>CM017560.1:21916205-21927577 GCA_007844125.1 Sinonovacula constricta
GCGTCGGAATCGAGGAACAGAAAATCACTGCCAGAATATACAGACTCACTAGCATTATGTCTGAAAGATAAACTCAGTTCAATGTGGATGTCCATTGAAGCTTACGGCCAGAGCTGCAAAGACGCCGTTATAACAGCAATGGAAGAATTAACATCGGGAAACTCTCAGCAGAATAGTAAACCTTCTTCACCGTGGTGTCCGTACAAATCTAAATCGCTGGGACCGTCAAGAGAAAATCTTCACACAATTCAGCGACCAGTGTCCGAGTCTGCATTGAAGTCAACCAAAAAAATGCAGATTGTCAGCAGCGATGATCTTTCTGACCTTCTCAAGACTGATTTGTTCTCCACGCCGTCATTTCGCATCAAAAAGCAACTTCTTCAGAGTGTTCGTTCCGGAGTCATCGAAATAAACGGAACTAGAGGGATCTTGTGTTCCACCAGTGATGCAGATATGAAACAATCACCAGACACACTGACTGATAATTCAACATTAACCACGTCAAGGAAAACTCGAACAAGACCATCGTTGACCCGGGACCTGTTACTCGGAGAACACAGTCATGGTTATATGTCGGTTAAACGCAAGGTGTCCGAGTCTTGCGACATGAAAATGGGCAAGAGACACAATGTTTCCGGTGCATCAGAAGACGAGATCATAAATTCTTATGATATGACAAGATTGGATCAGAGATTTTCAAACAGCTCCGACTTAAGTGACGATGTCTGCCTGACTCCATTTGAAGCACTTCCAGTCGAGACGACACTCGAACCGTCCTACTGGATCGGAATGTCCCTACGCAGGAATTCGAAGGATGGCAGTCTTGTATTAGCTGTTCGACAAACCGGTTCGTTACCAGAAATTGTTCAAACAAAAAACTTCTCAAAACTAACACTCTCACTAACCATTAGTGGGAACAATTATTCCAAGAAGGTCAACATTACGCTGATTAAATCAAAACGGGACAATAAGTTCACTTCTCATGCTTTGAAATTGAAGGGTATCAAAGAAGATGTTACGAAACTTTCTGTTCAATGCAAATTGAACATAAACTACAGTATGATCAAGAAGACGCTTGTTGAGGAATGGAAAATGTTGTCTCTGGTAAGTTCGGGCAACTTCAGCCAGTATGAATGGAAACAATTCCGGGGAATTAAAGACCAGTAGAAATTATGAACTTTTTTTCCAGTTCAAAAAGTCGATCTTTTCTTCAATCCCTGTTATGGCATAAAGTTAAGCCCTTCAACACATTGCCGTTATCTGACTCAGTGTGTCAGTGCCATTGCAATGCCAGTAAGCTTTTTGTCATTTTGAAATTTGAACGTATTTAGTAATGTAAATAAAAATATTTATATACACTGTCTTATGTTGTTATATTGATATCCCTTATGCACGTCACACATGACAAATAAACTTATCACATTTAACATAGTAATACTTATTATTTCAAATACATTGCGTTTCTTTTTAACAACAACTACTACTACTACCACTACTACTACTACTACTACTACTACTACTACTACTACTACTACTACTACTACTACTACTACTACTACTTCTACTACTACTATTACTACTCCTCCTCCTCCTACTACTACTACTTCTACTACTACTATTACGACTACTACTACTACTACTACTACTACTACTACTACTACTACTACTACTACTACTACTACTGCTAATAATAATAATACTGCTGCTGCTGCTGCTGCTACTGCCTAATAATAATAATAATAATAATAATAATGATAATAATAATAATAACAATAATAATAATTATAAGAATTATAATAATAATGATATAGTAATAATAGTAATAATAATAATAATAATAATAATAATAATAATAATAATAATAATAATAATAATAATAATAATGCTACTATTACTACTATTACTAATACTACTTCCCAGTGCTACTTCTGATACTTTCACTTTTTCCATTTATAACAACGTCAATAACAACTACTACTACCACAATTACGCCTTTTATTAAACCGATTTATTTATGCATAGCTTTGTTTGCATATAGATACATATTTGTTCCTGTTGGCTCTAACATCAAACCTTTACTTAGCCAGCCAGCGATTGATATTATACTTTTTTTTTAAAGTAAAATATAAAAAATGACAATAGTTGTCAAGAACACATTAAAGAACCATTACGCCCTTATTTCTGTTTTGATCCTAATTGCCAACTTCCTGGATCGAACTATTGTAATTCAATCACTGCGTGGGTTTGAGTCCTGGTCGGGACATTAACTTTTATATGGACAGCTCTTCAGCTGCCCCGCAGTGTGCTGGTCATTCTACCATAACACATATCTTTTGTCTTTCTCCATAAATGATTAACACAACG
Source organism: Sinonovacula constricta (assembly GCA_007844125.1). NCBI lineage: Eukaryota > Metazoa > Mollusca > Bivalvia > Cardiida > Solecurtidae > Sinonovacula > Sinonovacula constricta. The sequence goes on from CM017560.1 coordinate 21,918,570, forward strand.
TCATTAATTTGGAGATAATTATGTCGGTGCGATGTAACAAACAAAACAGCTATATACAACAAAATATATATCAAAAACGAAACCGTATTCATGATTATACATGCAGTTGAAATTTTCCATGAAAAAAACGAAGTGCATTTAATGATCGAAAAGTAGGTCATTTTCATAAATAAATAAACTAATAAATCTTTTGGAGTTCTATGGCGTTAGTTTCATGTTATTCTGTTTAATTATCTGTTTTCATTTACGTAGGCATGTAAGTTACAAACAGAAAACAATGTAAATTCTTAAAGTCCTGGAAAATATCGAAACTATTTGAACATGTAAAGTGAATGAACATGTAAAGAGAATGTTCTTTTTATTTTTAACAACCTTGTAGTTTAGGGGTGAGGTGCTTCCAGGACTCAGATTTGCTGATTTCGCTTACCCCCTCAGCTTCTTACCACAGTCGGGGCGAATGACTTTTTCATTGCTTGCATTTGAGATACCCAACAAGAAATGCGAGGTTAGAGCTCTATAAAACCGGTTTCAGCACCCCCGTCGGTCTCTTTTTGCAGACTCACCGTTCCAAGGGGGTAACTGTTGGATTTGCTCTTTTTGTTTAATGACTAATCGCAGATTTCTTACTTTGACAGTTGGCTTGCATGTGAATACCATTGCCTGGTGCCTTTTTTAAATTTTGGTATAAGTTGCAATGCTCACAGGACTTTGTCATATATGGTTATTAGTGTGGGAAAGTCTTTAAGCTGCTCCGTGTTGCGCCGGTGGTGTTACTAAGACAGTTATAGGGGATATTTCTCCACACAGAAAAGCCGGACGTCGCTATAACAACCATTCTTTTGTCAGTGCTACGTAAGTGTAAATAGTAAAAACATTTTATTCATTGTGAATTGAATAAATTATTTTACTTATTATTTTGTTTAAAGAGTTTTGCAAGTTTGAATCTACGTATAAAACGAATGTTCATACACATCTTTTGTCGGGTACTGTTTCAAAATAAGATTTAATTGCTAAGTTTGGTGATAAAGACGTTTTATTACACTGATGTCTCTTTTTAATTCCGTAGACTCGTCCGTTGAAAATTGCTAGTTGGACACCTACATAACTAGTAAAAAATAATGTGATATTTTTGAAAGATATTCGTACGATTAGACCTCTCTGCGGTCTTTCCACCGTCGAGCTCACAAAGGCACTGAAACATTTATTTTCTTCAAGCATTCGATGCCTTTCGCTCTGACCTGCCTCCGTCTCAACTTGATTGGTTCGTTGATAATTTGTAAGTCTTCTGTCAAGAAGGTGATAATCAAAGAATAAGCTCTACTGGTATAAATACGGCAGGCACACGACATTCCCCATAACAACGGCGAACAGACCACTACAAACATGCAGCACCAGAATGTCAAGACTTTCTCTTTTACAGAGTGGACACAAAAACACTTGGATGATTTTGTCAATGATCGAAATAGTTTCAGCCGAGAGATGTTTGGTACAAAAGAGAAGTTGCAACAAGCTCGGAGACAAAGATATGCAGACTTATACAGCAGTGCACACCATCGTGCATCATCGGATTCGCGGAATAATAAGCCAGTGACAGAAGCTACAGACTCTGTGGCTTTTTGCCTTAAAGACAAGCTCAGTTCAATGTGGCTGTCCATCGAAGCCTGTGGCCGGAGCTGCAAAGACGCCGCTGTAACAGCAATGGAGGAATTAACATCAGGAAACTCTCAGCAAAAACTGCAGCCTACTTCCTCCTGGCCATCTAGCAAGCCTAAATCGTTGGGACCTTCGACAGAAAATCTGAACACGATACAGCGGCCCGTCTCCGAGACTGCATTAAATTCAAGAAACATAATTCGACCAAATTTCAATCTAACTAAAACCAAAGAAGTGTCAACCAAGAAGATGCACATGGTGAATAGCGAAGATCTATCTGTTCTACTCAAAAATAATTTGTCATCAACAGAATCGTTTCGCAAAAAGAAGCAACAAAGTGTTCGTTCTGGGGATATCAAAATAAGCGGAACTCGATTGATCTCATGTTCAAGCAGGCATGCAGATATGAACCTATCATCAGGCTCGTTAGGTGATGATTCACCTTCGGCGATATCCAAACGGACAACAAGAAACCAGGATATGAACTTTGACGAATATTTCTATGGCGGTACGATTATAAAACGCGAAGTGCCCGAGTCTTTCGACAAGAGAACAGACAAGAGACGCCATGTTTCTGGTGTGTCAGAAAACATGAGCCTAGATTCTTGTGATTCAACAAGACGCGATTATGGTTTAGCAAATAGCTCAGACTTTAGTGACGATGTCTGCCTGACTCCATTTGAAGCACTTCCTGTCGAGACGACACGCGAAACTTCCTACTGGATCGGAATGTCTTTGGGCAAGAATTCGAAGGATGGCAGTCTTGTACTAGATGTACGTCAAACAGGCTCGTTGCCAGAAATTGTTCAAGCTAAAAACTTTTCTAAGCTTTCACTTTCACTGACCATTAGCGGTAAGAAGTATACCAAGAAGTTTAATATTACGCTGATGAAATCAAAACGTGACAATAAGTTTGTTTCTCATGCCTTGAAATTAAAAGGTTTCAGAGAAAAAACGAGGCTTTCTGTTCAATGCAAATTAATTGTAAATTACAGTATGATTAAGAAGTCGCTGGTCGAAGAATGGAAAATGTTGCCTCTTGTAAGTTCGAGCGATTTCAGCCAGTATGAATGGAAACGATTCCGGGGAGCAAATGATCAATAGAAGACAAAAAATTCCTTGCGTGAAAATGTCACAATTTATAATTCAAATCCTTTTGTATAGCAAAAACATGTAATAGTACTACGCCATAATCAAATTCTAAGTGTGTTATTGCAATGCCAATAAGCTTTTTTTGTAATATTATTTATCCTATTTATGAATGCAAATAAAACTTTATCTATATGCCATGTCTTATGTTGTTGTATTGATATTCCAAATGTGTTTACCCATGGGCAACATTGCGCATTATTGATATCAAGTTTAAACCAATTAAACCGCACTAACAAACAATTTCTCATTCTTTCCGCTATATTTTTATTCGATTATCTTTAGCAAATTGTTGTAGCGGATGTGATGGTGTAACTATATTCATTGTCATTCAACATTTGTCTCCATTTCAAATGATTTATTAAATGATCGCTGTAAATAATTATAAATACTGACAATATCAGATAGCTGTCAGTTTCTCCATGAAAGTAAACAGAAAACAAACTTGTATCGACAATTAATACGACAAAACTACTTTCACAAAAGGGCCAAAGACGGTGCCAAAAGGTTAATGCTTGGCATTCTTAAATATAAAGTTTAAATTTTTTCAAAAAGTCACGGGGAAAGAAAATTAAAGAATTACACACATTACGTGCATTTTTTTATAATGCTGAACGCAGGATATGAACATACTGGACTATTTTATTACACCGGTGCATATATAAAAATAAAACACATATGTATTTACATTATACATGGATACTGTGACAATTTACCAGCTTTTGCTTAACACTTGTCCGCTACATTTCAACTTTTAATGTACTCAAACCCAGACACATTTCTTTAGAGATAGCAGCAAACAGTGACGGTCATGATCAGGCAGCCCCAGCAAAATGCTAGTTGATCGAGATCTACAATATTTGCCTAGGCCCGATCTTTTCAATAAGTTGTTTATATGACTAAGAAATCAAATAAATGATGTAATCATACAAATACCTGTGCGTACAATCTTAAATTTACAAAGTAAAAAATAAACAACAACACAAAAGCAATATGGTCAGGCAGAATTGCTCAATTTAAAGTGGAGATTATTATTTTAAATTTAACCAAATCTGTTGTGCAAATTATAAAATGACGCAAGATAATGAGTGAATATGTTTCATTTAAGTTATTTTTATAGTGTTTAACCATTTGTCATACAAGGTTTCGGACAACTCATGTTTCAGAGTGTCAATCAATCAATCTAAACTATACAATCACTTGTTTAAAAATGTTTTTAATTGATAAACAAGATAAACTATTGTGGAAAAATGACAAATGTATAAAATTGAGAAAATTATTAAAACTTGTCGATTTACTTGTCTTATGATATATTAAATACGTACTAAAAATTAATTACAAATCAGTTAAACTGACACATGCTCATCAGATAAGAACAAGGTTCCTAGACAACCAGTAATCAAGATCTAGAAAATTTTAGTAAATATTCAGAAAATTATGATACACATCCATTATTGTTGTTTCTAAAATGTTCTAATTCTCAAACACAAATGAAAATAAGTGAGATTGAAACAGTATAGATCAAGATAATATCCATCAATAAAATTTTATAAAATATATAAGTTACATACCAAAACATTCATAGAGAATGCGATTGTGAACAGTAGAATACAGATCATTTTCTAAAATATGTATTTTCAAGTTAAAAATGTGTCCAGAGGATGGTCTTGCTCAGTAAAGTGCTAGCACATTTAATATATTTAAATAGCCTTTCTCTCGGACAGAAACCTCCACTGATGAAATAATAACATGTTGGTTGATCACAGTGGGATGGGTCATAAACCAACTCGTGTGCTCACTGTGTCACTTAGTGCACAAGGGCTAACTGCATTGTCATTGGTAAGCTCTCAAAAACTCTATAATCGCCATAACCCAACCCAACCACTGAGAATCCTGGGACCTCATCCCCAGCTGCTTAGGTCTTACAGATAACGAGTAGGGTTCCAGATGTCTATAAAACTAATATTCAATGTAGGGTTATAATGCATGAAAGAAACATGTTAAAATGTCAGGGTAAATTGCTGTCATAACAAGCAATGTATTATGAGTAAGTTCTAACCCAGAGTGCAAGTGTTGACCATGCACACATTGATAGACTGGTCTTATGAATGTTGGTAACCAGTTTATGGAGGACATGTCAGGGTGGATCCAGGGAGGGGGCATCCCCCCGTCAACCAGGTAAAAGAGTAGTGAAAACACATACATGTAAGCTTAAAAATAAAAGCTTATAAACTTAATTTTGTCTGTTGAATGCTTAGGACAAAGTTAGGGTCCCTTACTGTGTGTATATATTAAGTATTTACTGAGAAAAAAGTTTAATGGATCTTGATTCATACCCCAAACCCACCAAAATCTGGATGCACCACAGGATTATGGCTATGTAAGTTCTTTTAAATCCTGATTCGTCGTCTTGTGATGCAAGTATCAATTATGCTTCAAGCCTATTGTGAATATTGCCATTTCTAGATCATGATCTAAGCCTTTAAAAACATAAAGGATTGCATTTAAGAGTCTCTCCCACACATTATAAGTTTATAACACTAGTTGTGAGATCAAAGTTGGCAGTGTTGTAAACCACTTATTTTGTGAACAGTACACAGGGATGTTATAGAGGGAAAGGTCTTAAAACAATTTATCAGACTTGATGCACATAGGTACGACTGAAACCTATGATTTTGTCCAGCCCAGAAGACCCACACAAATGCCACTTCCCTCCCTAACCCATTAACCTTGCATTAACCCATTGACACTGACACTGTGCAGCCAGAAAATACCTTGGTGATGACACATTCCAATTTTAAATGCTTTAAGTAATAAAAAAGATTTAAAAGTAAATATCTGATAGTATATAACATCTTAATCTGCTAAATATAAATTAGTCAGGACCAGTCAAAATTTAAGTGTATTTCAGCATATTTAAGTGTACTACAGTGCATTTCTGTGTGTTTAAGTGTATTTCAGTGTGTTAAAGTGTATTTTAGTGAATTTAAAAGCTTTATATGCTCCAACATTAACATTTCACTTAAATTAAAACTAATACCCACAAGTCGCAGTTCATGAGACCACCATTTTCACATGCCATTGTGTTAATAATAATGTCAATAGAATGATGCAATAAATTGTACGAGAGATCCATAAAAAATGCCAGTGGAGGTAAATGCACTACATCTAGACACCATGATACATAATAGGTGAGAAGGTTTAATTAACAAGTCTCATTAGCAATCCCCAATAAGTAAAATCATTGCCGAGAGAAAATGTAAATACTTATACATTGACAGACCTTTTGAGCTGCTAAAAATGTATATAAAATGAATGTATTTACGCAATAAAACATAATTTGTTGTGTTCAATCCTGAGCTTGTCATGGAAGAACCATAAGCACACCAAAGGTCAGCTGGAAGACCAACCTACATGAACATTCTTGTCATTGCACTCAAATTCATGCAGTCACTTTACAATTCATTCAGTTTAGTCACTTGTACCAATTGTATTAATACCAAATATAATGTATTAAATTCTATTTTATTTTTACTAACAACTACATGAAATTTTTAACACTGGTAAACATAATGAAAGAAACTTAGCAGCAAATACTTCAGATACATGAACTGACAGTTCAGAGCTACATACCTTTGTTTGATTTACCGTAAAGAGCTATAGAATGTGCGCAGTTTTGTTTGACATATTTATTTAGTAAAAGCTATGAGCTATTCAAAACAATCCATTTTCTCCCCAAGCCTTACTTGACCGTGAGAGATTATACTGTCGACCGCCATCCACCATTTATTACTGCATTCTGGCAGTTTCCTTTTTATTTTTTAGTTTATTGATTAGTTTACTCCTTACACTCACATAAATAGGATGTTCCATAATTATTTATATTAAATAAAAGTTTCATCTTCATTTCATTCCGAGTTTTCTGTGCACACACCACCGTTGAAATGCGATGAACACGAAGTAAACACTGTATTGCATAACGGTATTTGAGCAAGGCAGGTAGTGTTAAATGTTTTTCTCACCCTGCCACAGAGTTGTGCAATTTTACAGATCGATAATAGCCATGATATTGTTTTGGAGTGGAAAATTCTTCTGATATTTGTCGATTCGGCATTATTAGCATTTTCAGTGTGACTAGTATGTGTGAATTTGTGCATGTTTTTGTACTGAAAATCAGTCTTGAACATGAAAAATAAAGAAGACAAATAAAAAAAAGCAGATTCTACTTATTTTTCATCAAATCATGATTAATGCCACATTAAAGAATAGGATCATTCCAAGATGGTAACTGTTTGGTTTTCTCTATTTCACATAATGTCTTGTCTAAGTTTTTTTTTTAACTTTTACATTTGACTGACAAATCAATAACTTTGTCCAGTGCCTTTTTTAAAATTTTAACATATGTTGCAATACTGATAGAACCTTGTCATGTTTTCTTATTTATGTGTTTAGGGTGTATCAACCAATTCATGTATCATTATTCTGGATGTAAATAAACATTGATAATGACCAAAACATTAGTTTTAATGATCAAACATAGAATTTTTGAAGATTTAAGGCTGTCGACCGATTCCTATATTCCTTTATTTCTCCTATATTTTGAATCAAATCCTATATTCTGAAATGCCTCCTATATTTCATATATTTTTAAAAATATTGCTATTTTGCTTTAATACTGCTTTTGGATTCATTTTTTCTTACAGGTAAGAAAATTTCTATGCCTGCAACAGCATCACAAACCTTCAGACAATGCTGCTGTGCTCCTCTTCGTCATCTGTATGGTTACCTTGCAAGGCAGTACAATAGGACACGGGTCTTTTAGGTGACCATCCAGATGACAGTGATGGTGATGTGCTTTGCAGCGGTCTGCTGCCTCGATTGTGATGATGTTGTTCAAAGTTAATGATTTCCTTCATTTTTACAGTAGACATTTTTTACATTGATAATTGTAGAAACAGTTAGTATACAGGTAAGAATTATTAGTATGTGCCTGTGAATGAAACTATTTAAGTTGGAAACTCCTATATTTTGCCTCAAAACAATCCCAAAACTCCTATATTTGTTGCAAAAATATTCCTATTAGCCTCCTATATTTTGGAGAAGACCTAATTGATAGCCTGTGATTTCAATGTGTGATCTTACCTGTAATCAATTTCAAAATGATCATAGAAAAATACATTTCAACAAATGGGGCAGCCACGAGTTTAAATTTTATTTTGCTATGATCACGAATGAAATAAAATACGATCATACACTGAAATTACAAAACTTTTAATTTCATGATTATTTCATCTATAAAGTTTATTTTATTTTAGTTATTACCTCCCTTGGGAGCTGGAGAGAAAATGATAGGGCATTATCTCTCATTCATTCAAAAGCTTGAAATAAATTTGACATAATTTAAGCACTGAAATGACTATGTAACTAACTGTGGGTAGCTACTGTACATGAAAGTATTGATACCTAAAAATAACAATTTCAGCATGTAGGTCAAATAACAGATATGTAAAATGTGAGTATATATCAACAAGTACTTGTATAGTCCCAAGAAAAAAGGCACACCTATTTTTAAGATGCAATGGGATACATTGGTGAAATGGAAATTATCTTGTTAGTTAATATCCGAGGTGTTCCAAACAATAGGTAGGTCCTTGTAGTTAGAATTCTTGGACTTTATCGCAGGTTCTCTTGTAGACATTGCAATTACAAACAGTGAAATGTTTTACCTTACATAAATATAAGCTTAAAATCCATTTAAAGACTTATAGAGGTCTGTTATTTAAACAAGAAAATGGAAGTTATTGATGATGGTTAACCTGGGTATTACAAGAAAGTCAACATACACTCCATAGAACACAAGCATAAAAACCGGGTAAATCAAATAGAAGGACCTTCTTGCATTTAGGGATTATTCAGGGGAGTCTATTCATTAATGTCTCTAATTGATAATTATTCGATAACTGTTAATTTTCAATGACACAGAAAACAATAATAAAAACTAACGATAGTATATTTCAAAATGCCCTTTTAAAATTATACATTCTTTTTACATCTATAGAAACAGCTAAATGAAAATGCTTGCTGAAAATGTACATGTATATCACATATCTACACACCAATTGTCTCCCTTGTTAGATAATATCCAAGGTACTCCAAGTAGTAGGTCAGTCCTTTTAGTTGGAATTCTTGGACTTTATCGCCTGTTC
>CM017560.1:21934976-22028723 GCA_007844125.1 Sinonovacula constricta
CGACATTTCAGTCTAATTGGTTTTTGTTTAACCACTGGCCGGCGACATTTCATCTAATTGGTTTTGTTTAACCCCTGGCCGGCGACATGTCAGTCTAATTGGTTTTGTTTAACCCTTGGCCGGCGACATTTCAGTCTAATTTGTCTTGTTTAACCACTGGCCGGCGACATTTCAGTCTAATTTGTCTTGTTTAACCACTGGCCGGAGACATTTCAGTCTAATTGGTTTTGTTTAACCCCTGGCCGGAGACATGTCAGTCTAATCTGTCTTGTTTAACACGTGGCCGGAGACATGTCAGTCTAATTGGTTTTGTTTAACCCCTGGCCGGAGACATGTCAGTCTAATTGGTTTTGTTTAACCCCTGGCTGGAGACATGTCAGTCTAATCTGTCTTGTTTAACACGTGGCCTGAGACATGTCAGTCTAATTGGTTTTGTTTAACCCCTGGCTGGAGACATGTCAGTCTAATCTGTCTTGTTTAACCCCTGGCCGGAGACATGTCAGTCTAACCTGTCTTGTTTAACACGTGGCCTGAGACATGTCAGTCTAATCTGTTTTGTTTAACCCCTGGCCGGAGACATGTCAGTCTAATTGGTTTTGTTTAACCCCTGGCTGGAGACATGTCAGTCTAATCTGTCTTGTTTAACTCCTGGCTGGAGACATGTCAGTCTAATTGGTTTTGTTTAACCCCTGGCTGGAGACATGTCAGTCTAATCTGTCTTGTTTAACACGTGGCCTGAGACATGTCAGTCTAATTGGTTTTGTTTAACCCCTGGCTGGAGACATGTCAGTCTAATTGGTTTTGTTTAACCCCTGGCTGGAGACATGTCAGTCTAATCTGTCTTGTTTAACCCCTGGCTGGAGACATGTCAGTCTAATTGGTTTTGTTTAACCCCTGCTGGAGACATGTCAGTCTAATTGGTTTTGTTTAACCCCTGGCTGGAGACATGTCAGTCTAATCTGTCTTGTTTAACCCCTGGCTGGAGACATGTCAGTCTAATTGGTTTTGTTTAACCCCTGGCTGGAGACATGTCAGTCTAATTGGTTTTGTTTAACCCCTGGCTGGAGACATGTCAGTCTAATCTGTCTTGTTTAACACGTGACCTGAGACATGTCAGTCTAATCTGTCTTGTTTAACCACTGGCTGGAGACATGTCAGTCTAATCTGTCTTGTTTAACCCCTGGCTGGAGACATGTCAGTCTAATCTGTCTTGTTTAACCACTGGCTGGAGACATGTCAGTCTAATCTGTCTTGTTTAACCACTGGCTGGAGACATGTCAGTCTAATCTGTCTTGTTTAACCACTGGCCTGAGACATGTCAGTCTAATCTGTCTTGTTTAACCCCTGGCTGGAGACATGTCAGTCTAATTGATTTTGTTTAACCCCTGGCTGGAGACATGTCAGTCTAATTTGTCTTGTTTAACACGTGGCCTGAGACATGTCAGTCTAATCTGTTTTGTTTAACCCCTGGCCGGAGACATGTCAGTCTAATTGATTTTGTTTAACCCCTGGCTGGAGACATGTCAGTCTAATCTGTCTTGTTTAACACGTGGCCTGAGACATGTCAGTCTAATCTGTTTTGTTTAACCCCTGGCCGGAGACATGTCAGTCTAATTGGTTTTGTTTAACCCTTGGACGGCGACATTTCAGTCTAATTTGTCTTGTTTAACCACTGGCCGGAGACATGTCAGTCTAATTGGTTTTGTTTAACCCCTGGCCGGAGACATTTCAGTTTAATCTGTTTTGTTTAACCCCTGGCCGGAGACATGTCAGTCTAATCTGTCTTGTTTAACACGTGGCCGGAGACATGTCAGTCTAATTGGTTTTGTTTAACCCCTGGCCGAAGACATTTCAGTTTAATCTGTTTTGTTTAACCCCTGGCCGGAGACATGTCAGTCTAATCTGTCTTGTTTCACTCCTGGCCGGAGACATGTTAGTCTAGTTGGTTTTGTTTAACCCTTGGACGGCGATATTTCAGTCTAATTTGTCTTGTTTAACCCCTGGCCGGCGACATATCAGTCTAATTGGTTGTCTTTAACCCCTGGCCGGCGACATTTCAGTCTAATTGGTTTTGCTAAGCCCTTCATAACATTGCCGTTATTTGACTCAATGTGTCAGTGCCATTGCAATGCCAGTAAGCTTTTTTGTAATTGTGCTGTGGGTATTCATTAATGTAAATAAAAAAACTCATTAATATACACCGTCTTATGTTGTTATATTGATATCCCTTAAACATTCCACACAAGACGAATTAACTTACCGCATTTAACCTCGTAAAACTTAACAATTCAAATACATTGCGCTCCTTTTTGACTACTACTATTACTACTGCTACTACTGCTGCTGCTACTACTACTACTACTACTACTACAACTACTACTACTACTACTACTACTACTACTACTACTACTACTACTACTAGACCCAGTATTACTTCTGCTACTACTACTTCTACTACTTCTACTACTACTACATCTGCTAGTACTACTAAGTCTTCTACTACTAAACAAACTTCTACTTCTTCTACTTCTACTACTACTACTACCACTATTACTACTACTACTACTACTACTACTACTACAACAACAACTTCTACTACTACTACTACTACTACTACCACTACTTCTACCACATAACTTACTACTACGTCTACTACTACTACTACTACTACTAACTACTACTACTATACTACTACTATACTACTACTTCTACTACTACTACTACTCATTCTACCCTACTACTACTACCTACTACTATTACTACTACTTACTATTACTACTACTACTACTACTAGCTACTACTACTACTACTTCTACTACTACGACTCTACTACTACTATACTACTACTACTACTACGACTTCTACTACTACTACTACTACTACTACTTCTTCTTCTTCTACTACTACCACTACTACTACTACTATTGCTACTGCTTCTACCAATTCTACTACTACTACTACTACTACTACTACTACTACTACTACTACTACTACTACTACTACTACTACTACTACTACAACTACTACTACTACCTTATGAAACAGTTCATAGCATCATTGTATGTCGTGGATTCGTTTACACACGTGTATAAGCCTTCATGAACGCACATAGTCTGTTGAAAATCTGAACCATACTGCTTTTACATGTACTCTAGTTAGACACATGTAAATCTTGACACTGAAGGCGAGCACGCAAAGCAGAAAGTATAAAAAGCTTCTAGTAAAGAACCATACGTTGTGCGGTGTGAAACGGCCGTTAAAGCTTCTTAACCGCTTATTCAATTTGATGCCAGTTGTATTTGTGCATAAATACACACACAAATACATCTTACAATTCTGCTTAAATCACATTACACACTAATACAAAATTGTCAATAAAATTAACGAGCAAGTGTACTCTTGGATAAAACGTAGTGCATGTACATTTTCTTGGACATGAAACTAATCAGTCTTCCAGGGGAATATGTTAGCTAGAACCATGCTTTTAGGATTTCTCATTTTGTATATAATATATTATTGCAAACAACGGAGATACAGTTCTGATCTAAGTCTTGCATAATCCAGGCATGGGCAATATCTGAGTAGTTTATTATATTTATAAATAGCTGAGAAATAACGAAACTATTAGAAATATGGAGATTAATCATTATGTTCATGTTAATAAGAAATCGTTAAAATGTAATTTTAAGTGCCCCAGTTAAGATAAAGGTCATCAGCTTGTAACGATTCATTGTCAAAACGTTTAGTAAAAAACTTCACAGCGTTCTGGCGCTAAGGTAATTTGCCATACACTTAAACGATCATTTTGTATTAACATGTAATGTCAAGTCATGTGAGTTAATTTGTATGATGTTCATTATTGAAATAAATTTAAGTACGTAACCGTATGTCAAAGGAAGAAATAACCATTCCAATTTTACATGTAAATTAAAATATAGCTGTACAATCGACAATAAGTGCTTCATTGCAAAGCTCTACCAAATGTCTATTGTAACGTTACACGAGCTCATTGAGCTTTTAAATTAGTTGTTGTATCTTAATAGGAAAAAGCATTTCAGAGCAAATCGCTCTGAGGCATGGACATCGTCGTGCGCACATAGAACTACAACCAGTTTTCTTCGAGCAGTCTATGCCTTTCGTTCTGACCAGCTTCTGTCTCAACCTGATTGGTTGGTTGGTCTTCTGTCAAGAAGGCGTTAATCAAAGACAAACCTAGTCAGTATAAATAAGGCACGCACAATCATTCCCCATCATAAGTGGGAACAGACAACTGTAAACATGCAGAATCAGAACGAAAAGTCTTGCTCTTTTATAGAGTGGACACAAAAACAGTTAGACGGTTTTGTCAACGACCAAAACCATATCAGCAGAGAAATGTTTGGAACAAAAATGAAGTTACAACAAGCTCGAAGACAAAGAAATACACACGTCTACGACTATGAACACCACCTTACGGCGTCGGAATCGAGGAACAGAATATCACTGCCAGAATATACAGACTCGCTAGCATTATGTCTGAAAGATAAACTCAGTTCAATGTGGATGTCCATTGAAGCTTACGGCCAGAGTTGCAAAGACGCCGTTGTAACAGCAATGGAAGAATTAACCTCGGGAAACTCTCAGCAGAATAGTAAACCTTCTTCACCGTGGTGTCCGTACAAATCTAAATCGCTGGGACCGTCAAGAGAAAATATTCACACAATTCAGCGACCAGTGTCCGAGTCTGCATTGAAGTCAACCAAAAAAATGCAGATTGTCAACAGCGATGATCTTTCTGACCTTCTCAAGACTGATTTGTTCTCCACGCCGTCATTTCGCATCAAAAAGCAACTTCTTCAGAGTGTTCGTTCCGGAGTCATCGAAATAAACGGAACTAGAGGGATCTTGTGTTCAACTAGTGATGCAGATATGAAACAATCACCAGACACACTGACTGATAATTCAACATTAACCACGTCAAGGAAAACTAGAACAAGACCATCGTTGACCCGGGACCTGTTACTCGGAGAACACAGTCATGGTTATATGTCGGTTAAACGCAAGGTGTCCGAGTCTTGCGACATGAAAATGGGCAAGAGACACAATGTTTCCGGTGCATCAGAAGACGAGATCATAAATTCTTATGATATGACAAGATTGGATCAGGGTTTTTCAAACAGCTCCGACTTAAGTGACGATGTCTGCCTGACTCCATTTGAAGCACTTCCAGTCGAGACGACACTCGAACCGTCCTACTGGATCGGAATGTCCCTACGCAGGAATTCGAAGGATGGCAGTCTTGTATTAGCTGTTCGACAAACCGGCTCGTTACCAGAAATTGTTCAAACAAAAAACTTCTCAAAACTAACACTCTCACTAACCATTAGTGGGGACAATTATTCCAAGAAGGTCAACATTACGCTGATTAAATCAAAACGGGACAATAAGTTCACTTCTCATGCTTTGAAATTGAAGGGTATCAAAGAAGATGTGACGAAACTTTCTGTTCAATGCAAATTGAACATAAACTACAGTATGATCAAGAAGACGCTAGTTGAGGAATGGAAAATGTTGTCTCTCGTAAGTTCGGGCAACTTCAGCCAGTATGAGTGGAAACAATTCCGGGGAATTAAGGACCAGTAGAAATGATGAACTTTTTTTTCCAGTTCAAAAAGTCGATCTTTACTTCAATCCCTGTTATGGCATAAAGTTAAGCCCTTCAACACATTGCCGTTATCTGACTCAATGTGTCAGTGCCATTGCAATGCCAGTAAGCTTTTTTGTCATTTTGAAATTTAAACGTATTTAGTAATGTAAATAAAAATATTTATATACACTGTCTTATGTTGTTATATTGATATCCCTTATGCACGTCACACATGACAAATAAACTTATCACATTTAACATAGTAATACTTATTAATTCAAATACATTGCGTTTGTTTTAAACAACAACTACTACTACTACCATTACTACTACTACTACTACTACTACTACTACTACTACTACTACTACTACTACTACTTCTACTACTACTACTACTACTACTACTACTACTACTACTACTACTACTACTACTACTACTACTTCTACTACTACTATTACTACTACTCCTCCTCCTCCTACTACTACTTCTATTACTATTACTACTACTTCTACTACTACTACTACTACTACTACTACTACTACTACTACTACTACTACTACTGCTAATAATAATAATAATAATAATAATGCTACTACTACTGCCTAATAATAATAATAATAATAATAATAATAATAATAATAATGCTACTACTACTGCCTAATAATAATAATAATAATAATAATAATAATAATAATAATAATAATAAATGCTACTATTACTACTATTACTAATACTACTTCTGCTACTTTCACTTTTTCCATTTATAACAACGTCAATTACAACTACGACTACCACAATTACGCCTTTTATTAAACCGATTTATTTATGCATAGCTTTGTTTGCATATAGATACATATTTGTTCTTGTTGGGTCTAACATCAAACCTTTACTTAGCCAGCCAGCGATTGATATTATACTTTTTTTTGAAAATAAAATATAAAAAATGACAATAGTTGTCAAGAACACATTGAAGAACCATTACGCCCTTATTTCTGTTTTGATCCTTATTGCCAACTTCCTGGATCGAACTATTGTAATTCAATCACTGCGTGGGTTTGAGTCCTGGTCGGGACATTAACTTTTATATGGACAGCTCTTCAGCTGCCCCGCAGTGTGCTGGTCATTCTACCATAACACATATCTTTTGTCTTTCTCCATAAATGATTAACACAACGTCATTAATTTGGAGATAATTATGTCGGTGCGATGTAACAAACAAAACAGCTATATACAACAAAATATATATCAAAAACGAAACCGTATTCATGATTATACATGCAGTTGAAATTTTCCATGAAAAAAACGAAGTGCATTTAATGATCGAAAAGTAGGTCATTTTCATAAATAAATAAACTAATAAATCTTTTGGAGTTCTATGGCGTTAGTTTCATGTTATTCTGTTTAATTATCTGTTTTCATTTACGTAGGCATGTAAGTTACAAACAGAAAACAATGTAAATTCTTAAAGTCCTGGAAAATATCGAAACTATTTGAACATGTAAAGTGAATGAACATGTAAAGAGAATGTTCTTTTTATTTTTAACAACCTTGTAGTTTAGGGGTGAGGTGCTTCCAGGACTCAGATTTGCTGATTTCGCTTACCCCCTCAGCTTCTTACCACAGTCGGGGCGAATGACTTTTTCATTGCTTGCATTTGAGATACCCAACAAGAAATGCGAGGTTAGAGCTCTATAAAACCGGTTTCAGCACCCCCGTCGGTCTCTTTTTGCAGACTCACCGTTCCAAGGTGGTAACTGTTGGATTTGCTCTTTTTGTTTAATGACTAATCGCAGATTTCTTACTTTGACAGTTGGCTTGCATGTGAATACCATTGCCTGGTGCCTTTTTTAAATTTTGGTATAAGTTGCAATGCTCACAGGACTTTGTCATATATGGTTATTAGTGTGGGAAAGTCTTTAAGCTGCTCCGTGTTGAGCCGGTGGTGTTACTAAGACAATTATAGGGGATATTTCTCCACACAGAAAAGCCGGACGTCGCTATAACAACCATTCTTTTGTCAGTGCTACGTAAGTGTAAATAGTAAAAACATTTTATTTATTGTGAATTGAATAAATTATTTTACTTATTATTTTGTTTAAAGAGTTTTGCAAGTTTGAATCTACGTATAAAACGAATGTTCATACACATCTTTTGTCGGGTACTGTTTCAAAATAAGATTTAATTGCTAAGTTTGGTGATAAAGACGTTTTATTACACTGATGTCTCTTTTTAATTCCGTAGACTCGTCCGTTGAAAATTGCTAGTTGGACACCTACATAACTAGTAAAAAATAATGTGATATTTTTGAAAGATATTCGTACGATTAGACCTCTCTGCGGTCTTTCCACCGTCGAGCTCACAAAGGCACTGAAACATTTATTTTCTTCAAGCATTCGATGCCTTTCGCTCTGACCTGCCTCCGTATCAACTTGATTGGTTCGTTGATAATTGGTAAGTCTTCTGTCAAGAAGGTGATAATCAAAGAATAAGCTCTACTGGTATAAATACGGCAGGCACACGACATTCCCCATAACAACGGCGAACAGACCACTACAAACATGCAGCACCAGAATGTCAAGACTTTCTCTTTTACAGAGTGGACACAAAAACACTTGGATGATTTTGTCAATGATCGAAATAGTTTCAGCCGAGAGATGTTTGGTACAAAAGAGAAGTTGCAACAAGCTCGGAGACAAAGATATGCAGACTTATACAGCAGTGCACACCATCGTGCATCATCGGATTCGCGGAATAATAAGCCAGTGACAGAAGCTACAGACTCTGTGGCTTTTTGCCTTAAAGACAAGCTCAGTTCAATGTGGCTGTCCATCGAAGCCTGTGGCCGGAGCTGCAAAGACGCCGCTGTAACAGCAATGGAGGAATTAACATCAGGAAACTCTCAGCAAAAACTGCAGCCTACTCCCTCCTGGCCATCTAGCAAGCCTAAATCGTTGGGACCTTCGACAGAAAATCTGAACACGATACAGCGGCCCGTCTCCGAGACTGCATTAAATTCAAGAAACATAATTCGACCAAATTTCAATCTAACTAAAACCAAAGAAGTGTCAACCAAGAAGATGCACATGGTGAATAGCGAAGATCTATCTGTTCTACTCAAAAATAATTTGTCATCAACAGAATCGTTTCGCAAAAAGAAGCAACAAAGTGTTCGTTCTGGGGATATCAAAATAAGCGGAACTCGATTGATCTCATGTTCAAGCAGGCATGCAGATATGAACCTATCATCAGGCTCGTTAGGTGATGATTCACCTTCGGCGATATCCAAACGGACAACAAGAAACCAGGATATGAACTTTGACGAATATTTCTATGGCGGTACGATTATAAAACGCGAAGTGCCCGAGTCTTTCGACAAGAGAACAGACAAGAGACGCCATGTTTCTGGTGTGTCAGAAAACATGAGCCTAGATTCTTGTGATTCAACAAGACGCGATTATGGTTTAGCAAATAGCTCAGACTTTAGTGACGATGTCTGCCTGACTCCATTTGAAGCACTTCCTGTCGAGACGACACGCGAAACTTCCTACTGGATCGGAATGTCTTTGGGCAAGAATTCGAAGGATGGCAGTCTTGTACTAGATGTACGTCAAACAGGCTCGTTGCCAGAAATTGTTCAAGCTAAAAACTTTTCTAAGCTTTCACTTTCACTGACCATTAGCGGTAAGAAGTATACCAAGAAGTTTAATATTACGCTGATGAAATCAAAACGTGACAATAAGTTTGTTTCTCATGCCTTGAAATTAAAAGGTTTCAGAGAAAAAACGAGGCTTTCTGTTCAATGCAAATTAATTGTAAATTACAGTATGATTAAGAAGTCGCTGGTCGAAGAATGGAAAATGTTGCCTCTTGTAAGTTCGAGCGATTTCAGCCAGTATGAATGGAAACGATTCCGGGGAGCAAATGATCAATAGAAGACAAAAAATTCCTTGCGTGAAAATGTCACAATTTATAATTCAAATCCTTTTGTATAGCAAAAACATGTAATAGTACTACGCCATAATCAAATTCTAAGTGTGTTATTGCAATGCCAATAAGCTTTTTTTGTAATATTATTTATCCTATTTATGAATGCAAATAAAACTTTATCTATATGCCATGTCTTATGTTGTTGTATTGATATTCCAAATGTGTTTACCCATGGGCAACATTGCGCATTATTGATATCAAGTTTAAACCAATTAAACCGCACTAACAAACAATTTCTCATTCTTTCCGCTATATTTTTATTCGATTATCTTTAGCAAATTGTTGTAGCGGATGTGATGGTGTAACTATATTCATTGTCATTCAACATTTGTCTCCATTTCAAATGATTTATTAAATGATCGCTGTAAATAAATATAAATACTGACAATATCAGATAGCTGTCAGTTTCTCCATGAAAGTAAACAGAAAACAAACTTGTATCGACAGTTAATACGACAAAACTACTTTCACAAAAGGGCCAAAGACGGTGCCAAAAGGTTAATGCTTGGCATTCTTAGATAAAAAGTTTAATTTTTTTCAAAAAGTCACGGGAAAAGAAAATTAAAGAATTACACACATTAGATGCATTTTTTATAATGCTGAACGCAGGATATGAACATACTGGACTATTTTATTACACCGGTGCATATATAAAAATAAAACACATATGTATTTACATTATACATGGATACTGTGACAATTTACCAGCTTTTGCTTAACACATTGTCCGCTACATTTCAACTTTTAATGTACTCAAACCCAGACACATTTCTTTAGAGATAGCAGCAAACAGTGACGGTCATGATCAGGCAGCCCCAGCAAAATGCTAGTTGATCGAGATCTACAATATTTGCCTAGGCCCGATCTTTTCAATAAGTTGTTTATATGACTAAGAAATCAAATAAATGATGTAATCATACAAATACCTGTGCGTACAATCTTAAATTTACAAAGTAAAAAATAAACAACAACACAAAAGCAATATGGTCAGGCAGAATTGCTCAATTTAAAGTGGAGATTATTATTTTAAATTTAACCAAATCTGTTGTGCAAATTATAAAATGACGCAAGATAATGAGTGAATATGTTTCATTTAAGTTATTTTTATAGTGTTTAACCATTTGTCATACAAGGTTTCGGACAACTCATGTTTCAGAGTGTCAATCAATCAATCTAAACTATACAATCACTTGTTTAAAAATGTTTTTAATTGATAAACAAGATAAACTATTGTGGAAAAATGACAAATGTATAAAATTGAGAAAATTATTAAAACTTGTCGATTTACTTGTCTTATGATATATTAAATACGTACTAAAAATTAATTACAAATCAGTTAAACTGACACATGCTCATCAGATAAGAACAAGGTTCCTAGACAACCAGTAATCAAGATCTAGAAAATTTTAGTAAATATTCAGAAAATTATGATACACATCCATTATTGTTGTTTCTAAAATGTTCTAATTCTCAAACACAAATGAAAATAAGTGAGATTGAAACAGTATAGATCAAGATAATATCCATCAATAAAATTTTATAAAATATATAAGTTACATACCAAAACATTCATAGAGAATGCGATTGTGAACAGTAGAATACAGATCATTTTCTAAAATATGTATTTTCAAGTTAAAAATGTGTCCAGAGGATGGTCTTGCTCAGTAAAGTGCTAGCACATTTAATATATTTAAATAGCCTTTCTCTCGGACAGAAACCTCCACTGATGAAATAATAACATGTTGGTTGATCACAGTGGGATAGGTCATAAACCAACTCGTGTGCTCACTGTGTCACTTAGTGCACAAGAGCTAACTGCATTGTCATTGGTAAGCGCTCAATAACTCTATAATCGCCATAACCCAACCCCACCACTGAGAATCCTGGGACCTCATCCCCAGCTGCTTAGGTCTTACAGATAACGAGTAGGGTTCCAGATGTCTATAAAACTAATATTCAATGTAGGGTTATAATGCATGAAAGAAACATGTTAAAATGTCAGGGTAAATTGCTGTCATAACAAGCAATGTATTATGAGTAAGTTCTAACCCAGAGTGCAAGTGTTGACCATGCACACATTGATAGACTGGTCTTATGAATGTTGGTAACCAGTTTATGGAGGACATGTCAGGGTGGATCCAGGGAGGGGGCATCCCCCCGTCAACCAGGTAAAAGAGTAGTGAAAACACATACATGTAAGCTTAAAAATAAAAGCTTATAAACTTAATTTTGTCTGTTGAATGCTTAGGACAAAGTTAGGGTCCCTTACTGTGTGTATATATTAAGTATTTACTGAGAAAAAAGTTTAATGGATCTTGATTCATACCCCAAACCCACCAAAATCTGGATGCACCACAGGATTATGGCTATGTAAGTTCTTTTAAATCCTGATTCGTCGTCTTATGATGCAAGTTTCAATTATGCTTCAAGCCTATTGTGTATATCGCCATTTCTAGATCATGATCTAAGCCTTAAAAACATAAAGGATTGCATTTAAGAGTCTCTCCCACACATTATAAGTTTATAACACTAGTTGTGAGATCAAAGTTGGCAGTGTTGTAAACCACTTATTTTGTGAACAGTACACAGGGATGTTATAGAGGGAAAGGTCTTAAAACAATTTATCAGACTTGATGCACATAGGTACGACTGAAACCTATGATTTTGTCCAGCCCAGAAGACCCACACAAATGCCACTTCCCTCCCTAACCCATTAACCTTGCATTAACCCATTGACACTGACACTGTGCAGCCAGAAAATACCTTGGTGATGACACATTCCAATTTTAAATGCTTTAAGTAATAAAAAAGATTTAAAAGTAAATATCTGATAGTATATAACATCTTAATCTGCTAAATATAAATTAGTCAGGACCAGTCAAAATTTAAGTGTATTTCAGCATATTTAAGTGTACTACAGTGCATTTCTGTGTGTTTAAGTGTATTTCAGTGTGTTAAAGTGTATTTTAGTGAATTTAAAAGCTTTATATGCTCCAACATTAACATTTCACTTAAATTAAAACTAATACCCACAAGTCGCAGTTCATGAGACCACCATTTTCACATGCCATTGTGTTAATAATAATGTCAATAGAATGATGCAATAAATTGTACGAGAGATCCATAAAAAATGCCAGTGGAGGTAAATGCACTACATCTAGACACCATGATACATAATAGGTGAGAAGGTTTAATTAACAAGTCTCATTAGCAATCCCCAATAAGTAAAATCATTGCCGAGAGAAAATGTAAATACTTATACATTGACAGACCTTTTGAGCTGCTAAAAATGTATATAAAATGAATGTATTTACGCAATAAAACATAATTTGTTGTGTTCAATCCTGAGCTTGTCATGGAAGAACCATAAGCACACCAAAGGTCAGCTGGAAGACCAACCTACATGAACATTCTTGTCATTGCACTCAAATTCATGCAGTCACTTTACAATTCATTCAGTTTAGTCACTTGTACCAATTGTATTAATACCAAATATAATGTATTAAATTCTATTTTATTTTTACTAACAACTACATGAAATTTTTAACACTGGTAAACATAATGAAAGAAACTTAGCAGCAAATACTTCAGATACATGAACTGACAGTTCAGAGCTACATACCTTTGTTTGATTTACCGTAAAGAGCTATAGAATGTGCGCAGTTTTGTTTGACATATTTATTTAGTAAAAGCTATGAGCTATTCAAAACAATCCATTTTCTCCCCAAGCCTTACTTGACCGTGAGAGATTATACTGTCGACCGCCATCCACCATTTATTACTGCATTCTGGCAGTTTCCTTTTTATTTTTTAGTTTATTGATTAGTTTACTCCTTACACTCACATAAATAGGATGTTCCATAATTATTTATATTAAATAAAAGTTTCATCTTCATTTCATTCCGAGTTTTCTGTGCACACACCACCGTTGAAATGCGATGAACACGAAGTAAACACTGTATTGCATAACGGTATTTGAGCAAGGCAGGTAGTGTTAAATGTTTTTCTCACCCTGCCACAGAGTTGTGCAATTTTACAGATCGATAATAGCCATGATATTGTTTTGGAGTGGAAAATTCTTCTGATATTTGTCGATTCGGCATTATTAGCATTTTCAGTGTGACTAGTATGTGTGAATTTGTGCATGTTTTTGTACTGAAAATCAGTCTTGAACATGAAAAATAAAGAAGACAAATAAAAAAAAGCAGATTCTACTTATTTTTCATCAAATCATGATTAATGCCACATTAAAGAATAGGATCATTCCAAGATGGTAACTGTTTGGTTTTCTCTATTTCACATAATGTCTTGTCTAAGTTTTTTTTTTAACTTTTACATTTGACTGACAAATCAATAACTTTGTCCAGTGCCTTTTTTAAAATTTTAACATATGTTGCAATACTGATAGAACCTTGTCAT
This sequence comes from Sinonovacula constricta, assembly GCA_007844125.1. Classification (NCBI taxonomy): domain Eukaryota; kingdom Metazoa; phylum Mollusca; class Bivalvia; order Cardiida; family Solecurtidae; genus Sinonovacula; species Sinonovacula constricta. Next base: position 21,949,010 of record CM017560.1, read on the forward strand.
GTTTTCTTATTTATGTGTTTAGGGTGTATCAACCAATTCATGTATCATTATTCTGGATGTAAATAAACATTGATAATGACCAAAACATTAGTTTTAATGATCAAACATAGAATTTTTGAAGATTTAAGGCTGTCGACCGATTCCTATATTCCTTTATTTCTCCTATATTTTGAATCAAATCCTATATTCTGAAATGCCTCCTATATTTCATATATTTTTAAAAATATTGCTATTTTGCTTTAATACTGCTTTTGGATTCATTTTTTCTTACAGGTAAGAAAATTTCTATGCCTGCAACAGCATCACAAACCTTCAGACAATGCTGCTGTGCTCCTCTTCGTCATCTGTATGGTTACCTTGCAAGGCAGTACAATAGGACACGGGTCTTTTAGGTGACCATCCAGATGACAGTGATGGTGATGTGCTTTGCAGCGGTCTGCTGCCTCGATTGTGATGATGTTGTTCAAAGTTGATGATTTCCTTCATTTTTACAGTAGACATTTTTTACATTGATAATTGTAGAAACAGTTAGTATACAGGTAAGAATTATTAGTATATGTGCCTGTGAATGAAACTATTTAAAGTTGGAAACTCCTATATTTTGCCTCAAAACTATCCCAAAACTCCTATATTTGTTGCAAAAATATTCCTATTAGCCTCCTATATTTTGGAGAAGACCTAATTGATAGCCTGTGATTTCAATGTGTGATCTTACCTGTAATCAATTTCAAAATGATCATAGAAAAATACATTTCAACAAATGGGGCAGCCACGAGTTTAAATTTTATTTTGCTATGATCACGAATGAAATAAAATACGATCATACACTGAAATTACAAAACTTTTAATTTCATGATTATTTCATCTATAAAGTTTATTTTATTTTAGTTATTACCTCCCTTGGGAGCTGGAGAGAAAATGATAGGGCATTATCTCTCATTCATTCAAAAGCTTGAAATAAATTTGACATAATTTAAGCACTGAAATGACTATGTAACTAACTGTGGGTAGCTACTGTACATGAAAGTATTGATACCTAAAAATAACAATTTCAGCATGTAGGTCAAATAACAGATATGTAAAATGTGAGTATATATCAACAAGTACTTGTATAGTCCCAAGAAAAAAGGCACACCTATTTTTAAGATGCAATGGGATACATTGGTGAAATGGAAATTATCTTGTTAGTTAATATCCGAGGTGTTCCAAACAATAGGTAGGTCCTTGTAGTTAGAATTCTTGGACTTTATCGCAGGTTCTCTTGTAGACATTGCAATTACAAACAGTGAAATGTTTTACCTTACATAAATATAAGCTTAAAATCCATTTAAAGACTTATAGAGGTCTGTTATTTAAACAAGAAAATGGAAGTATTTATTGATGATGGTTAACCTGGGTATTACAAGAAAGTCAACATACACTCCATAGAACACAAGCATAAAAACCGGGTAAATCAAATAGAAGGACCTTCTTGCATTTAGGGATTATTCAGGGGAGTCTATTCATTAATGTCTCTAATTGATAATTATTCGATAACTGTTAATTTTCAATGACACAGAAAACAATAATAAAAACTAACGATAGTATATTTCAAAATGCCCTTTTAAAATTATACATTCTTTTTACATCTATAGAAACAGCTAAATGAAAATGCTTGCTGAAAATGTACATGTATATCACATATCTACACACCAATTGTCTCCCTTGTTAGATAATATCCAAGGTACTCCAAGTAGTAGGTCAGTCCTTTTAGTTGGAATTCTTGGACTTTATCGCCTGTTCTTTTGCAGATGGTGCCATTGATAATAGTGAAATTTCTTTCTTTTAAATAAATATAAGCTTTAAATCCATTGAAATAGTTATAGAGATATTTTATTTAAAACAAGAAAATGGAGAACTTTGTTGATGATGGTTAATCTGGGTATCACAAGAAAGGCATAAAAGAGTACAAACACTCCAAGGAGTAAAACCATAAAAACAGAGTAATTCAAAGAAAAGGACCTACTTGCCAGTATGAAATATTCAGGGTAGACTTACCACTAATGTCTCTTATTATCACTTTTTATTTCTATTTTATAAGTGTTTCTTTTTTCTTGTTTTTTTGTTTTGTATCACGTTTTTTTCTGCATTTATTTAAACTCACTGGAGAACTTCATTTCTGATGCATATTTATGAAAATTGGAGAGTTTTAAACATTTTGATCAGAAATGATCTGTAATCTGTAAAATGATAAAGTACAGGTTTATAAGAATGGAAAACTGAATTAGGATTGTCCTCATTTCTTGTATGATAATCAGTTTAAGCCAGCTTATGACCAGAGCTTACTGGGAGATTTTCTTCCCAGAATTTTACTAAGATTAAGGAAGTTTCCATGTAACCTAGTTTTGAACAAAATGTGCTAATTTTGTATTAATTAACAATGATAAGATCAGGCCATGATTTAAAAGTACTAAGAAGTGTAGTGCAGGGCAACAGATATTTCTTTGGTAAACATGGGATGTTCCTCTGAGGGAATATGAATCTTGTTCATTTTTAAATAAATTGCAAGGACAATATTTTAATACTTTAAATTTTTTTTTTTATAATACTTAGCTTAAAGTTTAGATCTACCTTGGTCTTGATCTTGCTTAATGATAAATAACCCACATTTAAAATTTCACCATGTTTTAATCAAGGTTATCAGAAATATCATAAATCACTTGGTGACATGAAACTTCTGTAGTTTCCAATGAGTGTAACTGAATATTGGCTTTAGTTGCACAGAAAGTTATTCTTCTCCTTTCTAGATGCCAGTATTTTTCCAGGATAAATGGGTTTAGGGTTCTAACCAGGCTAATAAAAGTATTTTAGGGGTGCCCGTAGCCAAGCTGTTAGAGTTTCTGACTTACAACCCCCACCGTGTGGGTTCAAGTCCTGGTTGGGGAGAGAACTTTCATGTGGGGAGGTATTCCAGCTAACATGCTGTGTGACAATACAATAAGTCTGGGGTCTTCCTCCACCAATAATTAGCTAGACATTGCTAATATGACCATAATTGTGTAATGTAACAAAAAACAAATCAATAGAAGTATTTTACATTTTGAGGATCATTGCATTTTAATAATTTTTTTACATAAAATGTGTTATGGCAGAAGTATGTTGAGACATGTCTAAAAAATGTGTTCAATAAGTCACCAGAAAAGGTTTTATATTTAAAATAGAAATGTGTGATTAATTCTGAATAAAGAAACACCATGTTTTGCATCAATTTAGGCCTGATTTCAATGACAGTATGCAATGTCATTCAAGTGATTTGAGATAACAATGTCTTTTCAATTGCTCTTTAATATTTTTTTTTAATTACTTGTGTGTTTACAGGTTTATTTTGCATAATTATGCTAAACCATGCAGTTACAGTGTTACAGCCCACATTCAATCCTTAAAATGCTTCAGTTTATGAAAGAAACACATAACGAAAGTAGGTTTTTTTCAATCTTTTTTTTTTCTAGTGCAGCAACCACTTATGATCTCTATAGTGACATCCTGCTATTTCAGTGGAGGAAGACCACAGACAAATGTCTTGGAAGATCACACTGCAGTTCAGCTGGAAGACCTTCCCACAATAAGTCTTTCACCCGATTCAAGAGTGACAATTCGGTGACTTTACCACTATCCCATGGGCGCCGATGTGTTTGAGTGGACTCAATTTATTAGCTCAGTGGTTTCAGGATTCTCACCTCATCGATTTTAAATGCTGACTGGTGCCAAGAATGTTTTTCTAGCTATAGCTTTAATAGGACTTTCAATTAGTATTGTTATGTTCTGTAACTTTGACGGTCTGTAATACTCACATTGCTCATGTCAAATTGTTTTAAAAGGAAGCTTTCTTACTAAAACTAAACAAATCTTAGTAATATTAGTTAGTCGTATTTGTCTTACAATAATAGTGTGGGGATGGGATTTGCCGGCTTTTTTGCTGATACTGTGCAGCGACATTTCTATCATTATAGCACAGGGGCACTTATGAGGTGCCCAGGGACTGAACCTGGCCGGTCCATTATACTGACACCAACGAGTCAGGCGTTATGCTGTCCCCTTAGCCCTGAGCATTAGAAAGGAAGCCACTACTACCAACTTTAAAGTCTTCTGTTTGACCCGGCTGGGGTTTGAACCCACGACTTCCCAATCCTCAAGCCGACGCTCTACAGCTTGACTTTTGTGGCAGGTCAATAATGGTGTTTAAATATGTTAAACATAAATGACTGAAACAATTTCTATAATATTCAGTACACATTTTAATTAAAATATTTGTACGCAATTATCCTGTAACATAGAGTAGTCTATTTCAATTACATATGCTTACATCCAGAGACCTGAATTCATATGTCTTTGTTAAATACAAAAGATAAACAAAATAATGTGACTACATATATTATATACATTATATGAGTTAAATTTGTCATAAAAATAAAAACCACACAGTATAAAATGCACAGAAGTACAAAAACTAACAATTAAACTATATGCTATAATGCCTTTTAACTTTGTATACACTTAGTACACAAACATATATTGCTAAAAGCACACATACACAAAATATGCAAAATAATGTTTTAAAGGTGTTATCCAATAGCTTGGACCAATTTATTTTTTCGTAAACAATCAAATTAATTATTGTTCTCTGTAAAGATCCCATAAATTCTTGTTTATTAATTTCTTACATCTAGGTGAAAAGTGAAACATAACACCAACATAACATGGAAATAGGTACTTCCTACCTGAGCCACGCAGCACAGTTAGCTATTTTTAAACAAGGAAAGCCATGTGCCCACAAACTTTTGAGATCAGATTATCACATCATTCAGCAAATTTGCTCTTGACGTTAAATTACCCAAAATATTAATAAGTTATTGTTACATGAACTTGACAAGGGCAAACTGTTGGATACCACCTTTAAATGTTCAACATTCATGGTGTACTTTTTAGTAAATTTACTATGCCCTGAATAGTAATAAAATAGTAGCTGTGTAAATATTATATGTATATAGCAATTGTCAATTGATTTTTTTATATGTTTCAGAAACATAACAAAACTTATAACATACTTCAGAATATATATTAGTAATTGCGTACCTTGAAACCGGTTCATATGGCTTAGCTTTAAAACTTTTGATTTTTCTGATAATACATACTTAAAACATCCATTAGACATAAAGACAACTCAAGACAAGAGTTATCCAAATATATTTGGCCATAAAACATGAAAAAAGTGGAGATTTTTTTAAACAAAGTATGGCCTGGAGTTGCAGGTATGCGCATTAGACTGAGACCATTCTTTGGCATAAAGTTGGCCAATTTGAATAAAAAAAACAGACAAAATTTAGCGATTAGGTTCTTTAGAGACCCTGACTTGAAGGTATACTGTTGAAATCTCTTTTTTTTTTCAACATCATACATGCTTACAGAATAGAAAGGCACAGATAAATAACAATAATTATAAAATAATTTCAACTTTCTACAGGCTAATATTTAAGATATTAATATTTCTAAAAAAAGATGCACATGTAATGCTGACACAAATCAAATATTCTACATAAACCAAGTACTCCCCCAAGTTCTGACAAAGCTGTGTCCGGGTTTTATGAAGTGACGACAAACAATAAAATTATCCAATGAATTCAGATTGACACCCCATCTCACAGTTACTTCCTGTATTAAGGTCTCAGGCCATTCCTTAATGAAAGTTGATAATATTCAAGGAGTTCCAACTGGTTCACTGTGATTTTTGCAGAGATTTTTAGCCATTCATGACAACAGATAACAATATAACCAGGGGAGTTCCAAATAATGTAACATGACAATACTGACTAATGAGTTCCAAATGATAAAAACACCTAGTTCCAAGACAACTGGGTTAACCAGGATGACTGAGGATGATATTATCTGAGGAGTTTCATCTGACAACCCCCCTGGTTCTAACTGGGTCCCTTCTGCAGACTATCGAGCTATTCTGGTGCCCAGCACAAGTAAAGCTGTCGCTATGAAGGCAAATATTGAAGAAATACAGCACAGGGCAAAACTCCAGCCTAGTGTCCAAGTGACAAGGATTCCAGCAACCGATGGGTCAGCTGTGTTGATTTCAATACCATACACTATGATTCCAATGATACCAAACAAGCCTGGAATGGAGAAAGAAAGACACAATATAAAGTGACATCAACATGAAACATTATGCAAACAAAAAAATGATACACAATAATGCACATGACCTGCTAGCACAATCGGTAAAGCATGGTTCCAGGTATTAGAGGCTCGGGTTCAATCGTGGGCTGTGACATACCAAGGGCGTTTTAAATGGTAGTTTCAAATGCTAATGCTCAAGCAAATAAAAGGGCAGTTCCAAGATTGATCAGCCTGGTGTCAGAATTATGTGACTGGGAGTGAAATAATGCCAGGTATTAACAGCATGCTATACACATTGAAGGCAACAATACATCTGCTTCAAGTGGACAGTCTCCAAATAACTGAAATACTGTTGGTGGATAAAAAACTCAAGAAACAAACTTTATCTGCAATTTCCTTTCATTTGGGTGATATGACCAATGGACTGTTCTGCACTTTGTTTCTAACTCCTCCCTCTAGTGTTATTTTGGCAGTTTTAGATCACGCCTACCTTAAATCCTGACAAACGGTATCACAAACAAAATGCACATTGATCTTTCGTATAACGCTCGTCAACCATTCACCACACAGTTTACACTTATACTTATTGGATAAGCCAATTTATGCAAACAGGCTTCACCGACACCTTTGGAACTGTTCATCGTTGACTTGGAGCCTTAAGTGCTGGAAATACAACTGAAAACCCCCATCAGACCCACCTGTTTCTATATATAACCAGTTTTAAATTAGTTCCTATAATAAGGTCAAATCCTATATATCACAGATTTTTAATCAACCCCTCTTTTTGTACAGGGCCCTGTTATATTGTCATTGCCACTAAAAGTATAAACAGTTTACTTTATGGCCAGGGATCATTTTATATGTACAATATGTACAAAAAAGGGAAGGATGGTCAGGACTCGGGGGCTTGATAAGTATATGCAGTACAGAAATAATAATAACATTAAATATATGGTGAACGTAATGTTGGTTTTTTTATAATGATAGGATTGGAAATTCACACACAATTATATTCACTTTAACTTATAGCAAAGCCATGACAGTCTTCATTTTCTTAATTGCTAAACAGGAAACTAAAATTAGGTTCCTGATAGAGAGCATATTTTTAGGCCCATTTGGCAAGTTAGCTTTAAGTCATAATTTTGCAACATGGTGGTGTCAAGATAGAATCCAGATGAACGTGCTGAGCCTTAAATAAACTAGTTACAAGCAAACAAAATGTCTTCACCTCATATAATCCTACCTTTACTAATATGCAGTACAAAATCTTAGATTTTTGGTTACAAGTAATGGTGCATGTATATGCAAAGATAAGCAGGCATATTTATCTACAGAAAATAATGCAGATTCAAACAAATAATGTAAATTTTTATCAAATAATGAAGAGTCTAACAAATACTGCAAATTTTTAGCAAATAATGAAGATTCTAGCAAATAATGCAAAGTTTAGCAAATAATGCAAATTCTAGCAAACAATGCAGATTCTAGCAAATAAGACACATTCTGATCCAAGAGCTCTCAGTGGGTAGCTGGCTGATCTAGACAGGCACTTTTTGTCTAAGCCTGATCATTACATGCTTAGCAGGATAAATGTGAACTACATTTTTTAATGTCACTTGAAATGATAAGTATGACAAAAGAATGGTTAAAGTGTGTCAATTTTATAAGAATTTCTGCAGCTGCAGACAATACATGTGAAATGAGTGGGGTGGCTACATGTAAAATTGATGTACTATAAATAATAAAAAAACAATAATAAAACTGAATAAAAGAAATAGATTACCTGACAGAAATCCTGTCGATAGGGTTGTTATCATTAAAATAAGACGGAATTTCTGGATTTGCAGAAAATACCAAATCCCACACACCAAAATACAGATAGCCCCTAGCAACAATGCTAGTATCTCCAGGGCCCTTGTAGCAACTATGTAGCCTGCAAAAGAAGAAATTATACAATAGTTTCTACATCAGTGAAAATCCCTTATCTTGGCGAACATCTTTGATGGCAACTTCAAGAGATTTTCAGATGAATTGTATAAAAGCGTATATTTTATAGAAGCATAAATTATATTTTCTGGTAATTTCTTTATTTGTGGTCCAAAAATTAAAAGCTATTCACCATAGGAAAGCTCTTGAAATTCATGTTTTTAAGAAACAATTTTTTTAAAAATTGAAAAATGCACTAAGAATTAATAAACAGAAATAAATAAAATTATGGGCTCATCTTTAAACGAAAATAACAGTATATATTTTTGGGGTGTATTTTTCTTTACCTTTTAAACTATCAAAATTACATTTTTATACTTAAAATACTTGAAAGCTGCTGAATTTGATATAAAATTCAGTAAAATAGACGGAAAAATAAAAACACAGTGGTGAGTTTAATACAGCACATATTTCTAGATTTCGGCCGGCATTAGCTCTTGCCTTCAAAGAAGGCTGTCTTAAACTGTCTTATCATCACATGGAAACTATCTATAATCCGGATGAAACCCAAGGTAAAATTATTTACATATTTAACAAGAAACTACCTCCAGTCATACCACATAAACCTTTCCTTCATCCCAGTTCCATAGTTTATTCCCTGGTTTAAAGATGTACACAGAAATAATAGGTCAAAATAAAGGTTTGATACATACATATTATTTTTACCAATCAAATGAAAGTTTTACAATTTAAAAAATTATAACCAATAAGAATTCATGAACCTGTTACATTGTACCCCTCTTAGTTCTATGGTTTATTTATTAGCTGAATAGGTGGCACTCATGACAGGGGTAAATATAAACTTTTTGTAATTTGCCAAGTTATTTTACTAATTAATGATATTGACTCACAATGAACTTAATTTGCTCAGAGTTATTGACTGGGGTCAACATAAGTTTTCTGTTTGTGTAATTTGCCAAGAAAATCTTTCAAGATAATGTTATAGACTCATGATAAGTTTAATTTGCTCAGAATTATTTTTTAAATATTTAATTCTAGATTCACTGATAGATACATGTGTTCGGAGTTCAACTTTGGGGTGGGGGTTCGGGTGGGGTGTGTGATTCTTTAACAACTGAACCTGTTTTTTAAAAGAAAAAATGTCTGCACATTCTTCTTAGTATCATTTCCTACTGGATAATTTGCCTGTTTTGGACATGTTTAAACAAAGGGTCTTCTGACTATTAATTATACGAGGCTGATTTTAATTTTCTTTTATAAATTTAATACATTTCCAAAAAAGGTCAACCTTTTGAAGTAACATAATTTTTATAAACATTACCGTTCATAGTATTATCAGTGAATCACTTTGCTTATCATTATATCCAATTCAATAATTTGTAAGAATGTCAGATCAACAGCACTCAGTCTATCTGTGACAATGTGCCTACACATATGTTTTTAGATGACAAAATGGTGACTTCACATATTCACAAGTACTGACAGTGGAGGTTCGCAGAATTCTGACACCCATGGTTATATATGGAAACATGATGGGGTTCACTCTGGCCAATGTGTCTATGTTAAGCAGTTATGGTCAGGACATGATACTGAGTATTTGGGAAAATTGAATTTTGGAATTTTTGACCCTTTCACATGAAATGATGTAATCCTGTATGGATCCACCACTGTATGTAACAGAGAAACTAAGTATACATTTAAATACCTGAATAAATATCACATGTAACAAAGCCAATATGTTTCAATTCATTTTCTTAACTTTATGATTTTACATATAAAATGTGAAAATTTTACCTTGGGGCTTTCATCATACTATTTCATTGACAGATTGGTTGTTCTTTCAGTACGAATTAACACTTTTAGACAGTAAGTAGGGAATAGAGATATTAACAATTTATCCCAGATGTGCATAAGGGTGAAACCACCCACATCACCAAACGCTGACCTGAATTCTAAGTATTTTGACGTACATAGCTCTGATCATTGGCTCTCCCTTTTCAACACACGAGAATTAGTTATTAATGAAGATATTAACTCCACTCGCCCACCTTTCAGAAGTCCTTACCCACACTCCTTATGTCAGTTACGGTACATTTTTGTTGTGATAGGGTAAGAACTGCCATCTTGAAAATGATCATATTTTGAGTATGCAGACCATGCTTGTGCATATTGATATTGATATCAATGTAAAATTGTTCCATATGATTTTTACAATATTGTTATTTTTTTTGTCACTACCTCCCCATGTCAGGAGTGGGTAATTTACGCGCCGGCTGCCTTCCTTGATGTCAATGTAATAATGTTCCATATGATTTATACATAATAAAATAAAAACAATTTATTTTTCAATGTAAACATTAATAAGACTTTATCTTTAGAATAAAACTGTAATGGTATACTATCTAAAAAAAAGATTTCAAAATATTATGATCTCGTGTCAATCTCAATCGCCCAGTGATGATTTTTTGGTTGGTGGCAGAGGATGTGTGATCTGAAATGCGTTTGACTTCTGACATGGTTATTGGGGCTTATCAGCAGTGTACAAAATCAACCAATAAACAATCATACAGGATATATGAACAAATATCACAAAGATATATGAATGGCCTTTAAAGTGCAAGCTTAAAATATTAAAGGAATTACAGCTTTTGCTGTTCTGAATTTAAGAATACCTATGGTGCACTTTGCATATTTATTTATTTATAAATCCTGAAATGTGAAAAATATATCATATGAATACATGACATGGTCTTCTTACTTTTGGATTCGTTTGCCTTGCAGTCTACAGCATCAAAAGCAACTGTTGAACAGTCTACCCACAATCCAAAGTTGGCATGACTCCCAATTTGCTGCATGCTTGTTTTTCGGGTTTCATCGTGCCAATGGGGCGTGGCTATTCCAATAATGTGGAGGATACCTGAAATCAGACCAACACGTGTTGACACTGGGAAAAAAATGTGCAGCCAGTCTGGGACTTGAACCCTCGACCCTTCACTAACAGGGCAAATACTCTACTGGCTGAGCTTACTGGACTGCTGACGCATCATCTCTCTACCACCTGGCTACATACCACCCAAGCAACCACATATTAATTAAAATTTTTCCATAAACCATATGCTCTACACGCACCTCACATCCAACTCACAAGCACTCTCGCGCACTTGTTCCATAATGACCGCGAGGCATTTACAGGGGGCGCCAATCGAGTAGATCCATCTTACTACTGCTTCCTACTGGGAACTGTCTGATCAGGATCAACACTACTTCTTACAGATTCTCCAGCAATAAAGCTTTTACACCTGACATGAAACTTTTAGCCAATAACTAACAATTTAGTATAGATTATAAACAAGTGAAGCATGAAAAAAATTGACATTTAAGCCTAAATAAACTTGCTACATTTGTTATTAACCCTGACTAATTCTAAGTTATCTTCTAAAAGCAAAATATAAAATACATATTTTAAAATATACATAGGTAAAGGTGCCTAAGTATATTTTTAGAGACATGACAGCAAATAGTGTAGATTAATCTACACTATTTGCCATAGCCAGGTGTTTTTTGAGTCCATTCGAAAATCTATACTGGGTCATGTTCCCGGGCACAAAAAGTATGTGTTTTTTTTTCCAATTTAAAGGAGAAAATTCCCAATTCAAAAGAAATTGTCACCCAAGGTCAAATAAATGACATAATTGACTACTCCAGTCACATGAGAGAGATAGGGATTTGAACGAACCATATATTTGATTTTTGTTGTTGATTTGTTGTGTATGATATATACCATACAGTTCAAGTTTGTCCCACTTTTGTCTGAAACAATGCGAAAAATTCCCAATGCTGGTGGTCCGGTCATCCTTCCAAAAATGGTGAGAAAAAAACTACAAAAAGCCATATAAATAAGTATTAGCAGGCAGGTCTACATACATGACGAAAAAAGTTTAGAATTAATAAAATAATAAAGAGCTAAAACACATACCTCCAATAATAAATAACAAAAGCCCTACAAGAGTAGGTATCGGTACCCCTTTCCAAGTAGATGCCATGTGTACACAGGAAAGTAGACCAGGTAGGCGATGGAAAGTAATTTAATTTCAAACTTTAGATTTTCTGACTGGAAAATTTTGTACTGCACTGCAGAGGAGATTCTGAAAAGATAACACACAGATTTTTTTTCAAGAACAATAAATAAATATACAATTTTTTTTTTTTTTGTAGGTTGGATAAATCATCCCATCAACAATCTTGTATCCAGGGATTTGCCGGCATCTTTGCTGATACTGTGCAGCGACATTTCTATCATTATAGCACAGGGGCACTGAACCCGGCCGGTCCATTATACTGACACCAGCGAGTCAGGCGTAATGCTGTCCCCTCAGCCGCGAGCGTTAGAAGGGAAGCCACTGCTACCAACTTTAAAGTCTTTGGTTTGCCCCTGCCCGGGTTTGAACCAACGACCTCCCGCTTCGCAAGCCGACGCTCTACCACCTGAGCAATTGCAGCCGGATCCAGAGATGGTGTCCACTTGCGGCAGATATAGTATGTACTTCCTTCACTGGGAATACATCTAGAGAACCATGAATTGCAGGCTTTAAACCTAGTTATATTAGCCTGGCACTGGTATGACCAGTGAGTAATGCAAAGGCCATATTATTTGCTATAGCATAGCATTATTTGCTTTAACAAAGGTGACATACTAAATATTTTAATGACATTGGTATGTCCTGGCCCTGGTTCGAATCCACTACCTCTTGTACCAGATACAGTCGCTCTACTGATTACACTTCCAGGTCCAGTAGTCATGGAACTTACCTTATATATATATAATTATTTATTTATCAAGTTATCACAATACACAGCTTTATTCAGGAATCTGACCCACTCTACTGACAATTCTTTTCTTCATCTCGACTAAAGGTTGTTTTTTAATTCTGACATTTGACATTCAATTACTACCTGTGGACGACACTCCAGTATTTATATTCTTTGACACTTGGCCATCTTAAACAATGTAATTATTTACTTAACTATTATGCAATAATTAACAGTCTGATCATATTTGTTTAAATGATTCACTTTGAACACTGTGATCACAATGATAACAAATTTACTGAAATTGAAAATAACACTTTAGTCTATAGCATAGCATGACCACAATGAACTGGCACTCACCAATTTTCGACAATGAAGGAGGAGGTTACGGTCCCATGTAAACAAATGCATTGAAATTGCATATTTAAATAGGTTCTTTGGCCAGTTAGTCAACCGTTAAATGTTTACAGAATCAAGCAGCGACTATGCATGAATGCCAGATCAATGTTACCCAATAATACCAGTAACAGGCATCAGTTTATCTTATAAAATTACCTTATTTATTCTCTGTAAATAATATTGAAATCATACACCTGAGTGGGTAATCCCGAAACTTAGACTATACACTTTAAATAAAGACAAAGCAACACTTAAGCATTTCTGGCATAGTCTTAACAATGAAAACAATACTCCTTAATGTTAGTCATCGATGATTAACTTTGATTTGACAGTCAAAACATTGGCACACCTCTCATGTATTGTAAATCATCATATTCATACTTCCACAGTTCTGTGAATCAACTATCAAGCCTTCATGGTTCAACAAACACGATCAAACTTTCTGACTGAAATCATACATAGAGTAACATAGTTTAAAGAAGTACAATTAGAATTACTTTCATTTTGAAATGAACTTACCCTAGTTATTCCCGTTAGAACACACCTGTAAATTACAGGTACGAAAAGTTACAATTTCCGGTGTTATTTAACGAGTGCTAAAAATAGACCAAATCCTAGTATGGATCCCGGTTTCAGTAATACAAATGGGTTACGCGATATTTTGACACGGGAACCAAAAACAGGGTGCGTTTGTGACTGGTAGGTTGCCAAAAAGAAGACGTCTGAAATAAATATAGTATTAGCCTACCTGTCAACCTGTCTATGTCATTTCTACCATATATTTTGAGCTCTAGTTTTATCTCGTTTGTCCCTTTGACGTATCTATGACACTCCTCTGGAAAAATCTACCCGATTAGTTGTTTTTTACAAAGTTTATCTTGTGTATAAATAAAGTGTTGCACACTCATCTACAGTCGATTACTAGAGCATGCTACATGTAGGTCATTGTACTGAACGGAATATATATACCTGTTTTCATAAAAGACTAAGATAGTGTTTTTTCTGAACGTTTAAAGGTCATCGGTCATTTATATGTCAGGCTCGACGAACGGGATCTAAATTCGCGCCACTAGTACTCACAGAGACGTATAACAATGTTATCTACGTCTCTGGTACTCATGGTCTAAGGGAAACAATGCATTTTTTACTTTTATGAATTACCACGCTTTGATTTGATTATGTCGCGGCATTAAGCGAGACGCCTGCTACGCCTTAGGAATTCAGAAAAAATACGCTAAGATAAATTATATGTATTTATCGACGGTTTAAGTAAACATGGTCAAGTTAGTTTTTTTTTACTACAAGTTCATTTTAGTTTGATAAATTCATTGCTATAAAAAGAAAATGCTCTTCGTCCAAATGGTTTGTATTTGCATTCAGTTATGATATCGTCTAAGTGCGAAAACAAAGACAATGCAATACTCGCGGTTATATTGCTTTGACTATTAATTTATAACTAAGAACAAATTGTACCGAAGAACAAACAGTCTCCAACATACATGCACATGTACTAAGCAGTATGATCAGAGGGTGTATGTATTACTTTTCGATCTGTCACTTATTGTAATGAAAGAGATTGTAACATTTATCCATTTGCATACTTTTTTTCTAACCTGAAATTCGTCTAAGGGAGGTAATACATTAATACTTATTTTAAGTATCCACAAGAGTAAACTCGCTTTACTGAAAGGATAATACCACTAATTATAATGTACATATATTCAAATGATTTTAAAACATTTAAATCCAACAGTTACATGCTTAACCATTTTCTTCAATGTAAGAATCCGAATAGGACTTAAATGATATTTTCCCGTCGTCATCACGTTCATCATCGTCGTTATCATCGTTGTCGTCATCAGCAGAAGAGCCACACCATCACGTGCAAAATTATCATCAGAATCTCCACAGCCTACCCTCAGCAATAACAACAGCTACCGCATTTTTTGTGTGAATAACTTTACTCACCTGGGGACCAGCAATCAGTGCATGTTCAAGTTTCAAGGGCAGACAATAGCCAACAGAAACTGATTGATTAATCGATACAGAAGACCAACAGACGACCTTAATTTCACCTGGACAGAATGCACGAGGGATAGTCGTAGGCGAGGGGTAAAACCCACCAACTCGAATGGGTACCTCGCTAATTACCTTAGCAATTTATATATAAGTACAATACAATACAATACAAATTTTCATTGCATTAAAACCTACGTGTTTCATAGCAAGGCATAATAAACATACATGTAATTGTGACAAATGATAGGATACATGGGTTAGAGACATTAGTTTATCTGAAGAGCAACATAAAGATATTAGTTTCTCAAATTGTTTGCAAAGTATATAAATTTTGAAACGTTTCTAATAATATTCTTTGATCTTGTTTTCATTAATAAAGCAAGTTTCTGTTTAGTTGGCCATGTATAATAAATTCTTTTTAAGTATAGATGGTTATCGATTTTTCACCAAGGTGCGCGCGCACCTGTTTGTCCGCCATCTTTGTGGTAAGGTGAATCAATATATCAGTACCGTGAAAGCGCAGTTCTTTTTAAATTGACCATTACAGGCAATGAAGACGATGATTAATTCTTCTAGTGTTGTGAAATGTCACAAAATATATAATCCGGATCAGAAATATTTTTTTTCTCATTACCAGCCGTCAGTACAATATAAGGGAAAAGGACGAGACAACTTTCGGACGTCATACTTTTGCGCTTGAACGGAGCATTCATTGTAGCTAAGCGTTTTTAAGTGTTTTGGATTGCATTAAAAGTCGAAAGAAAATATGTATATTATAATATTAATTGCTATGTTGTTGTTTATTTTATTGTTTTTATTAAGATACAGATAATTAACAAACAATTAAGAAATATATTGCTTATTTACTGGTCCTAAATAAACTAAAAAGCAACCAACAATATCGATAATTTCCATCAAGGTCAATTTTAGACAAAAAGTTGTCATCAGTGACATAAAAATATGTATGTGCCCCTCAAGATGCTATATGCACAAAATGTACCCCCAGATATTTGAATTTGACCCTTGAAAATTTTGACTGAGGAGTCAATGACCATTGACGTTCAGCGTCTATAGAACGCCCTGTATTGGTTGTAATGTGGTATCCAACAATTTGCTAATATTGTACCCATGTAACAACACATGTTACTAATATTCTTGGAAATTTATACATAATGCTCTAATAAACTTTAGTTAAAGTGAAGACTGTTATTACACTTACTGTATTGTTCGACAGTGTGAATCTTAAAAATATCGCATTAAATGTCCATTATTTTTAAATAGGCACGTTGATGATTTCAAGTTATCTCAGATAGGAAAAACCCTTTATGTAATGACAGGCAGTGTGTTTTGCTTTACTTTTTACATGGCTGTAAGAACAAGGTTGGGCGGTAAATTCAACCCCCGGTATTTACCAGTGGTATTTACTGGCATTTACCTGCTAGAAAATACTCCCCAACGAGGCAAATACTACTATTTTTACTTAAAATACTGCAGAAATCTTAATGTAGTTAACTTGAAATAATGTATAATCATATTGATAATTAAATTACACAGATATTTTAATTATTTTAATTAAAATTCTTTTTTAACCTAAAATACACGTGAGAAAGTAATGCTAATCCACCTGCACCTGGCCTTTGACACGCAGGAAGCAAAGCTATATGGTCTAGACTATTAAAACAACAGGTTTCAGATAAGGGGCTGTAAATAGCCAGGGGCAACATGGGCAAAAATAAAATGCCATACATAACCTAGACAGTTTGTATTGGTACAAGTAAATGGTTGTGTATTGAGTATGGCATGAGCTAGAGTGTCAACTGTATGGCTTCATTCCTGAGTAACGTTTTTAATTTCTCTTGTCATCACCACTTCTATAACTTCACTCCTTACCATTACCAAGATACTATTCACCATAAAGCCAAAGGATCCAGTCCGGAATATAAAACAGCATTTTGCGGGATCTTTACAAGCAAAAATCATTTATTTGAATGCATGAGAGAAAATTGTTTCGTCCAAACTGCCAGATACCAGCTCTAATAAAGTGTAAGAAACAAACTGTTTTCAGAACGAGCCGGAACTAGCTGTTACAGCTAACTATTTAAAATAGTTTTGCTTTAACATTGACATTTGTCAATAAATAATAGCACATAGTGTTTTTATTTTTATCATTGTCCTACCTTTCAGCAAATTTAACAAACTTACATTATGTTAGAATAATAATTTCACAGAAAATTTAATTCAAGTTTCAGTACTTCTTTTAGAACCACACCATTTCTGAATTAAAAACAACACATTTTACGGTAAAAAATATTTAATGACAGTAAATAAACAGGAAAAGCAAAAGCAGACTGCTTAGGAAATTGGAGCATGTAATGGTATTCGATTACATATAATAAATATGACAACCATAACATGGGTTTTAAGCAATGAAAAAATAGTATAACATGATGTAAAGAATTGAAAACAGTACACATAATAAATAACCCTGTTTTAAAACCAAAGTTTAGCAGTGCCCTTGTCCAAGCAGTTATTGACTTGTAACTCCTCAGTCTCTCAGTGCATGAGTTCGAGTCCTGGTCGTGGAGGTTTACCAGCTAACCTGCAATGCGCAGTGGTTCTACCCTGGCACAAGTCTAGGATCTAGCTCCACCAATATTTAATTGGATGTCGCACTTTGCTGAAACACTAGATAGTTCACTCTGTCTGGATATGCAATGTCCGACTGCAAGTCATCAGGCTGTCGTCGAAGACGAGTACGGATCAAAAGCGATCAAATTAGTCTTCTTCAAGTCCTTTTCACGCACAATAGCTCCAGTGTATTAATATAGTCCTATTGCACTTTGTAACCATTACACACGACATCTTTCGCGAAAAAATCGATTCAATCGTCGAATTGTAGGGACCTAAGCAGACATTAGTAAACAATGGCTTTACCACAAATATGGCCGACCGCATTGCATGCTGGGAAATGTGTGACGTCACACGATAACCATCTATAGGGATCGTAGTTGAGAAAATTTTGGACAAATTATGAAAAAGTGGTATTGTAAATATATAAGTGCTAAGGTGAGGACCCATTCGTAAACACTCGACTGCTTCCGAAATCTCCTTGAATGCCGAGGTGTTCCGAATGGTTCGGCCCGTGCTGACATATGTGTCACGGTCTTACGCTAAATAATGATCGAGCAGATTTAAAGGTGGTACCCGGCAGCTTGAACTAAACATGTTTTCTCAATTAACCAAATAAGTCATTCTTACATGAAAAGGTCCGGAAAAATGCTGTACATTGATGCCCTGATCTGTGTTAACAGCGAAGCTTTTATTCACACGTATCATTGAAAATAGGTATTTCCTATCTGATCCACGCTGCAGAGTTAGCTATTTTTTAACTAAGAAAGACACGAGATCACTTAGTTTTGAGATCACGTTATATTGCCATTGCGAGTAAACCGTTGTAACGTCGATATTTATTTTCAGCAGAGATCACTATCGTGCTTATTTATAAAATTAGAAAGAATGAATATTAAGAGCGAGTTTTTACGGATTTGTACTGTCTAACACTACAGGTAGTGTTGAAAAACGTCTTAACTTTGACTAAAGTACGAACTTATACAGAAATCATGCCGGATTCCCATAGCATTGGTAAGAGAAAGTTACATTTATTTTATATAGGTAAACTGTAGGATACCACCGGTAATCCTTTCCATGAAAATTTGTTCCATAAAAAAACGGTTCCATCGCATTTCACTGGGCCTTTTAGTTTCAGCCGAACAGATTACGCATTTAATGACATTCAAGCACGCAGACAGGTTTGATTGTTTTAAGGTGATTCTAATTACTTCAGATTACAGTTGTTGATGTTTTTGTTTAATAATTAATTTAAAGTTGGAACAGATAAAAAAGACACAGAATAAAAAAAACAGCCCACTGCGATGTTTATCATCCTGGTGCATAGCAGAATGTTCAAAGCAATTCAAACTAATACATTATTACTACTAACTGCTACTACCACCACCACCACCACTACTACTACCACAACTACTATAACTACTATTACTTCTACTACTACTGCTACTATTACTACTACTGCTACAACTACCACCAATACTGCGGCTGTTACTACTACTGTTGCTACCAACACTACTACTTCTGCTACTACTACTACAACTTCTACTGATACCAGGGGCGGACGGATGCTGGATTTTTTTCAGGGGTTAGGGGGAGGCGGGCGATGTGTCCAAACTGAGAGAGCACCAGTCGTGCTGGGGGGTGGGGGGTTGTATTTTCGGCGACAAAAATAATCTATAATACTATTTTTCATGGGATGAGGGTAAAGGTCAACTTAAGCGAGAACCATAGGTACGAGTAGAGTTAGAGGGTCTGGAGGCATGCTCCCACAGAAGGACTGTTGACATTTACAATCCAAATACATGCAGTGCCATTTCCTGTATTTCAGAAGCATGACAGCCCTTCATTGTAAGTATGTTTGTACTCAAATAGTTTTATTTCAATGCGTTTTTATACATTTTAGTAAATAAGGGTTTTCTGTTCGTATCTGTACCACTGGACACATGTAATTGTAAAAATACTTCCATGGAAGGTAATTTCTAAAAAATTCAAGGGGTGGGGGCGGACGCCACCCCACTAGATCCGCCCATGACTACTGCTGCTCCCGCCACTGCTACTACCACCAACAACACTACTACTACCACTAAAACTACTACTACAACTACTTCTACTGTGACAACAACAACAGCTACTACTACTAGTCTACTACTACTACTATTACTATAACTCATACTAATATTAATACTACTATCACCACCACCACTACTACTAGTCTACTTCTACTACCATTACTAATACTATTACTAATACTACTTTCCACTACTACTACTACTACTACTACTACTACTACTACTACTACTACTACTACTACTACTACTACTACTACTACTACTACTACTACTACTACTACTACTACTAATGCCGCCTTTAACAACGTCAACTACTACTTCTACCCCAATTACTCCTTTTTACTATCACTTCTGCCATAATTATTACTACTGCATCTGTTACTACTACTACAACTGCTACAGCTGCTTCTTCTACTACTACTACTACTACTACTACTGCTACTGTTACGGCTACTAGCTACTACTACTGATACTACTACTGCATTACCACCACCACTACTACTAGTCTACTTCTACTACCATTACTAATACTATTACTAATACTACTTTCCAGTACTACTACTACTACTACTACTACTACTACTACTACTACTACTACTACAACAACAACAACTACTACTACTACAACAACAACAACAACAACTACTACTACTACTACTACTACTACTACTACTACTACTACTACTACTACTACAACTACTACTACTACTACTACTACTACTACTACTACTACTACTACTACTACTACTACGTATACCACCTTTAACAACGTCAACTACTTCTACCACAATTACTCCCTTTTACTATCACTTCGGCCATAACTATTACTACTGCATCTGTTACTACTACTACAACTGCTACAACTGCTACTTCTACTACTACTACTACTGCTACTGTTACGGCTTCTAGCTACTACTACTGATACTACTACTGAATTACCACCACCACTACTACTACTTGTCTACTACTACTACTATTACTTCTACTACGAATTGCACTGTAATTTTTCCTTTTTTTTATTCTCACATTGACTTTAATTAAATAAACACACGTAACAATGAAACTTAAAATGTCCATAATGATGCCTGACTGAACTTAGCTTTGACTCTGTATGACGAAAATACAAACTGGATTCGATAAAAAGTTACTAACGCCTTATTTAGTGTGGCTGTGTGGTAGTCATTAACACACATTTATGGGATTGTTTTTTCTTTTCATATTTTTAATCCGTAATCATTGCAAAGAAAGAAATTCTTAAACTTTTATTTTTCAAGAAAGTCGTTTTGGTCGAATCCCATAGCCTTGCTTTAACCATGACCTACAAAACTGACAATCCACTCAACAAATATTTTTCTTTTGCACAATTTCTTTAGTTTGCATTTCATGTAGCGATTAACATTTTTAATTGATCAAATACCTACCGTAAATCGAGGTCTGACTTCAACAATAGACTGAAAAAAATCGGTTGACATAACAATTCTTTAGCATGGGACATTTAAATCCGAAAATATCTACAAGGTATATTTGGTGAGTTTCAATATTCTTTAAAAAAATGAATGGCTTTTTAAAGTTTTAAATAGGGATTTATATGTGCAGGTGTTATCTTAATTTGATTTTGATTTAACCGAACTGTGGGTCAGCTTTTCAGTGTGGTATTTGAACTGTACGATGTGCGAATAGTACATTCGTTCTTGCGTGCGTGTGTGAAGGTAGGTTTAACATACATGGGTGTGGTGGTGATGATGACGACGATGGTAATAATCATTACTGATGATGATGATCATACTGTTGCTGTTACTGAAAATGATGAAAATGGCCATCTTAATAACGACGATCTGGTTTCTTCTTCTTCTTCTTCTTCTTCTTCTTCTTCTTCTTCTTCTTCTACGTTTTCTTCATTCTTCTTCTGGTAGTGGTGGTAGTGATGGTGATTATAATAATGATGCTGCTACTGTTGTTGCTGCTGCTGACGATGATGATGATGCTTTGTAGTAATCTGAGGCTCTGGGATAATTCAAATGAGTACCATGTGTATAAGGTTCGGATAAAAAGTAAATGATTCCGCAATAAAAATATAATTATTTCCCCCTTCCCCCAACCCCTTTTTATCCGACTCTGTGTTATATTACCTTGATATACCTGGCTATTGATTAATGATTGATGTCCGCTTTAGCCCACCCTCTATGAGACTATACTAGAGTTAGGTGCCCAGCAGACCGACTGACCAGGTCCGCCAAATACCACAAGGGGATGAGACATAAAACCAATTCGTTTTGCTTCCAACTGATATTCAAGGTTTCAGACACAGAGGGAGATAGACGAGCGGGCACAAGGGCTCATTGCGGATGTATGTTCACTTCCAATTGTCGTCGATCATCGGTAAGGGGATTTATAGTGAAAATAGTCGAGGTGAGCGCATTGTTATTTGTTAAATATGTGTTGGGAAATTGTTATGTTTGCTGTTATAACTGTTGCTGTTGAGAATTTTGTATGAAGAGTTACAGATTAATTTCTGTGCTGGATACTACCGTGAATTGTTGTTGTTGTTTGTGTTGTTGGTGGTGCTGGTGTTGACGTTGGTAGTGTTGTAAAGGCTTTTTCGTTTATTGTAATTTGAGCTACAGATTGCGACCTGTTTTTGTACACGTTTGTGATATTGTTGTAGTCGTTGTAGTCACTGTTGTTGCATGTATGCTAGTTTGCTGAAAGTTATGTTGCTGTATTATTCTTTAAGTAAGATCCCAGGATAATTCGGCAAAGACAATACCAACCGTGTTCTTTGTTTTGTTTATTGAAGTTTTTTTGTGTGTGTTCGTTTTCGTGCAAAATGTGCATTGGCTCTATAATGGGTAATTTTGGCTGACTTCAGTAGCCTTCGCACCATAGAAAAAATGAAAGACATTTTCATAAATAAGCTTCAATCTTGACTGGGACTCGTGTTCATGCAGTAAATGATGTCCGCTTATTACAACATCTGAAGAAAATAAACTAAATATAAGAAAAATATTGTGTTTTATTGTTGTTATTTTTATCAACATCTCAAGAGCACTATTATGTTTATTAAAGACATGCCCAGCTTTAGAGGCGGTCTTAAACAGTTTGCCTATACCAAATATATGTAACAATATCTGACCTCTGTTTGGGGTATTTGTGCATAATTTCTGCAGAAACACTCATACTTCAGTCTAAGAGGTGGTGATATTCAACTGTATTTTAGGGCAGTAAAACTCTTTAGTCAACACTTCAAATGTTCATTCTTTTCAAATTTATAAATAAGAACGATTGGGACTCCTGCTGAAAATAGGCATCGACATCATAGCGGATGACGTGGATGAACTAAAACATAAGTGGTCCCAATGTTTTCTGTGTTTAAAAAATAGCTAACTGTGCAGCGTGGCTCAGATAGGAAATACACGTTTGTAATGGCGATTGTGGCGTCATGGTTCACTTTTCTGATAGGTGTAGGACATCAATAAACAGCATTTAGCGAGATCTGTTCAGGTAACAATAGTTTATTAAGATGATTTATGAACATATTTTTGGTCCAAACTGTCGGATACCACATTTAATTGATGGAGAAAGGCCACGGACCATTGTCTGGGTAGAACCAGAGATGCACCGCATGTCAGCGGAAAGATCTCACATGACAGAGTTCGCCTCGGCCGAGACTTGAATCCATGTAACAAGCCGATTGATTTTTCAAGAGCAGAAAACGTACGTGTTTGAAACAAACTTTCTTGGAGAGTAAATATTATAAGACAATTGTGTATTCAAGATTATTGAACTGAAGTAAACACAGCAAGGGAAAGTAAATTATTTGCTTTGTTCTAGGTTATGGCTTGGTTGTGATTTCCTCTAGTTGCTTTTTATAGCTTTTTTTTTTATCTGTAAAACTTACAGTTGATTTTTATTTTTGCAGATTACCGATAAAGATGGGATAGATATAATCCGAGTTAGTTTCGAAGCATTGATTGTGATGTGTTAACCTCGGAATAATCGGAAATGCTCAACAAGGTAGGTTATTTTTATAAGATATATTCAATTTAATTTACATTTAAGAAGATGTTGTTATCTTAATTAACACAGCAAAGAGTTTAATTCGTGAAGCAAACTTAATCTTATGTAAAAGATGCTTTATTGCTTTATGCAGAGCAATTAAACTATTATCTTTTGTTTTCTATTCACATTACTATTATTATTATTATTATCTGTATATTGCCCTTTATTTAGAATCGATTATAGGACAAAGTCTTAAAACTAAGTCTTATTTGTATTGTCGTTTAAGTGTGTTAAAAGCGTGTTTCTTTTTCAACAATGGTATCTCAGATTAATTTTGAACAAAAATGTTTGAAAACTGCACTCTGCCTTTACCTTATACCTAAAACGTATAACATCTTATGCACGTACTCGGGGAACAAAGCCTACAACCGATATCAATTTTCACAAGATATTTCATGCAAGGCTATCAAGAATTAACAGCTTTAAGGTCACGTTCGCTATACTAGTTTTAATACACGAATAGTATAAAATGTTTTAACTTCTTCACTTAGAGATATGTTGTCTATGTTTGCAAAATCCAGATCTTTTTTTATAACAGAAAACCATTTTTTCCAAAAGATATGTTTGGTATTTTTGAACAACAAGTACATTTTAGTGTGCAAATAATTCATGCAAATCATTTTTATATTCGAACAATCATTAAAACCTGCACGCCTGTTGATAATTTGTCAGCACAGTACACATGTATTGATAACAAATCAAAATACTAATTATTTATTACACATTATTGCTGTCTGAACACTGGTTCTACCCTGGAATTGACAGTCAAAAAGGATTACGCTGCGTCCAAGGATATCAGCCAAAAGCGACTTTTGTGCCATAACACTTTCCCATATTAAACCTTGTACAAAATAGTTTTAATAAAACATTCTTCCACGTGGTCTGTAATTATGATATAGATAATATTTATTGTATTTTTACAATTGTGTATTCGTGTTCATTTCACTGTTACTAACAATGGAAGGGGTAAAAAACGTCAATAGATGAAGAGAAAGCTCGGCGTATATGTATTGGGGGTACATTAATATCCCTCGATCAAGCCTAGGTATTAATCTTGTCACCCGATTCCATTATGCTCTCAACATTTAAATTAAGCTATGTTTGCTTCACATTTATTGCATTATCTACACAAAGTGTTCAATTAAGATATGTTTACAGCGCCCTCTATACAAACCGGTTATTACGCAATGTCAAATAAACGTCACTTCAGTAGCACGTCTCAGCGCTGTCTCGAGTTGTTTTAAATGTTGTTTAAATGTTGATTTACACCCGAGCACCATTGTTTTTTATAAATAAAAAGATTTAGAATGTGTGATATGTTTTCAAATATAGATAATACCCCCGCCGCCTCCAAAGGCGCACACATTTAGCCAAACTAGCATTTTTGCTTAATTAATATGTAGCGCGTAAAGTTTAAGGATGACGATATCATAAATATTTTTTTCTCAAAGTATTCATATACAGGGTAAGTGTAGGTTGTTCATGTGATGAGGTTTCCTAGCTGACCGCTGGTGCTTCGGTGATTCTACCCATATTTGTATGGCGGCTGTTCTACCGTAAATATCCAAACTGTTGACATTTCTTTTATTACAGTGATGTTTATTGTTTAAAACAGACACCCCATACACATACGCAGTAAGACATTTAGGAAAGACATTAATGGTATTGTGTGTAGGCCTTTTGCGGTCCAAAGCACTTTCCGGTTTAACACATTTTGGAGCCAATGCACTTTGGGGTCAATAATAACGGGACATATTGGAGACAATAATTATGGGAAAATGTTAAAAACAATAATTATGGGGAAATGTAAAAAAAAACTTAGAAACAATAATTATGGGAAATGTTGGAAACAGTAGGATACCTATGGGGAAATGTAGAGTAGACACCATAATTATTGGGCAATGTTGGAAACAATCATTATGGGGAAATGAATTAAACAATAATTCTGGGAAAAATTGGAAACAATAATTATAGGGAAATGAGGGAAAGTATAAAAATGGGTTAATCTTGGAAACAACAATTAGTCTAGAAAGTATGTTTCTAAAATGTAAGGAAATATTTTCAAAAATTTTTTTTACGGTCTTTGTTTTAGTAAAAAATAATACCAACATAATATTCTTTATAAAATACGACGTCTGTACTTTCACAATATTAAGTGTTGATAACCTTGTTTATAGTATTAACCTATAATCACTATTTGTTAGTCATGTTAATGCGAATATTCTTCGTGGGTGATAATTCATTTTATGATGATACTTCCCATGCCTCAGCACGTACTTGCAACATATCAAGACCCAACATCAAAGGGCGGCATCCCCTTTTATTATGCATATTGTCCCACCGTCGTTAATTGGATTTAAATAAGGTCAAGTCGGTGACTTTAGTTGAGTTGTCGACAAGTTAACACAAATCGAATAATAATAAGGGCAGTCCGTTAGATTAGATGGACGCGAAGGCAAAAGAACCAGCTCGAACGATTTTACTTTTAAATATATTAAGATAGAGCGGTATGGTATATACGTACCGCTGTGAAGGTGTATTTAGTATATAAACTATTTAACATAAAGGAACAATATCATTGAACTAATAAACGGCCAAAATAGATATTATTGAATGAAAAACAAAGAAATGGAATAATAGATTAATAAAAGAGATAAAGGCAATGTCTCGACAAAATCAATTCTCCCCACTCGCGGAATAAACTAGGACCATCTCTGTTACTAGCCTGTCATTCTCTACATATTATGTATTATCATATTACAACCCAATGATCTACTTACTATGCACAATTGAAAATTGAGAAGATACCTTAGGACGCGATACTTAATGTTAGTAATACAATGTCGTTAATTGTTGTTGTTGCCACTGTCGTCGTTATGATGCATATATTATCAGCCAGCGCGCACACACACACACACATACGCACGCACACACGCATGCACCCACGCACGCACGCACGCACGCACACACACACACACACCAAACAAACAAACAAATTCACACATTAAATTGGTAAATGCGATGTTTAACTTTGTTTTGCGTAAAAATATGCCTAAACCGGAATTATCAAAGAGAAAATTTGAATACTTTAACCCCATAATTAACTTATGTATCCGTTTTAAATTTTATTTACTTATATTTTTATCGTAGAAGTATTATAAAGAATATAAATGATTTTGTTTTTTCACATTCTTTAATATTCTCAGTTTACAAACATACTAATTGTTTAATACAAACAGTACAAATAAGTTATTTATCAAGAAAAAACTATGCATCTCTTTCAGGTAGTGTATTCATTTTGTTGAACTTTTCCCAGCGTATTGCTTTAATTACCCCCAACCAACACCCCACACCCCTAACAGTGCATAATTAATGAAAGCCTTTTATGGCCTTTTAAAGAAGTCAGCAAGTAAACCTCTGAACGTTTACCGAAACCTTTTGTTTTTCTGCATATAGCGTTCACTGACTCCCTATCCTCATGTGTGTGTTCGTGTGCCGAAAGGCATTGGGGGATATAAAATGTTTCCCGTAGGAGTTGCATGCAATTCACTAAAAACAAGGAATAAAAGAAAATCGCATCATAGTTTGTGTATTTTTGCGCTAAGTTGCATAACATGTTACATTTAGTAAATCGACATTTAACACTGGTACTAAAAAGTTCCTAAAATCAGATGGTGTAAGGAGAAGAGACCATTGTCTCACACAAAGGTGTCAATTTCAGGTCTCGAAGCAACCCTTAAGACAAAAGGTATCGATTACAGAACAAACAAATCAGTTTCGAAAAACTTTCCTAAGTATGGGCGCCATTTAATAATTTCTAGGTTTTATTTTTAGTATTTTTAGCGTTTTCTTTTGGTTTAATACGTTGGATAAATACTGTTTATAATGTATAGTGTACATTATTTCTCACAGTAGTCTTTTCTGTATTTCAGGTTCTCTTCTTCGTGGAATGTTTCGTGAAAAAGTGGACATTTACTTTTCGACACTAATTTCAAAATGGCGGAGGACGTGCTGATTACATAGCCGGTCTAAAAAGTTTCGTACCTAGTTTAATATTACATGTAATTTCGAGCGTGATAGTGATATTTTGTGTACATTATCTGTGATTTGAATATAAAACTTGCAGCATTCAGGCTGTTTGGAACACCGGAAGGTTCGATTCCGGATCTTCATTGACTATCATGGGCGTGTGTGTTTTAGCACAAGAGAGTGGGCATACAAAACATCTTCGCTCTCTTCCAAAGCTTCCCGGAAATTCTCACTATCCTGTAAAGCCTGTGAACGGTGTAAAACACTCAAGAGCCCTGCCCTCTGTGCCGAATAGCAATTTGTCTAAGATGGAACCACAAACCAAACACAGCAGAGCTCTCCCGAGGGTGCCAAAGCCGCCAATGGACAAGAAAGCCGCCAATACTTTTAATCGCCACATTAGAGTGCTGCCTGAACTACCTTTTAAAGAAACTGTGAACACAAGTTACAAGGATACAAATTCATCAGGATCTACAAGTCGCGGCTCTTCCCCGAAATCTCACCACCTACATAACCACCACATCCAACACACACACAACCACGCTCAGAACAACCACCACAAAGACCCCCACAATCACAACCAACCTCACCACCAAGGCAACAACCACCAACCACACCACACCCACCACGGTAAAGCTGGTCATACCAAAGAGCATCATACTAACGGGGACAATACGAAGCCTAGCACGCATGCGCAAAGAGCTCTTCCAAAACTCCCTAAAAGGGCTCCTAAGCAGAAACCAGAACCTAACCGGATAGAATATATGCACGAGACATACAAGAAGGAAGGTGACATTTTAAGTGAAGAAGGGAACTATGAACAAGCCCTGAAAAGTTATAACTTGGTAAGTGGATTTGACGTTTTCCCTCTCATATCCGTTAATTTGAAGCAGCCTCGAAACGTGCATCATTAATTTCCGTAAAAGAGAGATTTCTTTTAGCAAATGAGTTATGGCTTAAATAACAACTCATGTGCTTTCTGAAACGACGTCAGTCGAAAGATTTTTTTCTCCGTAAGTTAGCAGAATCCGGGTTTAGTGCTAAGCAAACATGTATACGTATAGGGTGACTCTTTGTTTACTAACTTTCGTAAACAATCTCAAAGATTTACTCATTTATGCCATGACGTTGCGAGGACATTCTTACGATTTCTTTGATATCTCGGATATAGCCAAAACAACCTTTTTTGTACAAATCTGTTAAATTTTGTTTCTTTTGTATTTTACCGTAAGTATGCATAAGTATCGAATTACAAACACATATAAAGAAATATGACAAGAACATGGATTACAATCGATGATAATGATGTGCAAGCTCACACAACATGTGCTTGTAAAGATGTTCTTTATCTGAAGGCTTGTATTTTTCCTTCGTTTTGTAGTTTTAAGTTTAGCAGAAGCATGTTCGATCATGTTTGTCACAATCAGAGACAGAACAAGAAGTCTATGATTTTTACAGTAAATTCGAATATAACCTATTTACATGTAGTTTATGCATGCCTCCAATCAAGATCACGGTATTTTAAGTAATTAAGAAAATTCGCCAGTTGCGATTTAGATAATTCACGAATCATCTCTCGGATGTATGTTGGTAGTCGGATCACCTCGGCCATTTCCCTAAACGGGACTTCTTTTATGATAGACGTCAAAACAAAGATGGAAGCTCGGATGACAGCTCACTATAGTACGATGCCTGTAAATCTGCACTTTGTTGCTGCTTCAAAGTTAAATCATCAAAGTTTAATTTACCTAGTGCAGCAAAGACACAGCTGTCAAACGACGCCATTGTTTATGTTTTGTGCGAACTACAATTTAAGTATATTCTTCCGATTTCCGGCGAACAAAACGATCGTGATTTCTGTAAGTATCATTGCACCAGATACATCCGAGGGATGATTGTCCCGAGGACGGAATTACCCAATAAATTCCGATTGAGTTTCGGTAGCTCGTTCTGAAAATCGGTTTCTGAAATGATAACAGTTCAATAGGATGTCATTTGTATACATTACCTGAAATTAATGACCGCTGTGAAAATAAATTGACCAGTCGCTGGAAATAATCTTGATAAGAGTTACAATTAAAGCTCAAAACAAGCCCACGTACTCAAGTATTACTACCACAACGTATCACAAGGGATTTGCCAATGGACACTGAGGTGTCCAAAGTAAGCCTGGTTTAGTCCCTGTTGGTTTGTATGGCTTTGTCCAGCATCGCTAAGAATAAAGAAAGTTTCGAGTCTGATTGCGTACAAGCTAACAGAAAGCAGGTTACTATAAGGCTCTTTTTCAGATAAATGGAAAAAATAACGGCCATTACATTTTTGTGCTTAGTTTCAAAGAAGTTTGCATAAATTGTAATACTAAGGTATTATTATTTCATAATAACTGCAAAGATATTATTTAAAAAAAGTAAATTGCTTTGTGTTGCTTGTCATGATTTGGTCATAAGAATTTTTTGGTCAGAAATGTCAAACATTTAAAGTTTAACATTTTTGACGAAAATAAATAAATAAATAAACATTTAATCAAAGAACACATGCTAATATAAAATACAATTTAATTATAATTTATATTTTTATTAACTATGACAAAAATGCAACTAAATGATTGAGTTTATGCAACCAGATTTGAAACTAAGCAACAAAAAAGTGATCCCCGTTATTTTTTCCATTTATCTGAAAAAGAGCAATATACGGTTCCATTTTAAGACCATTCTGCTGAAGTTTTAAGTAAAATAACAATTTGTATCGCGTCAAGCATTCTATTTTTTATTGTTTATGTTTGATTTATATTGTCACGTTTTTATATTGTTATTATAGGTATTTACTACCTATATGATATAACTCAAGTACCCTAATAATTGATTAAGGGCTTGAACAGAATAGTTATTATGTCTACAACTATCTTAAATGTTGTATCTGACAGTTTGCCAAATCAACAATAACATAATAACAATAATAACATAAACATATCAACATTGCAACAATATCTTTTAATTGTTTTGGGGGTATTAAGACATAATTCTGGCTAAACTCATATCTAGTCTTAGTAATGACGAATCTGGACACTAACTATGTTGTTAGACATATAAATTGCGAAAGAAATCACTCTAAATGTTCAGTCTTTCCAAACCTATACATATGCACGATAGTGATCACAGCATAAATAGATATCGACGTCAGAGCGGACTACCCGGATGAGATATTACGTTATCTCAAAAGTTAGTTGTCACGTGATTTTCAGGTAACAATGACTTATCATTTATTTAAGAAAAAAAATGGTTGGTCCACACTGTCGGATGCCATCTTTAAGGGTGGCGCTTTTGTGGTAGTGGTAGAGTCGCGGATGTGTAACTCCACTGACGGCTCAGCCTCTTACCGCCTTTCTTCGAGTCCAGATCGAGCGAAGGATGTGGGATGGTCTTCCAGCTGACCTGCGGTGCGCCAGTGGTTCAATTCGGACATTCCGCCACCAAAATGGCTGGACGTCGATAAAATGATCATAATTGGTCACTGCGATTTATTAAAACACACACACAGACACACGCGCGCGCACACACACTCAACTTTTTTTAGACCACGTTACCTAAAAATTGCATTTATAAAATCAGTTTATCTATTCTTACATACGGTCCTTGACCATTCAACTATAACCCACACTCATTCAGAATGACTTTTCCCTTACCGATTTAACCTACGCATGTATATATAACGGTTTTCACTGATACAACAAACTTGCTTGTACGATCACCAATTAGTCTTAGAGAAACTTATTTAGACAAAAGATTGAAAGAACCAACATAATTGTTGACATTATATAATAATTACAAGTGTTTTTGTAGCTTTACTCTTGGCTGCACAAATATAATATGTTACTTATTAGTAAAACATCATTTTACGCACTACCCCCTCCACCCCCTTCAATAGCGTTAACCGTTAATAATACTATTGATCTTTAATACTAAACAGGAAACACCTGTAATAATAAACATACCTGGCAGATTATTTTAAGTGATACTCTTACTTTGTTTGATTTGCAGTGTCATGGATTTTTTTTGGTGATTATAGAGCAGTTATTTGGGAAAGAAAGTATTTCTCACCCCTCAGTTCTTACAGAAAACGTCCTAATTAAAACGAAATGACAATCAAGAGTCATATTCTTAATAGAAACGAGATTTTTGGAATAAATACAGTACAAGCTGTCATTTAGATATTTTATGCATAGGCATATGAAATTATATTAAATATTTTTCATTTGTTCATACCTTGATGTTATGAAAAGTTCAGAATTTCCCAATTCAGTGTTTTATATGCAAAACTGCAAATATAATAGGTAAAAGTAGTGGGGGGGGGGGGGGGGGGGGGCGTGGCATGGTGGTGGTGGTGAAGCTGGCTGATCTGGATATTATACACTATATTTAAGTCGATTTCTGCTTAGTTGAGTTACAAATTTTACATAAACTCTTTTAAAACGTTCATTTTTATCAAAAGCGATCCTTAACAACATGTTATGTGACGTAATGTCTAAACGCACGCATACTGAAGCTGTACAGGGTTAATTTAACTTTCGCATGCTAGAAAATCCATCTAAATTAAAAGTAATAAAAGCGCAACTGTTATTGTCGTGTCAACGAATTTTTTCTTCTTAATATTGTAAAGTCTTCCATAAGCTGGGCAGACCTATATTCTTACAAATTGTTTATTGTAGTTTTATAACCTACTCACATCATGAAAATCCCCTTAATAAGTATTAATTACTCACCAACATTAACCCGATTTTGACCTTTAATCTATCATCACGCGATGACGCAACAAATAAGAAAATTACATTCAAAATCACCTGTTTTCTTTCTGCGAGAATTACCAATTAGACCTAAATGACAAAAAAAAGTTTAAATGTCAATATATGTCGCACGCAGACAATGCACTTTCTGCAGTCACGATTAGTCGACCAGGATTAATTTGGTGCGTAAACAATTTTTTATGCAACAATGTACATGCAACGAATATTATACTTTGTAAAACTCTTAATAAAATCCTATTCTGTTCTGTTCAGTGTAAGTGCAATTGTTACTTTCGTAGAATTCCATCGCGTCCCTACCCTGGTACAGCTAACAGATGTGTTTATTGACTCAAGGATATACTCTGTATATAATAGCACACTGTCCTTTCGACATATAATTCACACCACGCATAGGGGCCTTAATCTGAATCAACAGTGACCACGGAATTTGAACCAAAACAAATACAATTAATTTGGGGGCTCTTTCCATAAGACAAAGACTTCGGAAGATATACAGAGTAACTATTTTTCTGATATTAACGTTGTTGGTCAGGGATAGATCCAGGGTGGGGGTGGGGGTGGGGGTGGGGGTGGGGGTGGGGTTCACCCCCACCAACCAGGTAAAAGAGCACAGTTGTGAAAGCACATACATGTAAGCTAAAAAATGCCAAGCTATTAAAGTAAATTGTTTTTGTTGACTGCTTAGATCGATGTTAGGGTCCCTGATTGTGTATGTATATCCAGTATTTACTGCGATAGAGTTGAATGGATCTTGATTCATACCGCCCCCAACCCCGCTCCCCCTATCACGCACACACACACACACACACACACACACACACACACACACACACACACACACACACACACACACACACACACACACACGCACGCACGCACGCACGCACGCACGCACACACACACACACACCAACATTTTCTGGATCCGCCCCTGTCGTTGGTGCAGTATGTTATCATTATCACGCACAATCGGGACCCCTCGGCGATTTCTTCGTAAATAGAATTTTCCGAAAGTCCGAAAGTTACGGAAATGGCCGAGTTGTTACGATTGTATCACGCAATTACATTATACTAGAATAACACACCCACTTCCGAGAATTGGTCAACTTCGCAGAGATACAAGAAAAATACAAACCCATGTAAACTATTGTAAACCTGTAACAGAACATGAAGATAATTAGTAGAAACTGAAAAACTGATCTTTTGACCGTTAATCGATTGTTGAATAAAAAAAGTAAAAGATTTTAAATACTAAGCTAAAACATTGTTGGAAATATATAACCGATATGGGAGATGGATCAAAACTGCTATAAAAGGCTTGGTACAAAAGTATACACAAGGCATTGTAAACAAAGCGATACCAAACGAGTGTGTACTATAAGTATAAGATGAGCAAGCTACTGTATGCAAAACTATACACAACAACGTGTATACAGTAGGACACAAGCAGTTGTATACAAATACAAAAATAAAATAAAAATGAAAAAATTGATATTTTTTTTTTATTTCACATCGCTTTTTTTCGGTATGGCATCATTTCGTTAAAAAAGATTTTGAATATTTACGCTACCTACTTAGCTATTTACTTACGTAAGTTTTAAGTAAGGGATAGTTTCCATATCAGTTAAGATCCCTTATCTTGACAGCTATCTTTGGCAACTTCAGTGGATTTTCATATGAATTTTATAGAAGCGTTAATTTTATTTTCTTGTAATTTCTTCATTTCCTGGTCCAATAATTAAAAGCTATACACCAGTAAAAAGCTATTGAAATTCATTTTTTTAAAATACAATATTTTTAAAATTGACAAATGCACGAAGAATAAATACACAGAAATAAATAAAAATATTGGCTAATCCTTAAACAAAATAAACAGTGTATCTTTTTTGGTTGTATTCTTTTTACATTTTAAATTCTAAAAATATGGTTTTGATATTTAAAATATGTCACAAAAGCTGTTAAATTTGATATAAAATAGACTGAAAAATAAAAATACAGTGGTGAGTTTAATACGGCACATATTTCCAGATTGCGGCCTGCATTAGCTTTAGCCTTCAAAGATGGCTGCCTTAAACAGTCTTATCAGTGCCTATGACATCACATGGAAACTATCTTTTGGCAATGTTAAACATTGGTGGAATGTGACAAACTTAAAATCTTATGTAAGTGTTTAAGTTCAAGATAAGTTTATAAGTTAAGTAAATGTTGGTAGAAATTCGCCCCTGGTCTTATAGAAATGTAAACGATTAAGTAACTGAACTCAAACCAAAGTACATGTACGTGTATAAATGATGAACGGTGGTGTCGTGTACTTTTCTGATGATGTGTTTATTGCTGTCTTGTAAAAAAAAAGAGAACAAATCTTTTATAATATTAGCAATACAACTGCGACAAATCGCACACCAAATAACCCTACACCTTTTTGTTTGAAGTTTGGTAAAACTAAAAGTTCACATTCCTGGCTTGGAAGTAATATCCGGGCATCATAAAGGGATATGTGTATTGATTCCTCATATTTAACCATTAGCAATATGAAAACTGCGAACGTTTAGTCGTCAATAAATGTTGGTAGAGCGGCAATATTGCATAACAGTTTGTGGGCTGATCAAAAGATAGGTGCATGGAAATTGTCTTGGTCATTTGTTAGTCAAACACTTGAGTGGGTAAACATTTGCAGGCGATGACCAAACGCGAATACAGTGTACACCATGTTATATCACTTTAATAAACAAGTCCAAGATAAGCTGGTAATGTACTTACTATATGGTTAATTCAAGTGTGGGAAATAAATTAGAATTATTAAATATTGATATGGAGGCTGATTTCTGCAAGGAATGCAGTAACGACAAAGCGTAGGCGAGATAATAGACAATTTTGTCGCAAATGAGCGCCAATTTTAGGGATGACGTGACGTCGTGACGTTAAGTTTTTGATCGCAGCACGACACGGTGCAGACGCAAAACGGCGAACATGGCCTCATAGATTCACTATTTTTTAATCATTTTCTTTTAATTTACTTTGTATTTTAATTAAAACATATACAAACACCTAACAGTCATACAAAACAATCTACACATTATAATAATATACAATACAATTGTCCACAGCTACTCAATGAAAAAAAAAAAAAACAGCAAATAACTATGACTGTTTACTTTTTAATTAAATTTTATTTCTGCTTTTAATACATAGTTTTTTACCACTCCGCAATACTTAAAATTGTTAACTATCACCACTTTAGTTTCGTTTAATTTCACATCGCATCGTAAAATATTGTGTCATGGCTCACACTTATCCGTTACAGCACGACACCATTTTCATTCAACATTTATCCTGCTGATGACAAATTAATCAGGTATATTCAGGAAGTGTAGATCAAAAGCTCTCTGATCTGGATCTGCACAATTAGCTGCAGAATCCATGGAAATATGATCATACATCGCATCATGTACATTTACAATTAAGAATACAAAAAAGGACAAAGTCCTTTTAGAATTGTGACATATATTAAAACTTGAAGAAAAAATCATAAGACAGAAGAATTCACATGCCAGTAAATGTTAACAACAAAACTGAGATGAGACATTACAGATAATAGAGAAACCCAACAGTTACCGCCTTGGACCGGTCAAAAAAGACCGACTAAGGTACTTAGAGAGTTTTGACCTCGCATTTGCTTAGTTTTTTTTTTTAAATATAAGAAATGTGAGGTTTCTAAGATATAGTATAAATTATTATATTTCTAATGCAGGCTCTCAAGTTTATCTCGGATGACAAGACGACCATTATTGCCAGGTCACGTGTCTACCGGAAGTTGGGCAGGCCCCGGAAGGCCATGCAAGATGTGGACCTAGCGTTAAAACTGGACCCCATCTACTACGAGGTGAGATAGCTATTGTCTTTTTAACCTAAACTTTTTTAGTTTTCTGCAGAGTTTGTCAAACCTTCAATGTCATGGTAAATCGTGAACAGCTGGCATATCACACCCAGACACAATATTCTGACATCGAGCCAACCAGTCGTTGAACCATCATTATATTTGCTTGAGTGTAAGCAAGGAAGCTAAACCGCTAGCATTCATAAATAGGCTACACGTACTTTTTACTATACTGGCTGACATTGTTAGTGAAATCATGCATACACAAAACTTGAACTATTGTATTTGCGCAGTTTTCTACTTTAATCGAGGTGACAAATAATCCCAATAAGCCTATTATTTGAATTTCGAACTGTATTTTGTTAATAAGCCTGCAGCTATAATAAAACACATTCGAGCTTATAAAAAGTTTCATGTCGCGGTCCAGTGGGTCAGTTTTTATTGATGTTACCATAAATGGCATGTCATCAGTCTAGAACTGTTTATATTCTCTGTTACTACTTTAAACTAATAAACTTCACTAAAAATTTTACAAATTTTCTGAACCTTCAATATTTACCCTTTTCTTTATACTCTTAAAAAAGAAACTTGTAAAAGTTAGTATCCGACACTTTTACCCCGAAATAACATCTTAGAAAATACCACCTAGTTATTTTATTAGTAAACAGAGTTGTTTAACAATATTTCGGTTGTAGACGATATTCTTAAGTAATATTCGTTATCTAGTGGAAATCCCGGCGCATTTTGTTTTACAAAAA
The DNA here is from genome assembly GCA_007844125.1 of Sinonovacula constricta. Taxonomy (NCBI): domain Eukaryota; kingdom Metazoa; phylum Mollusca; class Bivalvia; order Cardiida; family Solecurtidae; genus Sinonovacula; species Sinonovacula constricta. Next base: position 21,986,566 of record CM017560.1, read on the forward strand.
AGGAAACTATGAAAAATACCATCCAGAAGTTCATGATTTACAAGACCTTATCATTTAAATAATGATGCAAGCCGTACGAGCTAGAAGAAGACGGTACTAACAACCTAAAATCGGTCAAAATAAATGACCTGAAATGGGTGATAGTGAATAAAAACAAATAAACCGAAAAGTAGTGTGTTTTCTGTTTAGGCTGGTATTTTTCTTAAGTTAGAGAAAGAGTTATGTTCTAACTGGCCTTGTTATGAAAAGTTTTATTTATTAGTACCGTTTTAAATCATGATCTTCCTCATCAGACTCAGAAAAAAAATGCAATGATATTTTATCCTAGATTTGAGTCCATTCTGCACAAATATTGGCGCTTTTACACCCATTGAAGAAATGTCTCATAAGTTATGGCGCAAATGACAAATTCCCTTTCGCTGGCATTGCGACAATTTATAACAATCTGACCAAATCTAACGCACCAGAAGGTCGGGGTGATATTGTTCTAACAGGCAAAAAAGGGAAAACTAACAGGTTTTGTTTTAATTGGCGAAAGTCCAGTGTTTAAGTAATAAATGAGGCGTAAAATATTTAACAATGTGGTGTTGACAAATTATGACAATGCCTTGCTGGAAGCCTAGTGCGGGTCAAGTTGATTGTATTGTGTACTTATCGCCGGTAGAATGACAGACAGTGTCACAATACCTAACTGTTAAATATTGATTAGTATGTACAAAATGGGGCAGTAGGATTTATAGTTATACATGAAACGGCATGACGTTTAAATGACATAAGGAGATACCAATAAAAATGATCCCGCATATTTGCTTACACAATATCCTGAGGAAATGTAAGCAAATAACCGCAATATACAATAAACTGAACAATTATTATTTAATTACTATTTTAATGAGCGTATTTATAAAAATTAAAGCATGTTACAGTATGTGGTTTAAATGACAGAATAAAATAAAACTTTCGCTTTACACAGCACCGGATATTAAAGACAGCCTGAACGCGTCCCTTTTAATATGTTTTATAACTTATTTGCCAGAATTTTAATACACCCACCATTACCACCACTACCACAACAACCGCACCAATGCCACCACCGCGATCACATACCACGGCCACCAAAATGAAACACCAAGCAGCAATTTACAATTTATACAACACATGTAAAAAAGAAACGGCAACATCATTATTGTTAACAAAGAACATCATTATTGTTAACAAAGCAACCACCACCTTCGCATTCCGCAAAAGTTAACAATTTTTTAAATTTAAAACGCCACAAATAATAATAATAATAAAAAAAATAAAAAAAAATAAAATAAAAAAACAACAACAAACAAAACAACACACACAAAAACGAAAGAAAAAATACCCTACAGTTGTTGACACATATTATAATAAAAATATTTTTTTATTTTTTTTTTGGGGGGGGGGGGGGGGGGGCGAGATGGGGAGGCGATTCGTGGCCGAGAGATAGAATCGCTGACTTTACTCCTTTTAATTTTATCTGGCCTTCACTGCGTGGGTTCGAGTTCCGGTCAGGCAAAAACTTTCAGCTGACGGAATTATTACACGAATTAAACAAAGACATAAAATCATTGCTTAATTCTTGGATTTCACATCTTCACTACCAAATTGTAATACATTTTATTCCAGGGCCTACTACAGAAGGGGGAGCTACTCTTGGAGCAGGGGGATTTCGACAACGCACTCGCCTGCTTCCAGAAAGGTGCCCGGATGAGGCCGGACCGGGATGACTTCCAGGACGGAATAGAGAAGGCCCGGCACGGGATGACCGAGCATCAGACAAAGGGTAAGTCTCGTCACCTTGCAAAGACCCGGGCTTTTTCAGCCATACTACAGCTTTGCTTTATCCTTTCAATTAATACATTGTAGCACAGGGGCACTTATGAGGTGCCCAGGGACTGAACCCGGCCGGTCCATTACACTGACACCGACGAGTCAGGCGTAATGCTGTCCCCTTAGCCCCGAGCGTTAGGAGGGAAGCCACTACATTACTAATTTGTGACTAGAGAATTGTGACTCTGAGATGTGTAACTTGTAAATTGTAAGCGAACATAAAATTTGTGACTTGAGATTTGTATTTCCAAATTGTATACCAGAAATGTGAATTAGATACATGTACAAACGAATGTGTTTGTGCAAACAAATAGCAAATGCAGTGTTGCAATTTGCAAATTAGAAATTGAATATTGGCGTATATCCCCTTCTAAACATGACATTGTAGCGCCATATTTGCTGCAAGTGAACCCTATCTTATAATAAATATTGTTGGCGGGACGAAACATCCATCAAAAAGACAACCAATTACATTTGTGATGCCCTAAATTAAATTATTAATGTTGAAATCGATCAAAGACTCAGAATAGTCAATAATAAATGAAGTATTTTGACGTTGTCTTTGACGGTTATATAATTTATTAAAGGAACAAGTTTTTCCTGGATAGTGACTTAAAAAAAACAACTTCATATGCACAATTGTGGTGTTGCTTTAATGGAGGAAAACATCCAGTGTATCACTTAATTACGCGTGAATTATCTTATAATATGAAGTTTAATTATTGCTATAATTTAATAAGGGTCAGTATTCTCAAACTATTTTAAGTAAAAATTGCTCAAGTCATGGATTTCAATGCACAATAACTTAGTTATGTATTTAGCTACATGTCTTTTTGCATGACATTTAACTTTGCTATTTTGAGCTTAAAATCACATTGAAACTTCATAAAAAAGTTTGTTTTTTTGTTGATATGAAAATTGTGTCTTGGGCTTAAGTCATGACCTAGGCTTAAGCATGATTGATGAAAATGGTTTACCATGTTGTTTGTCCTCGATACTTATCTTATAAAAACATTATCAATAATTGTCAAGCCTTCTCAAATAGTACTTATTCTAATTATTGCATTGTTTGGTTTAACATTTTGTGTGTCTTTTCCTCAAAAACATAACTTCAACACCCCAACATACATTTTTCTTACATTCTTAAATATGTATTTAATTAACCTATTGCGAAGTTTAATTAATCACTGTGTTCGTCCTTTAGTCGAAGCATAACTTACAGAATCTCCATAGACAGTTGTCTAACCTTCCCAAGAAGTATTTATGGGAGTTAATACAAAGTTTGGTTCATATTTTTTTTCGAGTTTTAGACATAACTTACAAAACCTCAACAATCAAGTGTCTGACCTACTCAACAGATATATAATTTATTACGGGAACAAGTTTTCCTGCATAGTGACTTAAAAACAACTTCATATGCACAATTGCGGTGTTTCTTTAATGGGAAAAACATCCAGTGTATCACTTAATTACGCGATTGGTTTATCATTTTCTTCGAGTTTTAGACATAACTTACAAAATCTCAACAAAAAAAGTGTCTGACCTACTCAACAGGTATTTAATGTCATTATTACCAAGTTTGGTTCATTTTGGTTGCCTTTTTGTCCAAAAAATAACTTCAAAACTTCGACATTATCTTGTTCTAATCTTGTTAAATAGCATTTAATCGAATTATTGCGAAATTTGGTTTATCACCTTATTCATCTTTTCATCGAAACATAACTTCAAAAACTAAAAGGTGGTATCCGACAGTTTGGTCCATTTTTTTCTCAAACAAGCAAATAAGACATAAGTCATTGGTGCCTGAAAGGTCTTGCAAAATGCTGTTTATTGATGCCATAGATCTCTTTGAACAATCAATGTTAAATCACCACTCGCCATTGCAAACATGGGTTTCCTACCCGAGCCACGCTGCAGAGATAGCTATTTTTAAACTTAGAAAACCACGTGACCACTTACTTTTTTATAGTCATCCAGGTAATCCGCTCTGACGTCGATATCTATTTTAAGCAGAGACCACTATTGCGCTTTTTATAGCGTTGGCAAGACTGAACATTTAGGATATTTTTCTCGCGATTAGTACAGTCTAACAATAAAGTTCAAAATCGTTTTTATAACGACTAAAGTAAGGGTTTATGACAAAAATATATCCAAATTACCCAAAGCGGTGGTTTGATATTGGCATGTGTATTAAATATATGCAAACTGTCGGATACCACCTTTGATATATTAACGTCTTCTGTTATGCAGGTCCTGAAAAGCGGAAACGGAAGCACACGTTGAGCCCAGAAGACAACAACGTGCAGAAAAAGGTAATATCCCCGTTAGTCTTAATCTAAGTATAGGACGACTTTTTGTTGGGAGAAAATATCTTAACACATATTTAATAAAGTTTGCTTAATGATATATGCGGAAATGAATTCTCATACCACAACACGTATCTGGTCCTAAAATATTAAGGAAAACGATTGCCAAAAAGAATGTTTTGTACTACATCTAGACTTGTAAGTATAAACGATCCTTTTCACATACCAATACCACCACTGATATTGTTTGACACGCGGCGCGTTTTGTACAAGTAGCAAAAACAACAACAAGAACAACAACAAAAAAAACTACAACACACACATACAAAGAACAAAACAAAGAAAAAAGACCCCCCCCCCCACCAAAAAAACAAACAACAACAAAAAAAACAAAACACAAAAAACACAAAAAACAAACAACAACAACAAAAAACAAAAACAAAAAAACAACACACACACACACACACACACACACACACACACACACACACACACACACACAAACAAGAAAAAACAACAACAAAAACAAACAAACAACACACACACAAACAACAACAAACAAAAACAAAGCAACAAAAAATCACAAAAAAGGCAAACATTTAATGCCCTAGTACTTTAAGATAAAATAGTCAGTGTTCTGTGCCGGGTCATTCCAAATACATGTATATATTTCTTCTGAAATTTAACTTTAATTTGGAATAAATGCAATGCAATTTAAATAAATTAACAAGCGTAAAGATTTAGCCATAAGTTACACGACATATGATAATTTGATTTAATTAAACAACGACATTTGTATTTTTTTGATAATGTGTAAATAAAAGAACAATGAGCCAAAGTTTACTTGTTCTTCTCAATGCAACTTAAACAGTCGAAGGACAAGTCGAGGAAAAATCGCGACAACTCGAATGTCCAGAGAGCCTCTTCCCTGATTAAGGAGGATCCACACAACGACTCGTACATCTCAAACAGTTCGTCCAATCGCGAGTCGACAATCCACGAAGAAGCCCTGCCCATAATGCCAGCCCCGCCCTCCCAGCCTCCGCCCACGAACTCCCGCGCAAAACTCATAATGTCACGGCAAATGACACCGATGCCAGGAAAGTTCAAGGTATCGAAATCAAAACAAAAAGTACTGCAAAGTTTATTCTCGATATCTTGACGTTTAAAGAGATTATGTTATATGTGTTCAAAACTCGTTCTAATACACAAAACGTATCAATTGATAATAGAATCGCTATATGATAATAATCTTGTATTTAAATTTTAGTAAGATTATTCGAATATTTTTTTTACTCTTATTATCCATGAAATTATGATAAAAAGCTGCTTTTTTGTTTTCTCTAACATTTCACTTTTAAATATTTCCAAATTGTATATGTCGCTGCCTTTATATCAACTATTTAGCCCACAACGCGTCAACTACATGAGCAACAGCAGCCCAAAATGATTGTTCCGAAGGAAGAGGATGTTGACGAGGGGATGATGAAACAGATCCTGGGAAAGATGTACACTGATAAACACTACTTGGAGAAGTTCCTGAACGATTCAGGTACTCAGAAACCTTGTTTTATTCAGATATCCGGTAAAGGGGCATTTTATTACTCGACCGGATTACCAAATGTGTTTTAGAAGCAGATCATTATAAAACAGGCATAGCTATTATGGCGACGTCCAGCCATTTTGGGTGAAATAAGACATTATAAAATTGTCTGGGTAGAACCAACAAAACACCGCGGATCAGCTGAAAGACCAATTTTTAATGTTCTTGCACTGACCGAAACTCGAACCCTGGCTATGAGAGGCAATGGAGGCAGAAGAGTTACAAGTCGACGAATTGACTTTGGGCGCCCGCTAGAATGCTTTTACTGTAACGCCCATGATGGTTTTGTAATGTATGTATTCCTCTGTAGACCTCTGTCACCGCCATTTAGGCTTGTTTGCCAAATCATGACCTCATTCAACCGAAAAGTACGAACATCAATCAAGATTTGTATTTCAAATTTTTAATGGACAGTCCTCTATGTCAATGATCTATAAATTACGTGTGTCTTTCAGACGACATTGGTCTCAACAACACCGTCAACCTCGGTCCAACAGCCGAGAATGGCTTACACTTCCTGTACGACAATGTCCTTAATTGGGTACGCAAGGGAGAACCAGTTCCGGTAATTCAGCCGACCCCGTTGCCAAGGGAAACCAGAACGTCTGCCAGGAGAAAGGCCATGATGCACGGCTCCTCCGGTATGTTGTGTTTACCCAAAAGCATTCTATAAAACCGGACCTTGCAGCGCCATAGTTCCGTGCATAACTAAAACGATATCATCATACTTTAATTATAATAAAAGAAAAAAAAAGAAAAAAAAGGTTATAAATAACATTTAAAATGCCGTTTGCACACACAGACATCAGTTTCTTTGTGTAAAACGTTCAATTGTGAACTATGTTTGTTTATAAGGTTTATCGTCCCACCAACAGTAGTTCAGTTATCTGGAGACGATGTCCACTTGAAGCAGATATAGTTCTGCCTTCATTGTGTATAGCATGCCGTGAACACCTGGCATGATACCACAGCCAGTCACATTATCCTTACACCGGGCCAACCAGTCATGGAACTACCCTTACATTAGCTTGAGCGTTAGCAAGGGAGCTATACCACTACCATTTTTTGACTTTGGTATGTCGCGGCCAGGGATCGAACCCGGGGCCTCACATACTTGGAGTGACGCTCTTCTAATTGCGCTACCAGGTCCGGTGAAACTATGTTTGAAAGAACTTGTAGTACATGAACATATTCCTTTGAGCGTTTTCACACAGACATGTCGTTCAGTCTTTTGTTAACACACTGAACACAGAAACATCCGTTTAAATAAGAACAATGATTAACACCAGAGTTAGGGGTATAATATTGTGAAGTATGTAATTGATAAACTATTAGAGTCATAAAGCAATTACATAAATCCTAATTATAATTTTCATGCTCAACACAACAGAAAGCTCGTACAACAAAACAAACTAGATGTAATGTGAAATGTAAGTATTGTAATTGATTGTAAAAGTGTCTTATGGACTGTTAAAATAACAAACATGTAGAAAGTCCCTACTTGTCCCCACCAAAACATACATTGTTACACGATTGCCGTTTGTTGACAATTGGGAACTTGATAGTGGGGAGAGGTAAAGAGACAAATCAGTATCAGAAAACGATCTTATTAAACATCGAACCGGAGTCTGAGATCGTCCTGAAGCAATTGATTGGTCACAGTTTCAATTTAATCAGCCAACCAATCAGATAGTTAAGAATGATTTTAGACTCAAGCTTAAATTATTATAACATTGGACACTGGACACTGTTTTCAGTTGGGATAGCTCTGTTAATCCTACTAAAGTTATGAAACACTAAAGAAGATAGTTTATATACTTTTAATAATGACCTTGACCTTTGATGACCGCCTAGCGCTTGCTTAAAGAGAGCGAGTATGAGAATGATCATCTGTTGTATATTCGCGTAAATAAAGCCCGGGACATATTTTATTAAAAACCAACCAAACAACAAAAACAAACAACACACAAAGCATGCAGATTAAGTTATAACAATGACATTCACAACATTGACAGTTGAGAGCCTGCTCGAAGAGAGTGAGAAAGAGAATGAACAGCATCTGTTGAAGAGGCGGCGGAAGACCCGTGGCCAGCCCAAAGCCCCTCACCTGTGGAACGCTTTCCTGGAACACAAGAAACTCGAAGAGGCGCAGGAGAGGAAACAATCTCGCAACACCTTCCTACATGTCGTCGAGGGTAAGAAAAACTATTTGGTTTGAAAGTAAATATTGTTAAGCTTTAACAGTAAATCTACTACCATTTTTGCTTTGATCAAAGTTGTCTGCTACAGCATATGAGCGATGCTAGGGGGTTAATTTTAACAAATACAGTTTAACGAGGGAATAGCACTGCAATTTCATTTGTTTGGTCAGCAACTGAATACATTTGTTTGATGCAATAAAAGTCGATAAATTATGATTGTTGGTAGAACTGGATAGCTTGTAGCATCTGCCATTTGGTAGGCTCCCTCGAGAGAAATCTGTCGCTTGGTAGTTTGGTGTGTGTACTTTGCACAGAATTCCCGACTCCTGTTATCCTTAATCTCGCAGAATAACTGATTACTTCTCAAATTGTTCTTTGCGTACAAGGGCGATGGTCAGGTTATTTTAACCTTTGGACACACAAAAAGACACAACAACAACAATAACCCTGAATTTGATTAATTTTCATTATCTATTCTAACAGGCCACAGGATCACACCCAAGGATACGCATGATCCGAAGAAATCAAAGCTCGGGCCGGACGGAAGTCGCCTGGTAGGCCGGAAACAGAAAGAATTTGGCAGCAAAGAGTCGCTCACTCAGTCATTCGTCTTCAAGAGTTATCGCCCCGGAAGTGACATGCGCAGCAGCAAGGAAAGGTTAGACCTTATAACAATCTAAAACATCGGAATATATTTCATGTATGTAACCAAATATCAGACAAACAAAACAAATGTGTAATTTGTATAATGCGTGTCATTTTTCATGTTGAATTTTGCATTTTAATTTCAGATTAGAATTGCATGCAATATAACTGTGGAAAACCACTGAAAAAACGTATTTAAAGTAGGTCAGCGAAATATATTTTTGCTGACCTTTCTTTTTTTGGAAAGGTTATAAGCATTTTTCTAAACATACCCTCCTATCAAAATGTCATGATGGTTGGAAACCATTACTTTTTATATAGCGCAAATGAGTTTTTCTTTTAAAGTACATTGGATATTCTGTTTCTATACACCCTAACGAACATGTTAATACACTTAAAAAAACTCGAATGAGGCGTAGGTGCGTGGTAACCATACCTACCTGCCGGACTAATACAGTCAAACCTATATTAAAAGGACACGTGACAGGACTAAAGTGGTCTCTTAAGACAGGTGGTCTAGGTGGTTATTTCTTTGTGAGAACCACAACTTAAATTGGCCAATTGTGCTTGTATAATTAATATACATTTACTTTGAGGATGATGCTAATAATGATGATGATACAAACACATTTTAACTTACATGCATTAAATTCTCATAATTGAAAACAATTACATTCATGATCTACCTTTTTATTAGTTAAGAAAATCTTAATTAAAATTGTTATTGTGCGCGATGTAACATAAATGAATATACAAAAATATGTGGATATTTTTATTGTAGTAAGGTAACGTCCATGGAAACCTCCGACCAGGAAGACAAGAGACAGAAAACGCCACCAAAGAAGACCAAGAAATTCTTGGACCCGAAGACCGAGAAAACTGAGCGGCGCCGCGCTGCAGTTGCCAAATTCGTTGCCAAGGAGCTTGAAGATGTGGAACTAGGTATGCAAAAGTCAAAAACTATACATGTATTTTATAATTTCTTTGTAGGTGTGGATTCACAAAAAAGAGGTTATTTTGACAATTTCTAGCTTGCATTGCATCTTATCGGAAGAAACTGCCTGACAGAACTGGTGACGCATATACTTTTAGACTAATCAACGTTTACAGTAAAAACTACGGTTCTTTTGTGAGTTAGAGTTGCTAGTTTTTTTTAAATTTTATTTTAAGAAACACTGAAAACTTTTATCCCAATTTGTCGAGAATATTACTAAGATAAAATGCAAGTACAAAGTAATAACACTGACGCACCGCAAGTCATGATACAGACCACAAAATATATTATAATACATAAATGTGTTCAGCAAAAATAAAATCAAACTGCATTTCAACAAATCTTGATATAAATCGATAAAATTTTATTCTTACTGTCTTTTAGCTGTCGTTGGGCTAAGAAGCCCAACACACTACATTTTGCAACGTGAATTCCCGCCAAAACAATACAGCACACTAATAAATTATTTTAGATGCGTCATAAAATAATTAAAAAAATATTTTATTTTCATAACTCAATTAAAATTCATTATCTTCATCGTCGTCATCTTCATCATTATCATCATTATCATTACTATTGTTATTATCTTATTTACGCATAGCTTATGCCGAGTACAAGTACGACGAGTGCGCCGAGAAGGCCAACCACATTTTGAAAATTCTGGAACAAGAGGAGTGGCCTGGCAAATACGCTGCCATGGCAATACTTCACAGTCACCTTGGCAATGTGTGTATAAGTCGCAAGGACTACGAGGGAGGGCTTGAACACCACAATAAAGACCTGCAGATTGGAGAAACTCAGTACGTATTGGAAACTACCCGAGAATTCAAAAAACAAACAAACGTAAAGCCGATCCTCTTTTCCTAAGCCATAAGCCCCCAATCGTGTGGATTCGAGTCGGTTGTGCTGGGGAGGAGTAGAAGTCATGTTGAGAGATTTTCCAGCTGGCCAGCAGTGCGCCGATGATGTTTTCTTTAAAAGCCGGACATAGCTATAATAAGCACCATGGTGTCGCTCAAGAAATTAACTAATAAAAAAACTTACCCCACAAAAGACTCGCTTTTATATTAAAAGTCACATGTTTTAGCTGGAGTCATCTAACTTATGTTCATATCTGACGCGTGTTCAAACTAGTGCTGTGCTTAAAAATACCAAGCTGCTCGCTAATTCATAGGAAGACAAAACCATACAATATCCTTAACATTTAAATTGAACTGCAGTTTGATACATTCACTTACTTTTAAAGCAGTTCATATGTTATGCTATCCAAACAAGTTGAACAAAGTATTTTCTTATTTCAGCGAGCTCGACGAGTGTGTTTCACGGGCTCTCGGAAACCTTGGCAGAGTCTATGTTGTACAGAAACGACACCAGGAGGCGCTTGACGTGTAAGTGGTGTAGTTTGTTGCTGGTTTGGTATATCGCTCCACATAACTTTTGTTTTCCAGAGACAGTCGTGGAACTACATTTAAATTTGATGGAAAATTAACAATGGATCTATATCTTTACCATTGTTCACGTTTTCGCTATGTCGCGATCTGGAATCGAGGCCCGGACAAATGCCCTACCTAGCATGCTTCAAGGGTCCTTTGTAGTAAATTTTAATAATGGTCATAATACATATACCCGTTTCTGTGCTTGGCATCACTTCCAAAACCATCCAGCTTTACAGATCATAAAATACAAATTTAGATTGTAAAGTCCTGAATGAACATCAATTTGACTACGAAGCCTAAATTTCCATATGTACTTTTCTGAGAGCTTCTATCACTTTAACACACTTGCCTTTTCAATGATATGTCTTATTATTACAGATTGCTGCGGAAAACGCCGATGTGCACATCTAAGATCGAGACGGCGTGGTTGTTCCATGAGATCGGAAACTGTTTCCTGGCCCTTGGAGACTTTGAGTACGCCAAGGATTCCGCCAAAAAGTCGCTAGAGGCAGCAGAGGAAGCCGTCGAATGGAGTTACCAACTTCAGTCTTGCGTCCTTATGGGCGTGGCCGAGGGTAAGTAGGTGGGACTATTAGTTTCCAGCCTTGGATGTTCTTATGAGTGTTGTCAAAGGTAAACAGGCGGGGATACCAATTTAATAGTGCTGGTCAAAGGTAAGTAAACGGACCTAATAGTTCAAGTCTGGTGTTCTCATGAGTGGGGTCGATGAGATGTAGAAGGAGCTACCAATCATTTGTCGCATAGGCATGGTCGACAGTCATGTTGCGGAGGAGCTAAAGGTATTAAGTTTTCATGAATGTGACCAATGAATTAGTAGGCAAATCTATCCGCACCATTCGTCTACTATAAGGGCGTGACTTATTTAAAGTAGACGGATATGCCAGCTCCAATCATTTGTGGCAGAGGCGTGGCCGATAGATAGTAAGTAGGCTAAGCATTCAACTACATGCACTTCCATGCATCGTCTATGGGTTTGGTCATGGGTTAGCATGAGAATTAACACGTCTAGTCATATGTTTAACATTTTATTGGCATTGCTAACGGAAAGCAGATGAAATAACAAACTTAAGTCATGTGCCATTTTTGGACTTGACCCTTTTCATTAACTCCAGTTTTGTGTCGTTATGAGCGTTGTTGAGGGTGGGGACCATAAGCCGTCAGTCCCTTGTAACGTGACTTCGGAATTCAAATATGAGTGAGAAGTTTTATGTTATGAGGTCTTGTTTACACGCGGTGTGCCGGAAGTTCTCCCTTTGTATACACCGCTGGCTGTGTGCTTGCTGTGTGCCTGCTCTGCTAAGATGGCTGAAATTCGCCATAAGGCACAGTTATATAAAATTACATGTACATCAATACATACTTTGCTTCTGCAGAATGTTTATCATTTACAGTTTTATGTCAAAGTTTAAAGTACGGAGTTTGAATTTGTAATTGAATCTAAAAGTCGTTATGTTGTTTCCTAACATTAACATAATACATGTGATAGTATTTATATGTTTTCAGTTAAACTGAAGCAATACCACGCAGCCTTCAACACATTCGAGCGAGCGCTTGACCAGGCTAGACTTCAAGGTAAGCATAGTTTCTAAATATTAATACATTTACTTCTTAAACCTTTAGAGACTCATGATAAGTAGATGACCTTTTTGGGGGTCAGTTGCACAAAGTAAAGAATCCAGACAGATTAACAGGTTTTTGTTTCCGATTCATGCCTAGAGAACGTACGTGCCTACAATCCTAAATTAAATAAAAATATTTTGTTTTATAAAAACTTAAAATATGTACATGTACAGTTTTCGAAAAGCAACACCGTAACCCAAATTTAAAGCCTGCGGCCTTTGTCAAAGTTTAAAAAAACAGGAGTCACTTGCTCATTTCTAAAATGTGTAAGGTTACGCTGAAAACTATAAAAAAAAAAATTGGGGATAAAGTGGACTTTTTTGTATGTTATACTCATTCCGCTAAACACGATCGTCTTTATTTTATATTGCACAAACACAATGTTTTCAGGCGATGAGCGGGCTGAGGAAGCTATCCGAGAAGCTCTTCAAGATGTTAACGACCGCATTGTGGAAGAGATGCGCACCAAGGGCCCCATGAACTTCCAAGGCGATCGTTCCGACATGTTCCTTACGCCAATCTCACGAGGAAGCACGACTCTTACCGATTACCAACTAGGCGGACTTTCCAGATCGCGCGCTGAGATCGCCAAACGTCAAGCAGAGCTCGGATACCGATGTCGTGCGGATTACGCCAAGACCCCCGGAGAACAATCGGATTACTCCAGTATCCTAATTCCAGACGACGACGGTGATGTCTCTCTGACAGACACGCATGTCGATCACAGCGATCTGAATCTAGATCTCGAGAGACTTCGTACAGATTCGACACTCTTCGGGTCCGCGATGGACTACCGAGATAACATTCGGTCGGAATCGTTTGTGTCCGGGAGACATAAATAAGTCAGCCAGTTATTCCGAAATGTGTGTGTCCCTTTTTTATTTAGATATCTAAATTTTCGACTCTTTCGATAAAAAGGGCATATTCATTTGTTATTTAGTGATAGTTAATGACCGTTTCACTGCGTTGAGCTCTTTATTTAATAGCGTGAGTTTTTGAAGGATAACTCACTACTACTTTAAGAAGTAAAAGAGCTTAACTCATGCAGTGAGCGTATAACACATGGAGTGCCATACTTGTGAGTGTTGAAAGTATCATATGACACCAGTGTTTGCAATGTTTTATTGATATTTATGTTTAAATATGTTGTTCTGTTGTGTCAGGGTTTTTTTTTCTTGTGACCATTTTTCGATCTCTGAACGAGGTAAAAAATGCCGCACACATTACATCTAAATGCTAACAGAGCAAATAAATTGAAGCTGTGCTCTTTTAGGTAACCAAATACATGCGTATGTCACCTTAGTTAGAAGTATTTACGAACCTAGCCGAAAGAAAAATCTCTGATGTTGATCAATATGTATTAAAGACAGATTTGCTGTCTTATTGTTTAAGTATTAAGGGTGAACAATTTATTTATATATTCATACAAGTGGCCTTTTGTCGTCGGTAGTATTCTATAACTGGTTAATTGTTTATATTTACACGGTTATGATTTTATTTGTATTGTGCAGATTTCACAACTCAACGAGCTTGCCGGCGATGGCCGACAGATCATCCTATATTATGCATCAATATAAATCCAAAATACTACTGGGTGCAATTTGGTTCTAGCCTGTTTTCTTTATAAAAATGGGCTATAATTCAGTGTCAAATCAATGATATTTACACACATTACCAATAATGTCATTTGACCTCGGTAGTATTGTGATCTAATCATATATACATAAAATGCAGGATTACAATTTGGTTGTGGAATCTGTGAATATTCACAAACATACCAAACCAGTTAATTAAACATTAAGATTACCATTAGTTGGCAATCAGTCTTTTTTTCTTCAGAAGTACAAAGAGAACAACAGTCTGGGCCTTACATTACAAGATTCAGTGTTGCGGCTTGTCTTGGCTAAAATATAATGTCCAAGCTTCTAATTGATATTCTACAATTAAGATTTCTGCAACAACCCTTTAATAGGGGTTTATATTTTGGTATTGTACTAGTGGGCTTTCAGAATTAACTTTTTTTGCAAATCATACCGTCTAATTGGATTGTTATATATATATATATATATATATATATAGTTTCGAAACATCGACAGCAATTTGTCACATTCTTACTAAATGCATGAACACGATCCTATCAATATGTATAATATTGCCAACATTAGGATTTTTGATGTGTGTGGCATTTTTAACCCCTGTGATTTTAAATGTTAAAATGTTTATTGTGTCACTGGATTAAATTATATGTTGACTAGATATTTAATATTTTACTTTCTGAAATACGTCGCCGGCGAAATGGTGTATTTTTGTCAAATTTCTTGCAAGATAATTCTGTGATATTTTTATTTTATTTTGTTTTGTTTTATAAGCAAGCTATAAAACTATTTTGTATATATACATGTATAATAATAAAGCAATGTACTTATATGAAAATGTTCATTATATTTTGGTCTTGAACAAAAACATGTTAGTCCATCCACATTGATTGTAAACATCCATACTGACAAAAAACCTCTCATTCCTTACCCAGCCTCTCTCTCTCTCTCTCTCTCTCTCTCTCTCTCTCTCTCTCTCTCTCTCTCTTTGTTATGTTCTTCTCCACCGCCCCCCTCATTCTCTCTCACACAGATAACCACAGAAAATGTATCTGAAACGCAGATATAAACTAACATGTACACATACGTCCACACAGACACACGGCCAGGCAGACACCTGTGGTGGAAGTGAGGACAGAAACATCAGCAAAAGCTGTTACTGAGTATTTAATAAATAAAAACAACAATCCTTTTGTGCACTCAAAACAATAGACTCAAATTACAACTTTTATGGTCCAATTATTTAAACAATTAAAATATCAATAAAAACTATTGATAATGATTAACAGTTATAATATTTAAATGTCGATAATCATGATAATGACAGTAACGACGTGTGACGATCTGTAATAACACAATATCACATATATATGGAAAAAAAATGTTTAAGCAATTAAAAAACAGGTATATCATTTCATATTTAACAACATCGTAAATAATAAATATGCCTTAAATTTCACAACTTAACAAACAATATACATCAGGTTTCAGACAAATTTGTCACAAGCTATGTTCAATCTATCAAAGTACGAAAGACAAAGGAAAAACAAGAATCGAAGGAATGAATATACATGTATGTCAATGTTGACATCAAAATATACATTTTTAAAGAAAATAAAGACAGACGATAAGAAAACATCCCAATGTAAAAGCCATCACAGAAACTCGCACTGTACCTTCATATATATAACAGGTATACGTTTTTTTTTGATTATGAAATATGGTGAGAATACATAGATACAATATCGTTGAATGTTTTTGATACTCAACAATAAATGGAATGTTCATGCTTAATTTGAACAATTACTGTTTGATAAATTTGCAAAGAAGTAACAGTAGATCGGTATTTAAAATACACTTAAAAGTCTACCATTCTAGAGTCTTGGTTTAGCGATCTTTCCCTATCTAGTTATTTTAGAAGTTGGTATAATTGACCCTTTTAAAACATTAACAAAATAAAAACCATTGCGCATGTCTATTAAAATAATTAAATACTGCATTAGAGTGATAACATAATTGTGATTAAATATATAATTTGCGGTTTTACAATTTTTTTTTATATCCATTTGACTTTTTAACAAAACTTCGATATATCTAATTGCTATTCGAAGGCTATTATGCTGTTGCATAATTTTTTATTTACACGTCCTTTTAAAAGATCCGATGGTGTTTATCTTGAAATGCAAGAAAGGATTGAGTGATTTCACACTTTTTCTTTCAAACCAGTTTTTCTTTTTTTCACACTTCCAATTATATGCCAATTTCAAGTACTATTGGTAGGATGGCCAACGTGCTGTTTCAGCACCTGTTTTAATATTATCTTATCTTCCACTTTAATGGCCATTTAATTAAAGCATGGTTGGCGAACAGCGAAGGGTTTTTCCACTTGCGATCCTTAAGGATGTATTTGTACATATCATTGTTGTGGAGAAGCGGGAGATCCAAAAGTTGCACATCTCCTTGAACAACACGGATACAGAAATTAACACAAATAAGTATTTCTGTTCAAATTTAAATGATCGCATTATTTGCTTGCATGGTTTTATCATTTTTATTCTAAACAAGTTTCATAACGACTAAAACATCCATTTTTATGAATATGACAACTCACATTTCACATTGTCGTGATGATTATTTTTTGTCAGCTTTTACAACGTTTATAATGGCCGATACCAAGTGAACTATACATGTAATATCACAAGTAAAATGTATTAGGAATTCAAAATTGCAGTCATATAAGTAATAATCAGTATTCCTTTTTACTCGCACTCCCATTTATATGTCCATTCCCATTGACATGATGTCCATTTTGTTGCTTCAATGCCTGTTTTCTTTTATAGTCCTCCACTACTTTGATTGGTCCTTCTCCATCGAAGGAGCTAGGATTCCTGAACGACCCGCCAATCCGATCCCAAAGCGTGAAGAATTGTCCGTAGTTGTAGTTATAGAAGAGATGATGGTCGGTGTGGTGGGCGGAGCCATTGACCACGGGTTTGAGAACATCCGGGACACTGTAGACACCGTCATGGATGGACACTGTCCAGAAATTTACAAACACGAAAAGTGCCAGGTACAGATATTTATGTAGAGGGAACAGGAATGGGTAGATGTGGTAGGGACAACTTTGCAAGAAGCCATCCATCGGGTGGAAGGCGTGGCTGGCAAACGGCGTAGGGATTTTCCATTTATGGTGGTCCTTGTGGATGTATTTGTAAACGTGCTTGTGGTGAAGGAAACGGTGTATCCAGTAGATACACATATCAGTGAAAAGGATAAACGTAAAGGCGGAGACTGCGATAAACAAATAGCCTGCAATGGAGAAATGAATAAAGATTATATGATGTTAAGATAGGATTTCTACACAATCGAAGTGCACATGGGCCAGTTGTTAACAGCTGCGAACTGTAAATTATGCAAGCCGTTTAAACAAATCTTGAAGAAAACACTTAAATAAGTAATCAGCTTAATACAAGGTCGAAGCGCACGTTATCCCTGAAATATTTAAAAGTTCACAAAGCATACTATTTACAAAACCGAAATCTATGCGACAAAAAGTGTAACGAAATAAATCGGTATGCCTCGTATGCACCTGTTAAAAATGTTGACTGTATTTCCCTTATAATTGGTTAAGCGTGTAAAAGAACCCTTGTGCATATTTCATCTGAATTTATAACGTGCTGTTTGGCCCATTTGATCACATGACGTTTATTTTATTTACCAATCGGGGATTCCACCGTGGCGTAAAGTTTGCTGTACCCTCGGACCTCGAGTAGAAACAGGGCAATGGTTGGTATGGCCATGAGCGGGACGGACTTGCATGTGTAGATAATCTCGAGACGGACCTGATTCTATGGAAAAAGGAAGGAAATACGTTACTTAAAACTAGGCGTAGTAATACTTACACACATCACTGGTGTACATTTATGCTACGTTCAGATATGTTTTCAGTAAAAACACATCCCTGTATGTGTTCCTTGCCAGAAACCACTGACAGTCAACCATATTTTATTACAGTGTATCGACACAGTCTACATACGGTCTAAGTATTTTAATGTCAATAACATGTACGAACTATTTAGGACAGTGTCTGATTCTAAACTTGTTTCCTTCTTGATCGAGATTAGTATTCTTAAAAAGTTATTTTTTTTGACCTGTTAATTTTCCAACCGTTATACTTTTTAAACCATTTTATGTGTTGACCTGTTTTCAATTATAATTTATTTTTGTTAACCTGATAGTTTTTATATTTTCTGGCCTGTTAAGTGTCGGTGTGCCGTAAAACCCAAATGAATAAATAAATAAATAAATAAAGACACATAACAAGATAAGTTAGCAATATAAATGAAAGATTAAGCCGCTTTACATAAATCTGGACATAAAAGGAAACGTTCCAACACCGGATAAAATACCGGAAATAGCAAACATTTGCCAAGTCTTTTTATGTTACTAAAATCCTATGAAATAAATACGTGGAACTGATATAACCTTGATTTCTATAAGAAAACAAACTAAACATTTCAAGCTATGCAACTGAAATGGTCACACATGAGTTTGAAATCGTACATAGAACCACACGCTCCACACTTCATATGAATTTTAATTATAGCGTTACTATCGAACAAATCCAATCGGAACACCTCAGATAATTCACGAATCATCTCTCAGGTGTATGTAGGTAGTCGGATTACCTCGGCCATTTCGCTAAATGGGACTTCTTTTGTGACAGACGTCAAAACAAAGATGGCAGCTCGGATGACAGCTCACTATAGTACGATGCTTATAAAACTTCACTTTGTGGCTGCTTCAAATTTAAATCATCCAAGTTTAATTTAACCGGCGCAGCAAAGACACAGCTGTCAAACGACGCCATTGTTTATGTTTTAGGCGAACTACATTTTAAACATCTTTTCCCGACTTCCGGCGAACAAAACGATTGTGATTTGAGCAAGTATGATTGCACCAGATACATCCAAGGGATGATTGTCACGAGGACGGAATTACCCGAGGAGTTCCGATTGGAACAAATCGCTGTACTGTTTGTGACTGGCGTTCACACATGACTAACATGATCACATGTAAAGCATGTAAATATACTAGGCGAGCCTAGTTTACAAAAAGTCTACAATGGTCGCGATAGGTCACAATCTTCAATCGGAACGCCTCGGATAATGCACCACAATTATCCCCAATCGGAACTCCTCGGGTAATTCCGTCCTCGGGACAATCATCTTGAATTATCCAAGGTATTCCGATTGGATTGTCCCGAGGAAGGAATTTCCCAAGGAGTTCCGATTGCACAATCTTTTGAAAGACACAATGTTCACGTGTTATCTACGGACTTTATTTATAAGAAATACTTTTGACCTAGTCGCTTTAATGTATGACACTGTTTTAATTATGACCAATTTATTACCAATTAATTACCTTAAGATATTGAGGGTGTTCCATCAACCTCTTGTCGAAGATAAAGTAGAAACTGACAATTGTGCAAGCAAAATATAGAAAGTATCCACCCAGACACACTATAACGTAAAGACTTATTAGTTGACGTATGACGTCATCCTCCTTCCACGAAGTCGGGTAGACGTAAGGCGTCAGAACGTAGTGGTCAGCCTGACTTAAGACGATATCCATGATGATACAGAAGTGGTATTTCCGGTACAGGCGTGCTGGTGATAAATACAAAAGTAAATGATATTTTATAAAAGCATGAACAACGCAAGGGACGGCATAGACGAGGAAGGAAACATAACAACGACAACAAATTATACGTCTTCAATCAAGAAAATAATCTATGCATTTGTGGGATTGCGTATATATCATTCGATAGTGTCGCTCCTTGGCATAGTAAGACAAAATTGCATAGACGAAAACCACATCTTTGTTATTTGAAAGAAATATGTTATATTTTTATTTGTATAATTCTTCATTTGTTAGGTTTCCATTGTGTACTTAACTTGCAAATCGGTTCGGTAAATAGGGGCTATTTTAGGGTGGTATCCGACAGTTTGGATATTTTTTCTCAAATAACTAAACAGGTCATTGGTACCTGAAAAGGTCCTGCAAAATGCCATTCATTGATGCCCTAGATCTGTGTGAATAGTAAAGCATAAATCTTCATCTGTCGTTGCAAATAGGTATTTCCTATCTAAGCCACGCTGCAGACATAGCTATTTTTAAACTAAGAAAATCACATGACAACTTACTTTTGAGATCGCGTTATATCGTCATCCGGGTAAGACGCTCTGACTTCGATATTTATTTTTAGCAGAGATTTCTATTGTGCATATTTACATGAATGAACGTTTAGAGTGTTTTTCGCGATTTGTACTTTCTAACAATATAGACTGAAGTATATATTTATGTAGAAATTACAGTGTAACAATAAAGTTAGTGTTTAAAAATCGTCTTTATAACAATTATTGGTACGTGTATTTAATACAGACAAACTGTCGGATACCATCTTTAAACAGTCATTATTTAAGACTATTCTAACATCGCTACCACCTTTAAACAGTCATTATTTAAAACTATTCTTACATCGCTACCACCTTTAAACAGTCATTATTTAAGACTATTCTAACATCGTTACCACCTTTAAACAGTCATTATTTGAGACTATTCTAACATCTCTTCCATTTTTGCTTCTTTATTATATATAGGACAGGATTGATGATTGCAAGAAAAGCACTACACCAGTGATTAGCTTTTACACAAACATGGATACGCAATTAACTTCTCAGCAAGTAAACATTTTAATGCATCCCTCTGATCCCATAGCCATTTGAATAAGTGTTTCCTTTCAAAACGACGTCCCTTTTGATCAAACTTTCTCACGAAGGAGTGCCTCAGCCATTTTACATAATACATGTATATCTGAAATTTCCTGTGGGAGCGCTAACCTTAAGCGGCTTATCACAAGTTGATCAACCATATGCAAATAATGTATTGTAGTGTATCTGAGAGCTGTCTGTGCAGGATCTGCATCATTTGCTTATAATTCTCTAGAGAAAAATTAAATTTAGTTTTCTTTCCATGCAGTTGTTCGTAGAAAATATTTTAATTAATTAACAATTCATAATAGATAAAATAATTAATTATTTGTATGTGTTTTTCTATGTCTTAGATTTACAGCTACATACAATGATAACAAACTCAACAAGTTGTATTGTAAAAAAGACCCAATAGCAAACAGCGACAATCCTACGAGCTAACTGATCTGGATCTACACAATTTGCGTAAGCCTGATCAATTCGTAGTTATCTGGTTAAAAATAATATGATTATAAGCAAAGATGTTAATGTTTTGAACGCGACCGTATAGAACTGCTATATATACGGACGTAAAACCATAATACATATCATTGTTTTTTTGACGAAAAAGAACAACAGCCGGAAAGGAAAACAAATCCCAGCCCTCTAATAAATTGAAAAGTGTTGGGATCAATAGCTGACTCGTCACTTTCCATTATCCGGTCTTTGTCAAAACGTTTAAAATAAAAATCACGTGTCAATATCGTGTCTGTTTTGCTTCATTTACTAATATAAGCAATTTTTATACAGGCCTTTATTTATATTGACCAAGCAGACACATATCACACATTTCAATGGCGAAGTTTACGATAGTCATTTAATGAATCTGAGATATAATAAGATATAATGATCATAACATGAAGAGCATTAACCATGATGCCGTTCTCACAGCCCCCAAAAAACATATCCTAACATGTCTACTGTAGTTGTTGTACGAATGCCTCACCATACAAACCAAGCCAGAAACTAGGACACGAAGGTCTGTACACATTCGTGATGGGTTATATTGTATTGTTATCAAAACATATACTAGCACAATCCGGATATGTTTAGATCCAGTATGATTTTTAGAAGCTAAGAGACAATAAAGCCTTTGCTGTCTGTTCGTTTGTGCAATATAATTATTGTTTTTAACTGATTTGTACCAGTCAGAGTGTTTGTTGTTGTTTTTCCGGAGATGTGATGAAGTATATTATTTTATACGACATGTTAAGTTGAACAACAGCTCATCGCCCCCCTAAGTTATCAATTTACATTTTAGTCAAAGCAAAACTTAACCGAACTTGAAGTTTAAAAGTTCAATGCACATATCTAAACTTAGACCTATTACACAGGTGATGTGATATTGATAAAGTATCATATTTTATGTCGCCCTAATTATGACGACCTTATTTACACTGAGTAGGCTATACCATATAATCCTACTATTTCTCGATCTTCTAATGAATATATCTTATCATAATTATTTATTATTATATTATATAATAATTTAAAATATATTTTTCTTTTATTTTGACAAGCATAAGTTTTATTGAACTATCCTCAGAAAAACAACAACACAACAACATCAAAGAAGCATGAAATTGTCTGCACGTATCACCTCAAACATTATTACAGCCCATTCACAGTTCATCAGTATTTCGGAAAGCTATGCACACTGATTGCTGGCCCACTTGATACTGTTTCATAGTTAAAAGAAAGATATGCTAAGGTGAAGCCCATACCTTAAGAAGAAATCCTTCTCCTGCCAAACTAATTCACCTTGTAGCGATCCAATCACTTATTTTCACGTTATCTTTCAGTTGATAAGTTCAATGTACAGTCGCCATTTTGTTAGAGCTGAGCGAGCAAGGTCACGTGATTGTTGCTATGTTAAGAGACGTAAATAGCTGTGCTATAAATAGATTTAGATCGCGTATCGGCGGTGTTCAAAATGGGGGTTAAATTAAGTAGGCAATTGAAAATGATATCTCAATGGTTATAAGAAGCGTTTAAGTTTAAAACCTTTAAATATATTAAAAGCAAAACAAAAACAACTTGTAAAATGAGTCGATTTATTGGAATGTATAAGTACACGTGGATCTAGGCAAAATTAGTCGAATGATTAAAAAATAATAGATGTTCTTTAAATGTTTAAAAATATATAAATAATCAATAGAATGAATATTGTAGATAATGGTAAATGTATACTATACGACACAATTTGCTGCGAATAGTTTAATTACTAATATTTTAATATAACATAATATAATAATAATAAATATAATATAATATAATATAATATAATATAATATAATATAATATAATATAATATAATATAATATAATATAATATAATATAATATAATATAATATAATATAATATAATATAATATAATATAATATAATATAATATAACTGTGCTGTGCTGTGCTGTGCTGTACTGTACTGTACAGATATAATTCTAAAATAACAGAAACGTACGACAATCTACAACAGGGTTTGCAAATTGACTGAAAAATACATTAGAAGAGTAAGAGGGAACTTGATATCATTTGAATTTTGGAAATCATTTATAAATTTTTATAAATCCTTTTCACTTGTTCAGTTCCTTGACAGAATTTCTACCCCGGTGGTCAGAACAGTTGTGTTTTATTTTAATCTGAAGAAAAGAGTTGTCGCATAAACCGTATAATTGCTAGATGTGTATGTCCCTGATTATGACTGCAATTCGTCAATTTTGCAATATGGATGATATGGATGATAAAAATAAGATAAGATAAAACCATGACAAATCTTATAAATACTAACCTGATATATGATAATATAGCCAATCCAATGCTGTCAATGACCTCAACATCAGCGCAGATCTAGTACGCCTACTTGTAAACGCTGTGCATCAAATAAAAACAAACACTACACTCACAAAGTTGGAGACTGAATTAAAGTGAAAGGATAAAAATGCATTCTGTAAAATATATATTCGCTTTTGGATTATTATCATGTATGATGATATCAGCTGTTATACAAATGTCAGGTAACGATAGTCTGTACTAGGCGTAATTTAGAATTGTATAGTGTGTGTATATTTTTATAGCCATGGCAAACGATCACAACTTTTTTATTACTTCGTCATACCACTTATATTTTCTTTTGTTGGTTTCACTTGTTGTGTGTCCATTACCTTTAAATATTACATGTTTATGACTAACAACTACATGAAATTACAATATTAATGTGATTGAGCTTAGATATTTCATTAGCGTTTCTTTGTATAAATATCATATACATGTATAAATATGCGTTCATATCAAATTCAAGATCGTTCACTTAAAGATTTTAGACGAAAGGCTAGGCATCTTAAACTGCAAAGATTGCATAAAACTTAAATATATGCAAGAACATACATTTCCCACAATTCCAGCCGCTCAGCAGACGAACGCGAGAAAGGTCAACGTCACAGAAGGACATAACATCACAGTGACGTGTAACGTGACACAGATGCTCGGAAACGAAATTTTCTGGACAAAGAACGAGACGAACAGCACGTTCACACAACAGGGTCGGGTTCTCGCATTCCCGGACGTCAAGAGAGTTTCAAAAGGACAATACTTATGTCACAGACTGGTCCACGAGTCTGGAAGTGATGAGATAGTGGATGACGTCATTCTTGACGTGCAGTGTAAGTCGAAATTTGTCACACTCTTTTTCACAACAGGAAGTTAATGTTTTCAGCCCATTCGGTTCGGTTGGAGCGGGAAGGGATGCGAATTATATCCTAAAAACGCAACAAAATACAACAACAACAACAACAACAACCACCAAAAAAACAACAACAACAAAAACAACAACAACAAAAAACAACAACAACAAAAAAACAACAACAAAAAACAAACAAACAACAAAACAACACAACATAACAACAACAGCACATACGGAAAACCATTTATATGTTAGAATCGATCCACAAATCAGACGTAGGTACTTAAACCATGCACAGTTTCTCTTATATCTCAAAACAAACGATGTTTTTTTCGGTCTGTTTGTTTATTAGGGTTATCGTCCAACCAACAGTTTTTCACTTTTTTTTTTTTGAGACAGTGTCTACATGAAGCAGATATAGTGCTGCCTTCACTATGTTTAGCATGACATGAACACCTGGCATGATAGCACATCCAATCAGATTATCCAGTACACCGGGTTTACTAGCCGAGGAACTACCCTTATATTTGTTTGAGCGTCTGCAAGGGAGCTATACCATTACCATTTTAACGACATCAGTATTTCACGGCCGGGCATCGAACCCGAGGCCTCCCGTACATGGAGCCGACGTTCTACCGATTACGCTACCAGGTCCAGTATTTTTTTTGTCTGTTTAATTTGACAATACGCGGAACCTGTACATAGACATTTATCAACTGCTTTGTTTTCAGATCCCGCGAAGATTTTATTTGGCCATGTTGGTCCGTATGTTTTAACAGAGAATGAAACGTTTTCCTTTGGGTGCGGAATGGAAGGAAATCCCGATCCCAACTGGTACATCGGCAACAGGGATACGGGCGTTAAAATCTTTACAGCCAATGCCCCAGCACCATCAGTTGAACTGACTGGAATCCATGTTGACTGCACAAGCAGCGGATTCTGGGAATGCAGAGGAAGTAACTCCCTTAACCACGGTGTCGATGTGTTTTATGGCCATAACATTACTGTGCTGTGTACGTAATTTATTAAATTATTGTTGTTCTTTTTTTTTAATCTTTGAAGAGCTTTGGGGTTCTTTGATTGTAAACCCGTCGCTTGACCGAATTGTATGAGAAACTTAAACAAAACGTTGGCTTCTTGATTTTGTTTGTGGTATCGGACAGTTTGGACTAAATTCTTTTCTCTCAAATAAACAAATAAGTCATTGTTACCTGAAAAAGTCATGCAAAATGCTGTTCATTGATGTCCTAGATCTCAGTGAACGATACTTAAATTAATGGATAATTGTAAGCAGAAATTAAGCACAAAATCCTCGAAGCAATTGTAAAAATGTGTACATAGTATATATCTGATGTAGGCAAACTGTCAGATATAACCTTTAAAATGTGCTTTGCATTTCAAATTAAAAAAAAAATGTTTTTTGAAATCAATTAAATTTATACACGAGTAATACTTGAATTGTCTTAATCCGTCAACTGAATACGGATTTAACTTCTTGTCTTATGCACAGCTTACACAACTTGACTGACTGACTGATGTATTGCTATCATCGGTTTACTCGGTTTCTTTTGTTAAATAATACCTCGCTAAAAAGCTGCGAATTCCTATTAAGGAAAGATTCTTTTATTATAATTGTAAGCTAGACTTTGTGGTTGTAAGCTACACCGCCAAAAGCGAAATACTTGGTCCTTTTCTCTGAAAAAAAAGGTCTTACAAAACAGCTGAGATTTTCTATTTCTGTCTGCTACACTATCGTTGACATAAACATGCATTCGAAAGTGGCGCCATTTAACCCATTGATGGGATTACGTTTGCTGTGTGGATTCATTTTTTGTTGTCACGGCAGACTATAACGACAATGACAATACATGTTTATATCTCTTTCAATAAATCGCCGTCTCCAGGGTGCCATTTCATCACTTGTAGACCTGAAACCAGTCATTAAATAACTGAATAGTCTTTAGTGTTTCCATAAAAATCTGAAGTTAGCCGCAAGACCCCTAAGGAAATCTATACATATATATCTTATCTAATTATATATATATATATAAAAGGTGATATATATATATTAAATGCAAGTTATTAGATAAGAACATAAAGTTTGTTAGGGTTTTATAGCCATGATATAAAAAATACCTTACCAAAATTATCTGAAATCGTTATTTAGGCATTTAAATAAATAATAATCTGAATGTTTTTGTGTTTTTTAAATTTAAAATAATTCTCTTTCCAAAATTATTGTATGCCGTGAACATTAAAACATAGCAGCTTAATTAGATAACCAAATTGCTAAACATTTTTAGTTTAAACATATTTTATTGCCCCAAATCTTGTTTTAAATTTAAAATGTGTTCGATTTTAAGTTGTTTATGAATACATGTAATGGGAAATAAAACCATAAAAATAAAAATGGAGTACCTATAACATATTTTATGCTTCAGGTTCTCCAAGACCCCAACAAGGTGTGACATTTGTTGTATACTCTGACGTGAACCAGAGCGCTGTATTGACCATGAAGTATTTGGCCACCCCTCTCCCGGAATTTACATGGACCGGACCCAGAGGTCGCAATTCATCCTATTATCCGCAGAACAGTTCCGCATTGTTAACTTCGCTGACCATCCCTAATGTCCAGGTGTCGGATTTCGGAAATTACACACTGACAATGAAGAACTCCATTGGGGAGTATACAGCTGAATATGTGCTTGCTCCCAAAGGTGAGATAAAATTAAAGTATCTGGTCTTACTGTTTATCTTTAACTGGCATCGAAAAACATGTAGATGTATATGTTACATTCGTTTTGTTTATATTCCTTCAATAAACAGGGGCTGTGAGTACTAAAGGTTTAAAATTACTGAAAAGTTCAGGAACTGTTGTTAGGATGAAATCATTTAAAGAGCTTGGACATTGTCAACACATCTTTACGAATATGGTGTATCATAAAGGAGGGTGTGTGGTGAATGGGTTAGGGTGCAAATTTATAAAAAACAACAACAACAACAACAAAAAACAACAAATCTGTCTCCTGTTTGATTAAAAAAGTAGTTATAAAAGGCTGCTGAACGAAACACACAAAACGAATAGCGATACTTACAACCATCGACACCATTTTCGTCCATTAGGACGACCGGAGGCTCCTTATGGCTTGTCGTATTCCCAAGTGACGGATGAACGCGTAACGCTACACTTCACTGCCGGTTACAACATGGGATCAACGCAGCTTTTCCGGGTCATGGTTGTCAAGGACAACAAGGTTGAAGAGGTCGGTCGTATATAATGTTACATTGGCTACCATTTTATTCTGAGTGAAAGCATGTTTTCAAATATCATTATATGAATATTCTAAATAACCATGTAAAAAATTAAGGGATACCAATTTACTTCGATTTAACATGTTTAAATTTGCGATTTTTCGTTTGTTCTGTAGACTCATCATTGATTTAAAATAGCAATAAAGAACATTCTTAATCGTCGACATAACATCTCTCATACTGACTCAATCTCCTCACAGCGATTACGTCACGCGTTGCTACTTAAATCTCTGCCCCCAGCAAGGATCACGTGACGATAGAGTATCACGTAAAGTAAACATGGCGGCCTCCATAAACTTCAAAATTTGATTTTCATAATTTCATACTTCTTCATATTTTAAGTTACTTTTTATTTTTAATGTGATAAATTAATATTTTTAAAGGAAAGATACTATATTTTGAGGAGATAAGTCCAGAAAAAAAAAACAACATCCGCCTGATTTGGGCGAAAAACTTGCTGGTGGCAGTGATATAATGTACTGTCAAGGGAAGGAATCACTGCGGGGAGTTTGATACTGACTTGTAAACGGCAACTTTTACAAACCGCAGGACTATTTTAGTTTAAATACAGACATCGTTGGCTACATATATGATGTTTTTTAATTGACAAGAAATGCCATGTGATAGAACCCAGCGGCAGCGTTGGTAACATTATACGATAACACTGTATTCAACTAAGTGTATACAAAACACCATCCCTTGTTACAGCTCTCCAACTGGTTTGTGCGGGACAACTCCACTGATCACGGAGCAGGAAGACAATGGACGATAACGCAGCAGGCCCTCGACAGTGAGACGATGTACACGCTGACGGTTGTGGCTGAGAACGACTGGCGTTTGACGTCACCACCAGCCAAACCTTACGTCACGTTCAGAACTGCAGGTATAGACCACTGATGACAATTTCCAAATATTCTGTTCAGTATAAGATGCCATTTTGAAATCATTGATCTCAATTTCAGTTAACGGCTCTTAACTTCCCGGGTCAATCGGAACCCCTCGGGTAATTTCGTCCTCGGGACAATCATCCTAAATTATCCAAGTGTTCCGATTGTTCCTGGGTGTCAAATTGTACCAGTAAGAGATTGGTTTGGAGCACGATTACCGTATTCACTCGTGTAATCGCCGCACTTTTTTACCCGATTTTATCGTTAAGGAGTTGAGGGTGCGGCCATTCTATAGGTGTAAGGCCTTGGAACATTTTTTCTAGAACGATTCTGCCGATTTTTGGGACGCCATGCGTCTAGATTAGCTCTCTAAGTAGGAGGTTGACAGACGATATGAACGAGATAGCGCCGTTCTATGCTTTTGTCTAACCAATGTGAACATATTCCATAATTTATAAATGACTTCCTTCTTTTATCTCTTGTATCATATTTCTGAATGTTTGCATCATGAAACAATTTCACCCAGCTGTCATGTGCACACTACCATGCAGATCAAAGGATTTCATAGTATAGCCGATAAAACAACACAGCTTTGATACGAGGCGACAATCTCCTTGACGAGGTGAAAATGAACAGGAGCGTCGACCAGTCTCAACAAAAGGGTTAATTGGTAAACTGTGACTGTATTTTTGACACGTTGCGAATGTATCTAGTCTCAGTCGCACTGCTATCCTGTAGCTCGTGGCGGCTTGAAATTAATTTCTTTGATCTACGTCACCAAGTCTGGTATGACAGTACACGATATATCGGGGAACAGTGCATGGAGAAATGTAATCGGCAGCTGCTTATAAAAACACATCGTTCACTCCCTCACTGTCAAACTGCTCCGATCGATATCACCTTGACAACAGCTTATCTCAGAGTCAGTCACTTGACCTGTGTAATGAGGCAAGTCTACACAGAAACGCCAAGTAAATTACAAATTGGTGTATTTAGCAGACTGAAGTTGAAAGTTTGTTTAAGTGTTTACTGACGGATAATAAGCTGTGTTTGCGGTCATTTTGGGGTGCGGCCATTACATTGAATTAGGATTTTTTCTTCAAATTTTGCGGTCATTTTGGGGGTGCGGCCATTACACGGGTGCGACCATTACACGAGTGAATACGGTACTTCATATTATACTCTATTTTTGGTACAGACCTTATAAGGCGAGTGTTCTGTTTCAGCATTACCACAGCCACATAAAAAAGAGTCACTGGCGGGTGTGGTTTTGGCCTCCGTGGGAGGGGCTATTCTAGTAGTGTGCGTCGTTGTTCTTGTGATTCTCAGCGCCAGACACTGGCGCAGACATGGATGTAAGTACATGTACTTAA
Organism: Sinonovacula constricta; assembly: GCA_007844125.1. Taxonomy (NCBI): domain Eukaryota; kingdom Metazoa; phylum Mollusca; class Bivalvia; order Cardiida; family Solecurtidae; genus Sinonovacula; species Sinonovacula constricta. The sequence goes on from CM017560.1 coordinate 22,016,908, forward strand.
GTGAGTACCTAATAAGCTGAGATAATTTACTGTTTATGACTTGTGTAAATACATGTATAAGCCCACGGCAGATTTAAGATGACAATCTTCTTATAGATGCACAATATAGCTAAACTAGCTTAAACACACTACATTGGTTTTGATTCTGCTTAAAATGAAAAAAAACAACAAAAAACATTTTGAATAAATATATTAACAAGAAAAAGCAATGATAATTGCATCCAAGTTATTTTTGTGTGTGCAAAAGGTTAACAGAATAAAAAAACTTTGCAATGCACGTTTAAAATGGCATTTAAAATTTCAAAAGCCAAAGCATTAAATCTGGCAATAATAGATTTGTAAAGGATTTTGAAGGCAATTGTTACTAGATATTAACCATATATTGTTGAACATTAGTCAAGTAAAGAGGTACATAAGGATTTCAAGTTTTATTAAAAATTTTAATGAAATTAAATTGAAATGAGCGCAACACTACAAATGTTTTCTTTCTTAGCATGCAGTTTAACACCGTAAATGGCGGACGTCCTTTATTTAAAATACATGCATGCATTTGTAATTTTTCTGGCGCATTAAATGGGTCTTAAATGCAGATTGGACTTAAGTTGTAGTTTACCCTTGTTAAGAATATATGTATTTCTTTGTTGTTGTTTTTTACAGATACAGATTTTAGCAAGCTCGAGAAGAGACGCCAAGAGAAATGTTGAAAGCTGCTAGGTGTGTTTGTGTATGTGTGCGTGTGGTGAGATGTACAAGTGGTAAAAGTTCATATTGTCATGGTAAATGAAGCTTTAACATTACATGTATATCTGACTGTAAACACATGCCAGTTGCTGTACTCATGAAGGTGTTTTACAATGAAACATTGATGCGAAAATGCTCTGTATTGTAATGTTTATATAGAGGATGTCCATATTTTTTTTGAAGAAACATGGATCAAGGTCCTGGGCTCGATCCCTAGACTGACCACGTGATGTTAGTTCTTGCACAATATTTTTACTGCACATTGTTCCTGGTACATATGACCTGCAGCAGCACCTGTTCTACTCAGAAGGTGGGCAGTCGAGGGGGTTAAATAAACATCTTACAATAAACATTGTTAAACACCTGCCATTAAACATCTGCTATTTAACAACGGACATTAAAAACCTGACATTAAACACCTGTCATGACAGTAACACCGGAAACTGAACAATAGACATTAAAACCTGACATCAACAACTTGCCATTCAGCACATTACAGTATTAAATACACAATATCAACACATGACATTAAACATCTGACATCAAACACATTGTCTTAAACACCTGACATAGAACACCCAACATAAAACACCTTACATTAAACACCTAAAATTAAGCAACATGACATTAAACACTTGACATTATCAGTTTCAAATTAAACACCTGACATTAATCAGGTTATATTTTTCTTGTCATTCAAAACCTGGCATTCAACATCTGCCATTGAACACCTCAATTTGAACAACCAACATTTAACACCTGACATTAAATAGGTGACATGAAAATACACACACATTAACCTGAAACCTTGTTTACTACATATGAAATTTTGCTTGTTATTGCAATAGAAATCTTTTTTAAACACCTGACATTTAACAAATGACAATAAATATAAAATAAGCACCTGACATTAAACATTTCACCATGTCAGTTGTATTAACCATTTTAATATGAAGGAAAAAGGGATAAAAAAGGGATAAAAATAAGATGAACATAAACCATACTTTTATTTTATACTTATATTTGTCATAGACTTAATTTCACGTATAAAATAACAAAGAAAAAACAGATAAATTACAATTCATAAAGATCACAATTCAAAATGGATGGAATGACAATTAAAATATATTTTCATGTCATAATAGACTATAAAATAATTTAAAGACAGATATTTCAAACACATAATCATTAAAAATGAAATCTTGAAAATGGCATTATTAACAGAACATTCATGCAAGGTTTGTTTTTTAAATCTGAAGTTAACATAGCTGTGCCAATAATAATTTTATTAATGTTAAGATACAAGTGATCAAAGAAGTAAGACAAATAAACCCCTTGAACCCTTAAAAACAATTATTATATTTCCACAATAAAATCTGACATTAAAAGATAATATAAAAACAATTTTTAGGAGAAAATCAAATTTCCTTATATTTAAGCAATAAAGCAGTCATTCTCTTTCATCTATAACCCATTGCTGCAAAAATAACAAACCAAGAGTTATTCAATTTTTGCAAACTGAGAGAAACAAATGTCAATCTGTGTCAGCAAATATAAACACACTGCATTGAATATAATCCATAATGTGAATAACTTTAAGAACACTAATCTAACAGAGCATCAAAATTATTACTAATTATGCATAAAAGCTCTAGACTCAAACTAAGATTGGCCAAAATTTCAAACCACCAAAGCAATATAAGTGCTAGAATGTGCCCCCTTTAAATCTGTGCTCTGGAATGTTTACAGTCTTTGATTCAGAATGATATAAAACACATACACTTCACATTACTTGATTCCCATGTGATGCAGTCAAACAATTACATAATATATTTTAATATCATTCACAGTCACATGCAACAATAACAACACTGACAATAAATAAAAATAAATAAAAAAGCAGTTATAAAATATTCAGGAATCTTTAAAGAAAAAGTGGTTATCACATACAGAAACAATTTAATTTCACAGATAATGTCACCCACCATCATGTCACATAACACACCTGACATTTATTCCTTAAACAATGTCACACACCATCATATCACATTGGACATTTATTCCTTAAACAATGTCACACAACATCATGTCACATAACACACTTGACATTTATTCCTTAAACAATGTCACACACCATCATGTCACATAACACACCTGACATTTATTCCTTAAACAATGTCACACACCATCATATCACATTGGACATTTATTCCTTAAACAATGTCACACAACATCATGTCACATAACACACTTGACATTTATTCCTTAAACAATGTCACACACCATCATGTCACATAACACACTTGACATTTATTCCTTAAACAATGTCAACAATCTTAAAATGGAAGAGTAGACAAAATATTTTTAATCAGATCAGGAAACAACTTATATACAGGCAATAATCTTTAAAAGCACATTTCAATTTTAACAGTGAAGTCCACCCTAACATATTAACTCCCCTTAATAGAGCATGTAGTTGCCTTTTTGATTTAATCAAAAGTAAAATATAAATGTACAATTGCTAAATAAAAAATATTGTTCGAAGTATTCATCTCCCATGCCATTTGTATATAAATAAAACAAAGAACAGGAAAACAGGCTTTGAATAATGTGCCTTACACATTTTTCCTAAGGGTACGGTAAATGACTAATTACAGCAACAAAGTTTTGTATTACTGTTTGTTAAGCTTCATAATTTCTCATTCTTATATCTTTCTCTCTCGCAGATATTCTTGCTTTCTTTTCTTTAACCTCTTATTCTATCCTTATTTTCTCTCTCATTCTATTTTACCATGTCTACATGTCTAAACTCTCCCATTCTTCAAATTTATTCTCTTTTCTCCCTTTCTCTTCCTCGCCCACTCCTATTAACCCAATCTCCTTCCTTACAGGTATGTATTGTTCACTTTTCACATTCCCTCTAATCCCACAGTATTTAGCTAGTATAAGGAGTGTACTGCCAATAGTCTCACTGAACATGTTAAATCCTCTATCCATCTCATTCATTTTTCCCATTTTCCAAACATCCCTCTTTCTCAATATCTCATTGTCTCTATTCCTTTCTTTCACATGCTTAGCAGCTATTTCCTCACCCATTCTCACCAGTCCCCCAACCCCTCCCCACTGTCTTTCCCCTCTTTCATTCTCCTCACACTCCCTTTCCCATGTCCCCCCCCCCTCACTCCGACACTGCCTCCGCTTTATCCCTCCCCACCACACCCCCTCGTTGTCTCACTCCTCTTTTACTGCCCACACTCCCCTAATATCAAGCCAGTGCTATGAGGGTTGTACTGTCTGTTTATACTGCCTCAGTGCCTGTAGGAACACTTTCTTGGTCTCCTCTATTGTCTCACTGTACACTCTAAAGTCTTCCTCCTTCGCCTTCAGAGTACTCTGCAATGCTGCTTTCAATGCTTTATTCTCATCTTGCTGGATCTCCAAGCTGAAAAAGTACATGGATAACATAAATATCTCAGTTTATACAGTTAATAAAGAGACAGTGTTAAACAAAAGTAGTTACGACATTACTTTAACACCTTTACCGGTTAGAAGTTCTGATATTGTCACACACAATGATATCCATGACAGTATCAAACATTCCCAGAACAAACATTTGAAGTAGGGCTGTCATTGAGTACTAAAATCAGTACTCAAGTACTCAGTCATTTTTCTTCTTCAGAAACAATCGTGACCCAAAAAAGGTCACCAGGTGGTAGGGAGGAATTGTGTCATGCAACTAGAATCATCTGACTAGGGTCCAATTTACTGAGAACATTGGTTTTAATTGGATTTAAATTTTACTGAGTACTCAAATAGTGGTTTTAATAATCAGGTATGAGCTTCTGATAAAGTACTCAAGACATTCTTAGTTTTAAGCCATTGGATGGTTCCTAAACTTTCTGTCAAGTCTGCTCACACAGACTGGTTAATCCTATTAGCCATGTTGTCCAAAATATAAGTTTATGATCAACATAATTTTTAATAAAATGTAACTGGAAAACAAGAAACCCAAATGAAAACTTAAATTTATATCAAAATTACGAACCGTATCATGACGAAAACAATTAACTACTTAACCCTAGGTCATCAAAATTGATGGCATACCAAAATGTTTAAAAACACTATTACAAAAAGACATTAATGAACAAAAATCTAAAATTAAACACACATGGACATTGAAAAATCTATAAAATTAAATTAAAAAAAAATCAATCACTTACTCGACCCTTGTTTTTTTGACAACACACCTTCAACCATGTTTCAATTCACTTTTAAAATTAAAAATGTTAAGATCAACAAAAACATCAACACCTTACTAATTCAAGAGGTAATCTTTATTAAGAGCATTAAGTTAAGTCCAAAATTAACGTTACGTCTGCTTCGAAAATTAAACAACCACTTACTTGACTCTAAGGTCATCAAGGTCAAGGGCATTAAGCTCCTCCTCCTCTATCATGGCGGGCATGTTGGAGATGCTGGACGTCATTTTACTGGACTGTCTGCGTGCTGATGTGTTACCTGGACGTGCAGAGGAGTTACCTGAAGAATACGTACATAAAGGTGAGTTTGGGATATTTGTTTTTGAAATACATCCCAGCAAAAATATTGTGGTCAGTTGTAACATGTAGGTATTATTAAAGGAAAAAGATTTCAGACAAATGTCGGGCAGAACCAAAGGCACACTGCAGGTCAGCTTGAAGAGCCTCTACCTATAACAGATTTGCCCTGATTTGGCACCATGAGATGAACGGATAAGGAGTTTAGTTGGTGACTGTTCTTGCTTGGCCATAGGCCTCACCATAGCAATCTTCCAGTTATCCAGAGATTGTATTCATTTGATGTATATGTGTATAAGAGGGTGTCCAAAACTACATTTACTTCACAGACTAAAAATGTCTGACATATGAAGCTGATGGTTTGAAAAGGCATAAAAAATAATTTTCTTAACACTGAAAATTTAATTCACTTTTTTTAATACATACTTATAGTTTTATATAAACACAAAGCAACCCTGATCGAGTCTCTAAAAATGATGTCCACATCATGACAGATTAAGTGTCATGGGCAGCTTAAGTCAATTGATTTAAACTCACAATCATGCTTTGCCAAAAGATGATTGGTGCAAATCAAAAGGAAATAAACTAAGGAACATGCCTAAGCAAAATTACGTGAGCCTTTGCCTAAAACCTAAAACAGGTCAACATTTTTACAAACATCCCCTGAATTACACATGGGTAATAGATATATGATTGCAATTTTTCCTCAAAATCCAACTTGAAAAAAAAAAAGAGATGAAAACAAGCACTAAGTTCAATGCCACCAGCACTGTGGCAAGCAGTTTAGGTTTGGTAAATACTTTCAACATAACTAACATGAGGATGGTTGGCTAAACCCCATTTACCTTACCCGTTACATTAACCTATTATGTCTGCGCCAGTGTAGCAATGATGTGTTTATATAAAACTCAGTATTTGTGAAAATCGTAGAAAAAGAAAAAAAAGAATTCTAAGGAAGGGCAATTAGTTTTGTGAAAATCAGTTCATATCGTATCTACCGTATGTAGATAGTTGCGAAGAATGCATTTTATAAAACTTTTGTGTGTATGTCACACCAAAAATGCTAGAAGATGAGATCGCCAATATCCCTCTCATGAGCTAGGTAAGACTGGAGACAAAAGTTAATTTTTAATAGCTCACAGATTGTGGGCATCCTGACATTTAAATTATAAATCTGGCAAAAACTGTGCACAATCTATATAGCTGGTTTATGGTATTTCAGTGGGTATTTTTATTGTATTTACAGTCTTCCATCTACCCGGCGATGGCCTAAGCATAGAAGCACAACCATGTCACCGGGAAAACCTTCTTACATTAAACCTTCTAACCAGACTAGGACAAGAATCCACAGAAAATTACATAAAAATGTATCTTTACATTAAATCTCCTATCAAAAATTTTTAAATATATTTTTTCATGTATAGAAGCATGTGTGACCAAGAATTGACCCTGACCTTGTCTGTTATTAGTGAGACTGGCTTTGCCGAGTTGTTTCTCCAACATGGCATTCTTGCGTCGTTGTTCTACCAGCTCCCTCTGGTGGTCCTGGACCTTTAGGTTTGCTTCATCACATCTGTTTAAACAGAATAAAAAATAATGAAGACTTATTTATTTAGAAAAATCTAAAAATCTTGTAATTGGATACGTTAGCTAGGTTAATCATATCATCTATTTATCCATAGGTGTACATTTTAGGTAGATATGGTGCTGCCATCACTGTACAAAAGCCTGTATTTGATGTTTGTTAAGAACAAGTATAAGTTTACTATTTCTGATGCTGGTTTTTTTCTAGACGTTATGTACATCGGTGAAAATATGCTTCCATTTCTACCAAAAACCATACTTCTAAACTACAAGCATTAAAAGCTGCTAAAAATTAAGTATCTGCCTGATTATTCTGTTCTGGTTTTCTTGTCCATAAACTTGTATAAGCTACTGACACAGTGATAAAATTTCTGTTTGTAAAGTCATGATTTGGAAGTTTAAATTTTACAAACATTCTACAAATAAACCAGTGACATTTTTAAAGGATAAGACTTTTAAGTAAATTTCTGGAAAGAGTAACTGTGAAGTTGTAACCTTACCTTGCCTGTAGAACTTTCATTAACTCCATAAGTTTGTCCCTCTCAACCTCTGCCACTTGAGCCACGGTCCGCAGCTCTTGACACTGGTACTGGAGGTCAGAAACTATTGCCCCACTGAAATATAAACATATCTACCATTAGCAAAATTAAACGTATATATTTTGGCCTTTATGAAACGTACATGCAATATATTAAGTAATAATAAAGTTCAAACTGCAAAACACAAAAAATGACTTTCACAGAAAACTATTCAAGTATAGTATTACGAAAATGTGTAAGTACTTTCAAACAGACCTTAATTAAGTTAAAATTATATAAATAAAACTTTATTATATCAGTAGATATGATCAAAAGGAAGACATCTGTCAAGTGTCCGTTCAATCTATGCCTAATTATTGAGATCGGTATAAGCTTAATAGTACTTGATGCAAAACTCTAACCTGCAAGAATTTGCACCAAAAATATCAAAATCTAAATCTGGAATTATTAAACTTGACTGAAGACCAATATGACGTTTCATACCTATCAATGCACAACTAGTTGCGATAACAGCATGACAGAACCTACACTGGAGACTACCATCAAGCCTTAGATGAGTGGAATACTTCGCCTTAATTACAAAATAAAGGAGTTAAAATAACATACAATCGACAAGTCTCCAACTGGAGTGCGCCTCTAGCCAACAGGCAGCAGACAGTATACAATGTTGTTCTCTCACCAAACATCTAACCGTAATAGAGACAAAACAGATGTAAAACTAACTTCAGCACTAGACTGATTCTTTCCATATTATGGAATTTCTGTGGCTTACTATATACCCAATCCAGTGCCAGGACTTGTTGAAGAAAGGCTACCTGTAAAATTTCTTTACTTTCAGCAAACGTGTTCTATACTTCTGCCATTTTTAACAACTATGGTAAGAGGAAGTCTTGGATTTAATTTTTCTGGAATTAACACTATAGCTATTGGTATAAGAACTTATAATTCAGTATATTACCAAAACCAGTTATTACCTTGCTGAAGGGGGCCTATGACCCGAGAGGGGTCTTACCCCTCGTGAAGGCCCTCTGGACTGACCCCTGGAGGGAGGCTTGACATGGTCAGAGGTCACTGGAACACCATTGGTGGATGGGACACGCTCAGATAACCTATACGTAAAATAATGCCATTAAAAATGTATATAATTTTTATTTGTTAATTTCCAAATTATCTAATGATATTTATCATCCTTGGATAAGCCAGGTGTGTACAGTAATTAAAAATTACTTTCTATCAACATAAATAATAAAAACAGTTTTAATTTAACATTATCATCACCATTATTTTTCTAGAGCTTAATTAGGTTTGTCTTTATATGGGTCTGAACAAATGTTTTAATGTGTAATTCTTTTTTAAAAGTGATGATGAGAAAATTTATTGCAGTAAGAAGATGAATGTTTAAAGTCCTATATATCTTAACCACAGCTGCAGACTCTGTTATGTTAATATAATCTTTGAGCTCATATACTAGTTTACATTCATCTGTTTTAATTAACAACCAAACTACCATTCTTTACATTCACAATGACTCAATTTTGGTCACCTATATTCAATGATACTCACAGCTAGTCTGTTTTAAGGATTTCTGCTTCCACATAAACTAGTTTCTAAACTGTGTATAAGTTGGTTTTTGTTGTTACATTGTGCTGACACAATTATGGTCAGATTGGTGACGTCCAGTTAATTATTGGTGGAGGAAGACCCCTGACTTATGTCTGGGTAGAATCACCAGCGCATCACAAGAAAGCTGGAAAATATTCACCACATGAAAGTTCTCGTCCCAGCTCGCCGACTCGACTCTCGCCCCAGTTCCGTGTATAAATAAAAAAGATACCATTACATTTTATTTTCACAAATAAATGTTTATAAATAGCATGTTTAGTACACTAATGCACATACAGGCATCACTGTCTGTGTGTTGAACATTTTATTGTCAGTAAAACTCCTTGTCCATAATCCTTTGAGCGCTAATACACATCCTACTACATGTAGCCCTTGAGTCTGGTGTGAACACATGCCAAATTACAATATTACAATTAAACTATATAAGAGCATACTTTTACCTGGATTCAGGGGGAGAACCTTCCTCTACTGTGTACTGCAGGTCTATGGTCTCAAACCCAGTGGAGGGTCTACTGTCGATATGTGTGGGAGGGGCAAGTTGACCTGGTGTGTTTGCCTGGTCCCGAGGGTAAAATACTTTGTTCATCTGGGCTCGCTGGAGGTGCTGAGGATAGAATGTCACATGTAGGACCACTGCTTATTTTATCATCCCACCAAAAATGTATCAATTATATTGAAATGGGGTTCACTTGGTGCAGATTTGACTTTGCTTTATTGTAAAAAGCATGCCAAAAACACAGGGCATAATACCACACCCATACACATTTCCCTGGCACATTGATGTGAACCTGTCATTTTCAGGTGTTTGCACATGTACATCTTTTGCTTATCATAATTGCTTTTAGTCCTATTATTTCAGAAAAAAGAGAATTTTAAGTTTTGTGTTGAAATACCAGGCAAATACTGAAGACAATTTGTCTAGAGAGCATCTTTAAAGACAATAAAGATTACGATGATTAAATGATGATGATTAGTACTTCAGTTATCTGGAGACAAGGTCCACTTGAAGCAGATATAGTGCTGCCTTCACTGTATATAGCATGCCGTGAACACCTGGCATGATACCACACCCAGTCACATTATCCTGACACCTGGTTAACCAGTCATGGAACTACCCTCATACATGCTTGAGCATTAGAAAGGGAGCTGTACCAATACCATTTTTAACAGCATTGGTATGTGGCGGCACGGAATAAATCCCGGGACCTCCCGTACCTGGAACCGCAGCTCGACCGATTGAGCTACCAGGTCCGGTCAGATGATGATGATGATGACAATGAACACAATAATGATTATGACTATATAAATGAAAACTTACAGCCAATTTCAGCTGCTGAATTTCATTCTCAAGTACATTGACTTTGGTCTCCTTGTCGCTGATGATTTTCTTCAGCTGGTCAACCACATTGGCCTCATGTTGCTGTTTCCCTGTGATCTCGTTCAGCTTGGTCTGCTGCTCCAACCTCAAGTTGTGTTCAACATTCTGTGCATCAGACAGCTGCTTCTTCAACTTGGTTTGCTCAATCTGAAATTTAAAAAAATATGACTAGAACTAAAGAGAATGAATATTAATTTAAGAGTAAAGTTTGGTTGTAAAGCATCTGATTGAATAAATTTTAAACATTCTATACAAGCAACAATTCTCTTACTGGTATTTGATTGGTTAAACAATTCTTAACCATCTGATTGGTTAAGCTTAAACATTCTAAGAGCACACAATTGGCAGGCATCTTATTGATTAAAATATATTGTCCAAATAATGTAAATCAATTTAGTTTTACTAGCTGCAGCAAGAAAAGTCATTGGGATTGATATTGCCCACTGAAGATGCAATTTATAAAATGATCTTGACCTTGAATGCAACCTTGACCTTAGTGATTGAACTTCAGTTTAGGCCTGTTAGATGTTGAAGTATGATTGAATTACTGACTATAATATAAGTGATTTTATTGCTAACACATGGAAAAAGGATGGATGGACAAAAGTACAGACACATAGAAGGACAATGCGACTGCCATATGCCACCCTTTAAAGGCATAAAATATGTACCTTGCAAATGTGAAACACATTACTTGAAAAACTCCTTATAGAATACGTTAAGAATTTGCAATAAAAAAGGACATATATTTATATAGGTTTTTTATTTTTGAAACACATCTTAGCGACAACAGGTAATTTTGATGGGAGAAGACTCCTGAAAAATGTCTGGGTAGAACTATCAATGACCCCAGGTCAGTTGGAATTTCTTTAAACATAAGGTACTGTGTCCTGAACGTGACTCAAACCCACACAGTGAGAGGTTTAGCTGTCAGAGGAGTTACATGACGGCAACTTTACCACAACATACCATGAGAGCTTCAATAAGCTCATTATCATGCTCATTCTTCTTCAGTAACTGAGGAACTTGCTTCTTTAGGGACTTGATTTCACTGCTCAGTACATCATTTCTATAATCAGAGCAACATAAAATGGAAAAGTAATTATTCCTTGTAATTACTGTTATATTGGCGATGTCCAGCTAATAATAGGTGGAGGAAGATCCCAGACTTATAGCGGGGTAGAACCACCGGCACACCGCAGGTTACCTGGAAAACCTTCCTACATGGAAGTTTGTCATAGAGTTAATTTGTTACAATTGTATTATTACATTTACTATTGCCTTTATTGTTTTTGTTGTATTTGCTGGAACGTTTACATACTCTCCTATTTATTATGTGTAACTTATATGATAGAACTAAAAGCTAAAGGCATAGTATATAACTTAATTATAATT
>CM017560.1:22036305-22248805 GCA_007844125.1 Sinonovacula constricta
GCCTTCATGGTTCAACAAACACGATCAAACTTTCTGACTGAAATCATACATAGAGTAACATAGTTTAAAAGAAGTACAATTAGAATTACTTTCATTTTGAAATGAACTTACCCTAGTTATTTCCGTTAGAACACACCTGTAAATTACAGGGTACAAAAGTTACAATGTTCCGGTGTTATTTAACGAGTGCTAAAAATAGACCAAATCCTAGTATGGATCCCGTTTCAGTAATACAAAGTGGTTACGCGATATTTTGACACGGGAACCAAAAAACAGGGTGCGTTTGTGACTGGTGGTTGCCAAAAAGAAGACGTCTGAAATAATATAGTATTAGCCTACCTGTCAACCTGTCTATGTCATTTCTACCATAATATTTTGAGCTCTAGTTTTATCTCGTTTGTCCCTTTGACGGATCTATGACACTCCTCCTGGAAAAATCTACCCGATTAGTTGTTTTTTACAAAGTTTATCTTGTGTATAAATAAAGTGTTGCACACATCATCTACATTCGATTACTAGAAGCATCCTACATGTAGGGTCATTGTACTGAACGGATATATATACCTGTTTTCATAAAAGACTAAGATAGTGTTTTTTTCTGAACGTTTAAAAGGTCATCGGTCATTTATATGTCAGGCTCGACGAACGGGATCTAAATTCGCGCCACTAGTACTCACAGAGACGTATAACAATGTTATCTACGTCTCTGGTACTCATGGTCTAAGGGAAACAATGCATTTTTTACTTTTATGAATTACCACGCTTTGATTATGTCGCGGCATTAAGCGAGACGCCTGCTACGCCTTAGGAATTCAGAAAAAATACGCTAAGATAAATTATATGTATTTATCGACGGTTTAAGTAAACATGGTCAAGTTAGTTTTTTTTACTACAAGTTCATTTTAGTTTGATAAATTCATTGCTATAAAAAGAAAATGCTCTTCGTCCAAATGGTTTGTATTTGCATTCAGTTATGATATCGTCTAAGTGCGAAAACAAAGACAATACAATACTCGGGGTTATATTGCTTTGACTATTATAACTAAGAACAAATTGTACCGATGAACAAACAGTCTCCAACATACATGCACATGTACTAAGCAGTATGATCAGAGGGTGTATGTATTACTTTTCGATCTGTCACTTATTGTAATGAAAGAGATTGTAACATTTATCCATTTGCATACTTTTTTTCTAACCTGAAATTCGTCTAAGGGAGGTAATACATTAATACTTATTTTAAGTATCCACAAGAGTAAACTCGCTTTACTGAAAGGATAATACCACTAATTATAATGTACATATATTCAAATGATTTTAAAACATTTAAATCCAACAGTTACATGCTTAACCATTTTCTTCAATGTAAGAATCCGAATAGGACTTAAATGATATTTCCCCGTCGTCATCACGTTCATCATCGTCGTTATCATCGTTGTCGTCATCAGCAGAAGAGCCACACCATCACGTGCAAAATTATCATCAGAATCTCCACAGCCTACCCTCAGCAATAACAACAGCTACCGCATTTTTTGTGTGAATAACTTTACTCACCTGGGGACCAGCAATCAGTGCATGTTCAAGTTTCAAGGGCAGACAATAGCCAACAGAAACTGATTGATTAATCGATACAGAATACCAACAGACGACCTTAATTTCACCTGGACAGAATGCACGAGGGATAGTCGTAGGCGAGGGGTAAAACCCACCAACTCGAATGGGTACCTCGCTAATTACCTTAGCAATTTATATATAAGTACAATACAATACAATACAAATTTTCATTGCATTAAAACCTACGTGTTTCATAGCAAGGCATAATAAACATACATGTAATTGTGACAAATGATAGGATACATGGGTTAGAGACATTAGTTTATCTGAAGAGCAACATAAAGATATTAGTTTCTCAAATTGTTTGCAAAGTATATAAATTTTGAAACGTTTCTAATAATATTCTTTGATCTTGTTTTCATTAATAAAGCAAGTTTCTGTTTAGTTGGCCATGTATAATAAATTCTTTTTAAGTATAGGGATCGTAGTTGAGAAAATTTTGGACAAATTATTAAAAAGTGGTATTGTAAATATATAAGTGCTAAGGTGAGGACCCATTCGTAAACACTCGACTGCTTCCGGAATCTCCTTGAATGCCGAGGTGTTCCGAATGGTTCGGCCCGTGCTGACATATGTGTCACGGTCTTACGCTAAATAATGATCGAGCAGATTTAAAGGTGTATCCGGCAGCTTGAACTAAACATTTTTTTCTCAATTAACCAAATAAGTCATTCTTACACAAAAAGGTCCTGCAAAATGCTGTACATTGATGCCCTAGAGCTGTGTTAACAGCGAAGCTTTTATTCACACTTATCATTGAAAATAGGTATTTCCTATCTGATCCACGCTGCAGAGTTAGCTATTTTAAATCTAAGAAAGACACGAGATCACTTAGTTTTGAGATCACGTTATATTGCCATGCGAGTAAACCGCTGTAACGTCGATATTTATTTTCAGCAGAGATCACTGACGTTTTTATTTATAGAATTAGAAAGAATGAATATTAATTAAGAGCGAGTTTTTACGGATTTGTACTGTCTTACACTACAGGTAGTGTTGAAAAACTTCTTAACTTTGACTAAAGTACGAACTTATGCAAAAATCATGCCGGATTCCCATAGCAATGGTAACAGAAAGTTATTTATTTTATATAGGTAAACTGTAGGATACCACCGGTAATCCTTTCCATGAAAATTTGTTACATAAAAAACGGTTCCATCGCATTTTACTGGGCCTTTTAGTTTCAGCGGGACAGATTACGCATTTAATGACATTCAAGCACGCAGACAGGTTTGATTGTTTTAAGGTGATTCTAATTACTCTAGATTACAGTTGTTGATGTTTTTGTTTAATAATTAATTTAAAGTTGGGACAGATAAAAAAGACACAGAATAAAAACAACAGTCCACTGCAATGTTTATCATCCTGTATAGCAGAATGTTCAAAGCAATTCAAACTAATACATTATTACTACTAACTGCTACTAACACCACTACCACCACTACCACCACCACCACCACCACCACCACCACCACCACTACTACTACCACAACTACTATAACTACTATTACTTCTACTACTACTACTGCTACTATTACTACTACTGCTACAACTACCACCAATACTGCGGCTGTTACTACTACTGTTGCTACCACCACTACTACTTCTGCTACTACTACTACAATTTCTACTAACACCAGGGGCAGATCCTGGATTTTTTCAGGGGGTAGGTGGGAGGCGGGCGGTGTGTCCAAACTGAGCGAGCACCAGGCGTGCTTGGGCATGCTTAAACCTTTTCCATGAGTCCAAACCGTTTGTATTTTCGGCGACAAAGATAATCTATAATACTATTTTTTATGGGGTGAGGGGAAAGGCCAAATTAAGCGAGAACCATAGGTACGAGTAGAGTTAGAGGGTCTGGAGGCATGCTCCCACAGAAGGACTGTTGACATTTACAATCCAAACGCATGTAATACCATTGCCTGCATTTCAGATGCATGGCAGCCCTTCATGGTAAGAATGTTTGTACTCAAATAGTTTAATTTCAATGCGTTTTTATACATTTTAGTAAATAAGGGTTTTCTGTTCGTATCTGTACCACTGGATACATGTAATTGTAAAAATACTTCCATGGAAGGTAATTTCTAAAAAAATCAAGGGGTGGGGGCGGATGCCACCCCACTAGATCCGCCCATGACTACTGCTGCTCCCGCCACTGCTACTACCACCAACAACACTACTACTACCACTAAAACTACTACTACAACTACTTCTACTGTGACAACAACAACAGCTACTACTACTACTAGTCTACTACTACTACTATTACTATAACTCATACTAATATTAATACTACTATCACCACCACCACTACTACTAGTCTACTTCTACTACCATTACTAATACTATTACTAATACTACTTTCCACTACTACTACTACTACTACTACTACTACTACTACTACTACTACTACTACTACAACAACTACTACTACTACTACTACTACTACTACTACTACTACTACTACTACTACTACTAATGCCGCCTTTAACAACGTCAACTACTACTTCTACCACAATTACCCCCTTTTACTATCACTTCTGCCATAATTATTACTACTGCATCTGTTACTACTACTACAACTGCTACAGCTGCTTCTTCTACTACTACTACTACTACTACTGCTACTGTTACGGCTACTAGCTACTACTACTGATACTACTACTGCATTACCACCACCACTACTACTACTTGTCTACTACTACTACTACTACTATTACTTCTACTACGTATTGCACTGTAATTTTTCTCCTTTTTTATTCTCATAATTGACTTATATTAAATAAACTCACGTAACAATGAAATTTAAAATATCTAAATCATGCCTGACTGAACTTAGCTTTGACTCTGTATGACGAAAATACAAACTTGATTCGATAAAAAGTTACTAACGCCTTATTTAGTATGGCTGTGTGGTTGTCATTAACACACATTTATGGGATTGTTTTTTTTCTTTTCATATTTTTAATCCGTTATCATTGCAGAGAAAGAAATTCTTAAACTTTTTTTTTCAAGAAAGTCGTTTTGGTCGAATCCCATAGCCTTGCCTTAACCATGACCTACAAAACTGACAATCAACTCAACAAATATTTTTCTTTTGCACAATTTCTTTAGTTTGCATTTCATGTAGCGATTAACATTTTTAATTGATCAAATACCTACCGTAAATCGAGGTCTGACTTCAACAATAGACTGAAAAAATCGGTTGACATAACAATTCTTTAGCATGGGACATTTAAATCCGAAAATATCTACAAGGTATATTTGGTGAGTTTCAATATTCTTTAAAAAATGAATGGCTTTTTAAAGTTTTAAATAGGGATTTATATGTGCAGGTGTTATCTTAATTTGATTTTGATTTAACCGAACTGTGGGTCAGCTTTTCTGTGTGGTATTTGAACTGTAGGATGTGCGAATAGTACATTCGTTCTTGCGTGCGTGTGTGAAGGTATGTTTAACATACATGTGTGTGAGATGGGTGTGGTGGTAATGATGACGACGATGGTAATAATCATTACTAATGATGATGATCATACTGTTGCTGTTACTGATGATGATGAAAATGGCCATCTTAATAACGACGATCTGGTTTCTTCTTCTTCTTCTTCTTCTTCTTCTTCTTCTTCTTCTTCTTCTTCTTCTTCTTCTTCTTCTTCTTCTTCTTCTTCTTCTTCTACGTTTTCTTCATTCTTCTTCTGGTAGTGGTGGTAGTGATAATGATTATGATAATGATAATCCTGCTACTGTTGTTGTTGCTGTTGCTGCTGCTTCCTCTTTTTGTTGATCTTCTTCTTCTGTTTCTTCTTCTTCTTCTTCTTCTTCTTCTTCTTCTTCCTCTTTTTCTTCTTCTTTTGGTAGTGGTGGAAGTGATGGTGATTATAATAATGATGCTGCTACTGTTGTTGTTGCTGCTGCTGACGATGATGATGATGCTTTGTAGTAATCTGAGGCTCTGGGATAATTCAAATGAGTACCATGTGTATAAGGTTCGGATAAAAAGTAAATGATTCCGCAATAGAAATATAATTATTTCCTCCACCCCCCAGCCCCTCTTTATCCGAGTCTGTGTTATATTACCTTGATATACCTGGTTATTGATTAATGATTGATGTCCGCTTTAGCCCACCCTCTATGAGACTATACTAGAGTTAGGTGCCCAGCAGACCGACTGACCAGGTCCGCCAAATACCACAAGGGGATGAGACATAAAACCAATTCGTTTTGCTTCCAACTGATATTCAAGGTTTCAGTCACCGAGGGAGATAGACGAGCGGGCACAAGGGCTCATTGCGGATGTACGTTCACTTCCCATTTGTCGTCGATCATCGGTAAGGGGATTTATAGTGAAAATAGTCGAGGTGAGCGCATTGTTATTTGTTAAATATGTGTTGGGAAAATGTTATGTTTGCTGTTATAATTGTTGTTGTTGAGAATTTTTTATGAATAGTTACAGATTAAATTCTGTGCTGGATAATACAGTGAATTGTTGTTTTTGTTGTTGGTGGTGCTGGTGTTGACGTTGGTGGTGTTGTAAAGGCTTTTTCGTTTATTGTAATTTGAGCTACAGATTGCGACCTGTTTTTGTACACGTTTGTGATATTGTTGTAGTCGTTGTAGTCACTGTTGTTGCATGTATGTTAGTTTGCTGAAAGTTATGTTGCTGTATTATTCTTTAAGTAAGATCCCAGGATAATTCGGCAAAGACAATACCAACCGCGTTCTTTGTTTTGTTTATTGAAGTTTTTTTTTTTTTGTGTTCGTTTTCGTGCAAAATGTGCATTGGCTCTATAATGGGTAATTTTGGCTGACTTCAGTAGCCTTCACACCATAGAAAAAATGAAAGACATTTTCATAAATAAGCTTCAATCTTGACTAGGACTCGTGTTCATGCAGTAAATGATGTCCGCTTATTACAACATCTGAAGAAAATAAACTAAATATAAGAAAAATATTGTGTTATATTGTTGTTATTTTTATCAACATCTCAAGAGCACTATTATGTTTATTAAAGGCATGCCCAGCTTGAGAGGCGGTCTTCAACAGTTTGCCTTTACCAAATATATGTAACAATATCTGACCTCTGTTTAGGGTATTTGGGCATAATTTCTGCAGAAACAATCATACTTCAGTCTAAGATGTGGCGATATTCAACAGTATTTTAGGGCAGTAAAACTCGTTAGTCAACATTTCAAATGTTCATTCTTTTCAAATTTATAAATAAGAACGATTGGGACTCCTGCTGAAAATAGACATCGACGTCATAGCGGATGACGTGGATGAACTTAAACAAAAGTTGTCACAAGGTTTACTGTGTTTAAAAATAGCTAACTGTGCAGCGTGGCTCAGATAAGAAATACACGTTTGTAATGACGACTGTGGCGTCATGGTTCACTTTTCTGATAGGTGTAGGACATCAATAAACAGCATTTTGCGAGATCTGTTCAGGTAACAATAGTTTATTAAGATGATTTATAAAAAATATTTTTGGTCCAAACTGTCGGATTCCACCTTTAATTGATAGAGAAAGGCCACGGACAATTGTCTGGGTAGAACCAGAGATGCACCGCATGTCAGCGGAAAGATCTCACATGACAGAGTTCGCCTCGGCCGAGACTTGAATCCATGTAACAAGCCGATTGATTTTTCAAGAGCAGAAAACGTACGTGTTTGAAACAAACTTTCTTGGAGAGTAAATATTATAAGACAATTGTGTATTCAAGATTATTGAACTGAAGTAAACACAGCAAGGGAAAGTAAATTATTTGCTTTGTTCTAGGTTATGGTTTGGTTGTGATTTCCTCTAGTTGCTTTTTATAGCTTTTTTTTTTATCTGTAAAACTTGCAGTTGATTTTTTTTGCAGATTACCGATAAAGATGGGATAGATATAATCCGAGTTAGTTTCGAAGCATTGATTGTGATGTGTTAACCTCGGAATAATCGGAAATGCTCAACAAGGTAGGTTATTTTCATAAGATATATTCAATTTAATTTACACTTAAGAAGATATTGTTATCTTAATAAACACAGCAAAGAGTTTAGAGCATTTAAACTATTATCTTTTGTTTTTTATTCACATTACTATTATTATTATTATCCGTATACTGCCCTTTTATTTAGAATCGATTATAGGACAACGACTTAAAACTAAGTCTTAATTGTACTGTCGTTTAAGTGTGTTAAAAGCGTGTATTTTTTTCAACAATGTCATCTCTGATAAATTTTGAACAAATATGTTTGAAAACAGCAAACCTACAACCAATATCAATTTTTACAAGATATTTCCTGCAGGGCTATCAAGAATTAACAGCTTTAATTCCACGTTTGCGATACTAATTTAAATACATGAACAGTATAGAACGTTTTAATTTCTTCACTTAGTGATATGCATTCTATGTTTAGCAAAATCCTGAACTTTTTTTTTGCAACAGAAAACCGTTTTCCTTTTCAAAAGATATGTTTGGTATATTTGATCAACAAATTCATTTAAGAGTGCAAATCATTTTTATATTCGAACAATCATTAAAACCTGCACGCCTGTTGATAATTTGTCAGCACAGTACACATGTACTGATAAAAGATCAAAATACTAATTATTATTACATATCATTACTGTCTGAACACTGGTTCTACCCTGGAATTGACAGTCAAGAAGGATTACGCTGCGTCCAAGGATATCAGCCAAAAACGACGTTAGTGCCATAACACTTTCCCATATTAAACCTTGTACAAAATAATTGTAATAAAACATTCTTCCACGTGGTCTGTTATTATGATATAGATAATATTTATTGTATTTTTACAATTGTGTATTCATGTACATTTCACTGTTACTAACAATGGAAGGGGTAAAATCGTCAATAGATGAAGAGAAAGCTCGGCGTATATGTATTGGGGGTACATTAATATCCCTCGATCAAGCCTAGGTATTAATCTTGTCACCCGATTCCATTATGCTCTCAACATTTAAATTAAGCTATGTTTGCTTCACATTTATTGCATTATCTACACAAAGTGTTCAATTAAAATATGTTTACAGCGCCCTCTATACAAACCGGTTATTACGCAATGTCAAATAAACGTCACTTCAGTAGCACGTCTCAGCGCTGTCTCGAGTTGTTTTAAATGTTGTTTAAATGTTGATTTACACCCGAGCACCATTGTTTTTTATAAATAAAAAGATTAAGAATGTGTGATATGTTTTCAAATATAGATAATACCTCCGCCGCCAAAGACGCACACATTTAGCCAAACAAGTACATTTTTGCTTAATTAATATGTAGCGCGTAAAGTTTAAGGATGACCATATCATAAATATTTTTTTCTCAACGTATTCATGTACAGGATAGGTGTAGGTTGTTCATGTGATGAGGTTTTCTAGCTGACCGCTGGTGCTTCGGTGATTCTACCCATATTTGTATGGCTGCTGTTCTACCATAAATATCCAAACTGTTAACATTTCTTTTATTACAGTGATGTTTAAAACAGACACACAGACACCCCATACACATACACAGTAAGACATTTAGGAAAGACATCAATGGTATTGTGTGTAGGCCTTTTGCGGTCCAAAGCACTTTCGGGTACAACACATTTTGGAGCCAATGCACTTTGGGGTCAATAAAAACGGGACATGTTGGAGACATGGGAAAATGTTAAAAACAATAATTAGGGGGAAATGTAAAAAAAAACTTAGAAACAAAAATTATGGGAACTGTTGGAAACAGTAACTATGGGGAAATGTAGAGTAGACACCATAATTATTGGGCAATGTTGGAAACAATAATTATGGGGAAATGAATTAAACAATAATTCAGGGAAAATGTTGGAAACAATAATTATAGGGAAATGAGGGAAAGAAAGTATAAAAAGGGCTAATCTAGGAAACAACAATAAGTATATTAAGAAATGTTTCTAAAATCTAAGGAAATATTTTAATAAATTAAAAAAAGGTCATTGTTTTAGTAAAAATAGTAACAACATAAGATTCTTTGTAAAATACGACCTCTGTACTTTTTCAATATCAAGTGCCGATAACCTTGTTTATAGTATTTACCTAAAATCACTCTTTGTTAGTCATGTTAATGCGAATATTCTTCGTGGGTGATAATCCATTTTATGATGATACTTCCCATGCCTCAGCACGTACTTGCAACATATCAAGACCCAACATCAAAGGGCGGCATCCCCTTTTATTATGCATATTGTCCCACCGTCGTTAATTGGATTTAAATAAGGTCAAGTCGGTGACTTTAGTTTAGTTGTCAACAAGTTAAAACAAATCGAATAATAATAAGGGCAGTCCGTTAGATTAGATGGACGCGAAGGCAAAAGAACTAGCTCGAACGATTTTACTTTTAAATATATTAAGATAGAGCGGTATGGTATATACGTACCGCTGTGAAGGTGTATTTAGTATATAAACTATTTAACATAAAGGAACAATATCATTGAACTAATAAACGGCCAAAATAGATATTATTGAATGAAAAAAAAAGAAATTGAATAATAGATTAATAAAAGAGATTAATCCAATGTCTCGACAAAATCAATTCTCCCCACTCGCGGAATAAACTAGGACCATCTCTGCTACAAGCCTTTCATTCTCTACATATTATATATTATCATATAACAACTCAATGATCTAACTAACTATGCACAATTGAAAATTGAGAAGATACCTTAGACGCGATACTTAATGTTAGTAATACAATGTCGTTAATTGTTGTTGTTGCCACTGTCGTCGTTATGATGCATATATTATCAGTTAGCACACACACATACACACACTCACACACACACACACACACACACACGCACACACGCACGCACGCACGCACACACATACACACATACACACAGACACAGACACAGACACACACACACACACACACACACACACACACACACACACACACACACACACACACACACACACACACACACACACACACACACACACACACACACACACACACAAACAAACAAACAAACAAAAAACACACATTAAATTGACTAAATGCGCTGTTAAACTTTGTTTTGCGTAAAAAAAATATGCCTAAACCGGAATTATCAAAGAGAAAATTTGAATATTTTAACCCCATAATTGACTTATATATCCGTTTATATTTTTATCGTAGAAGTATTATAAAGAATATAAATGGGTTTTTTTTCACATTCTTTAATATTCTCAGTTTACAAACATACTAATTGTTTAATACAAACAGTACAAATAAGTGATTTATCAAGAAAAAACTATGCATCTCTTTCAGGTAGTGTATTCATTTTGTTGAACTTTTCCCAGCGTATTGCTTTAATTACCCCCAACCAACACCCCACACCCCTAACAGTGCATAATTAATGAAAGCCTTTTATGGCCATTTAAAGAAGTCAGCAAGTAAACCTCTGAACGTTTACCGAAACCTTTTGTTTTTCTGCATATAGCGTTCACTGACTCCCTATCCTCATGTGTGTGTTCGTGTGCCGAAAGGCATTGGGGGATATAAAATGTTTCCCGTAGGAGTTGCATGCAATTCACTAAAAACAAAGAATAAAAGAAAATCGCATCATAGTTTGTGTATTTTTGCGCTAAGTTGCATAACATGTTACATTTAGTAAATCGACATTTAACACTGGTACTAAAAAGTTCCTAAAATCAGATGGTGTAAGGAGAAGAGACCATTGTCTCACACAAAGGTGTCAATTTCAGGTCTCGAAGCAACCCTTAAGACAAAAGGTATCGATTACAGAACAAACAAATCAGTTTCGAAAAACTTTCCTAAGTATGGGCGCCATTTAATAATTTCTAGGTTTTACTTTTAGTATTTTTAGCGTTTTCTTTTGGTTTAATATGTTAGATAAATACTGTTTATAGTGTATAGTGTACATTATTTCTCACAGGAGTCTTTTCTGTATTTCAGGTTCCCTTCTTCGTGGAATGT
Organism: Sinonovacula constricta; assembly: GCA_007844125.1. NCBI lineage: Eukaryota > Metazoa > Mollusca > Bivalvia > Cardiida > Solecurtidae > Sinonovacula > Sinonovacula constricta. The sequence goes on from CM017560.1 coordinate 22,047,859, forward strand.
TTCGTGAAAAAGTGGACATTTACTTTTCGACACTAATTTCAAAATGGCGGAGGACGTGCTGATTACATAGCCGGTCTAAAAAGTTTCGTACCTAGTTTAATATTACATGTAATTTCGAGCGTGATAGTGATATTTTGTGTATATTATCTGTGATTTGAATATAAAACTTGCAGCATTCAGGCTGTTTGGAACACCGGAAGGTTCGATTCCGGATCTTCATTGACTATCATGGGCGTGTGTGTTTTAGCACAAGAGAGTGGGCAAACGAAACATCTTCGCTCTCTTCCAAAGCTTCCCGGAAATTCTCACTATCCTGTAAAGCCTGTGAACGGTGTAAAACACTCAAGAGCCCTTCCCTCTGTGCCGAATAGCAATTTGTCTAAGATGGAACCACAAACCAAACACAGCAGAGCTCTCCCGAGGGTGCCAAAGCCGCCAATGGACAAGAAAGCCGCCAATACTTTTAATCGCCACATTAGAGTGCTGCCTGAACTACCTTTTAAAGAAACTGTGAACACAAGTTACAAGGATACAAATTCATCAGGATCTACAAGTCGCGGCTCTTCCCCAAAATCTCACCACCTACATAACCACCACATCCAACACACACACAACCATGCTCAGAACAACCACCACAAAGACCCCCACAATCACAACCAACCTCACCACCAAGGCAACAACCACCAAACACACCACACCCACCACAGTAAAGCTGGTCATACCAAAGAGCATCATACTACCGGGGACAATACGAAGCCTAGCACGCATGCGCAAAGAGCTCTTCCAAAACTCCCTAAAAGGGCTCCCAAGCAGAAACCAGAACCGAACCGAATAGAATATATGCACGAGACATACAAGAAGGAAGGTGACATTTTAAGTGAAGAAGGGAACTATGAACAAGCCCTGAAAAGTTATAACTTGGTAAGTGGATTTGACGTTTTCCCTCTCATATCCGTTAATTTGAAGCAGCCTCGAAACATGCATAATTAATTTCCGTAAAAGAGAGATTTCTTTTAGCAAATGAGTTATGGCTTAAATAACAACTCTGGTGCTTGCTTAAACGACGTCAGTCGAAAGATTTTTTCTTAATAGATTATAAGAATCTGGGCATAGTGCTAAGCAAAATTGCATACGTATAGGGTGACTCTTTGTTTACTAAATTTCGTAAACAATCTCAAAGATTTACTCATTTATGCCATGACGTTGCGAGGACATTCTTACGATTTCTTTGATATCTCGGATATAGCCAAAACAACCTTTTTTGTACAAATCTGTTAATTTTATTTCTTTTGTATTTTACCGTTAGTATGCATAGGTATCATATAACAAATACATATATACAAATATGACAAGAACATGGATTACAATCGATGATAATGATGTGCGAGCTCACACAACATGTGCTTGTAAAGATGTTCTTTATCTGAAGGCTTGTATTTTTCCTTCGTTTTGTAGTTTTAAGTTTAGCAGAACCATGTTCGATCATTTTCGTCACAATCAGAGACAGAACAAGAAGTCTATGATTTTTACAGTAAATTCGAATATGACCTATTTACATGTAGTTTATACATGCCTCCAATCAAGATCACGGTATTTTAAGTAATCAAGAAAATTCGCCAGTTGCGATTTAGATAATCCACGAATTATCTATCGGATGTATGTAGGTAGTCGGATCACCTCGGCCATTTCCCTAAACGGGACTTCTTTTATGATAGACGTCAAAACAAAGATGGAACCTCGGATGACAGCTCACTATAGTACGATGCCTGTAAATCTGCACTTTGTTGCTGCTTCAAATTTAAATCATCCAAGTTTAATTTACCTAGTGCAGCAAAGACAAAGCTGTCAAACGACGTCATTGTTTATGTTTTGTGCGAACTACAATTTAAGTATATTCTTCCTATTTCCGGCGAACAAAACGATCGTGATTTCTGTAAGTATCATTGCACCAGATACATCCGAGGGATGATTGTCCCGAGGACGGAATTACCCAATAAATTCCGATTGAGTTTCGGTAGCTCGTTCTGAAAATCGGTTTCTGAAATGATAACAGTTTAATAGGATGTCCTTTGTATACATTACCTGAAATAAATGACCGCTGGGAAAATAAATTGACCAGTCGCTGGAAATAATCTTGATAAGAGTTACAATTAAAGCTCAAAACAAGCCCACGTACTCAAGTATTACTACCCCAACGTATCACAAGGGATTTGCCAATGGACACTGAGGTGTCCAAAGTAAGCCTGGTTTAGTCCCTGTTGGTTTGTATGACTTTGTCCAGCATCGCTAAGAATAAAGAAAGTTTTGAGTCTAACTGCGTACAAGTTAACAGAAGACAGGTTACTATATGACTCTTTTTCAGATAATTGGAAAAAAATAACGGTCATTACATTTTTGTGCTTAGTTTCAAATAAGTTTGCATAAATTGTATTACTAAGGTATTATTATTTCATATTAACTGCAAAGATATTATTTAAAAAAGTAAATTGCTTTGTGTTGCCTGTCATGATTTGGTCATAAGTATTTTTTTAGTCAGAAATGTCAAACATTTAAAGTTCAACATTTTTGACGAAAATAAATAAATAAATAAACACTTAATCAAAGAACACATGCTAATATAAAATACATTTTAATTATAATTTATATTTTTATTAACTATGACAAAAATGCAACTAAATGATTGAGTTTATGCAACCAGATTTGAAACTAAGCAACAAAAAAGTGATGGCCGTTATTTTTTTTTTCATTTATCTGAAAAAGAGCTATACACGGTTCTATTTTAAGACCATTCTGCTGAAGTTTTAAGTAAAATAACAATTTGAATCGCGTCAAGCATTCCATTTTTATTGTTTATGTTTGATTTATATTGTCACGTTTTTACATTGTTATCGAAATTACAACATTATTATTTGAGACTACCTATAGGATATAACTCAAGTACCCTAATGATTGACTAAAAGGCCTGAAAGGAATAGTTATTATGTCTACAACTATCTTAAATGTTGTATCTGACAGTTTGCTTATATCAACAATGACACGATAACAATAATAACATAAACATATCAACATTGCAGCAATATCTTTTCATTGTTTTGGGGGTATTAAGGCATAATTCTGGTTAAACTCATATCTAGTCTTAGTAATGACGAATCTGAACACTAACTATGTTGTTAGACATACACATTGCGAAAGAAATCACTCTAAATGTTCAGTCTTTCCAAACCTATACATATGCACGATAGTGATCACAGCATAAATAGATATCGACGTCAGAGCGGACTACCCGAATGAGATATAACGTGATCTCAAAAGTTAGTTGTCACGTGATTTTCAGGTAACAATGACTTATTAGTTATTTAAGAAAAAAAATGGTTGGTCCAAACTGACAAATGCCATCCTTAAGGGTGGCGCTTTTGTGGTAGTGGTAGAGTCCCGGATCTGTAACTCAACTGACGGCTTAGCTTCTTGGGTTCGAGTCCAGATCGAGCGAAGGATGTGGGATGGTCTTCCAGCTGACCTGCGGTGCGCCAGTGGTTCAATCCGTACATTCCGCCACCAAAATGGCTGGACGTCGATAAAATGATCATAATTGGTCACTGCGATTTATTAAAAAAACACACGCGCGCGCACACACACACACACAACTTATTTTTAGACCACGTTACCTAAAAATTGAATTTATATAATAAGTTTATCAATTCCTACATACGGTCCTTGACCATTCAGCTACAACCCACACTCATTCAGAATGACTTTTCCCTTACCGATTTAACCTGCGCATGTATATAACGGTTTTCACTGATACAACAAACTTGCTTGTACGATCACCAATTAGTCTTAGAGAAACTTATTTAGACAAAAGATTGAAAGAACCAACATAATTGTTGACATTATATAATAATTACAAGTGTTTTTGTAGCTTTACTCTTGGCTGCACAAATATAATATGTTACTTATTAGTAAAACATCATTTTACGCACTACCCCCTCCACCCCCTTCAATAGCGTAAACCGTTAATAATACTATTGATCTTTAATACTAAACAGGAAACACCTGTAATAATAAACATACCTGGCAGATTATTTTAAGTGATACTCTTACTTTGTTTGATTTGCAGTGTCATGGATTTTTTTTGGTGATTATAGAGCAGTTATTTGGGAAAGAAAGTATTTCTCACCCCTCAGTTCTTACAGAAAACGTCCTAATTAAAACGAAATGACAATCAAGAGTCATATTCTTAATAGAAACGAGATTTTTGGAATAAATACAGTACAAGCTGTCATTTAAATATTTTATGCATAGGCATATGAAATTATATTAAATATTTTTCATTTGTTCATACCTTGATGTTATGAAAAGTTCAGAATTTCCCAATTCAGTGTTTTATATGCAAAACTGCAAATATGGGGGGGGGGGGGGGGGAGGGGGGCGGCGTGGCATGGTGGTGGTGGTGAAGCTGGCTGATCTGGATATTATACACTATATTTAAGTCGATTTCTGCTTAGTTGAGTTACAAATTTTACATAAACTCTTTTAAAACGTTTATTTTTATCAAAAGCGATCCTTAACAAATGTTATGTGACGTAATGTCTAAACGCACGCATACTGAAGCTGTACAGGGTTAATTTAACTTTCGCATGCTAGAAAATCCATCTAAATTAAAAGTAATAAAAGCGCAACTGTTATTGTCGTGTCAACGAATTATTTCTTCTTAATATTGTAAAGTCTTCCATAAGCTGGGCAGACCTATATTCTTACAAATTGTTTATTGTAGTTTTATAACCTACTCACATCATGAAAATCCCCTTAATAAGTATTAATTACTCACCAACATTAACCCGATTTTGACCTTTAATCTATCATCACGCGATGACGCAACAAATAAGAAAATTACATTTAAAATCACCTGTTTTCTTTCTGCGAGAATTACCAATTAGACCTAAATGACAAAAAAAAGTTTAAATCTCAATATATGTCGCACGCAGACAATGCACTTTCTGCAGTCACGATTAGTCGACCAGGATTAATTTGGTGCGTAAACAATTTTTTATGCAACAATGTACATGCAACGAATATTATACTTTGTAAAACTCTTAATAAAATCCTATTCTGTTCTGTTCAGTGTAAGTGCAATTGTTACTTTCGTAGAATTCCATCGCGTCCCTACCCTGGTACAGCTAACAGATGTGTTTATTGACTCAAGGATATACTCTGTATATAATAGCACACTGTCCTTTCGACATATAATTCACACCGCGCATAGGGGCCTTAATCTGAATCAACAGAGACCACGGAATTTGAACCAAAACAAATACAATTAATTTGGGGGCTCTTTCCATAAGACAAAGACTTCGAAGATATACAGAGTAACTATTTTTCTGATATTAACGTCGTTGACCAGGGATGGATCCAGGGTGGGGTGGGGGTGGGGGGTGCACCCCACCAACCAGGTAAAAGAGCACAGTTGTGCAAACACATATATGTAAGCTTAAAAAATACTAAGCTATTAAAGTAAATTGTTTCTGTTGACTGCTTAGATCGACGTTAGGGTCCCTTACTGTGTATTTACTGCGATAGAGTTGAATGGATCTTGTTTCATACCGCTCCTACCCCCCCCCCCCCCCACCTATCTCCCCCATCACGCACGCACGCACACGCACGCACGCACGCACGCACACACACACACACACACCAACATATTCTGGATCCGCCCCTGTCGTTGGTGCAGTATGTTATAATTATCACGCAATTACATTTTACTAGACCAACACACCCACTTCCGAGAATTGGTCAATTTCGCAGAGATACAAGAAAAATACAAACCCATGTAAACTATTGTAAACCTGTAACAGAGCATGAAGTGAATTAGTAGAAACTGAAAAACTGATCTTTTGACCGTTAATCGAGTGTTGAATAAAAAAAGTAAAAGATTTTAAATACTAAGCTAAAACATTGTTGGAACTATATAACCGATATGGGGGATGGATCAAAACTGCTATAAAAGGCTTGATACAAAAGTATACACAAGGCATTGTAAACAAAGCGATACCAAACGAATGTGTACTATAAGTATAAGATGAGCAAGCTACTGTATACAAAACTATACACAACAACGTCTATACAGTAGGACACAAGCAGTTGTATACAAATACGAAAATAAAATAAAAATGAAAACATTTTTTTTTATTTCACATCGCTTATTTCGGTATGGCATCATTTCGTTAAAAAGATTTTAAATATTTACGCTACCTACTTAGCTATTTACTTACGTAAGTTTTAAGTAAGGGATAGTTTCCATATCAGTTAAGATCCCTTATCTTGACAGCTATCTTTGGCAACTTCAGTGGATTTTCATATGAATTTTATAGAAGCGTTAATTTTATTTTCTTGTAATTTCTTCATTTCCTGGTCCAATAATTAAAAGCTATACACCAGTAAAAAGCTATTGAAATTCATATTTTTAAAATACAATATTTTTAAAATTGACAAATGCACGAAGAATAAATACACAGAAATAAATAAAAATATTGGCTAATCCTTAAACAAAATAAACAGTGTATCTTTTTTGGTTGTATTCTTTTTACATTTTAAATTTTCAAAATATAGTTTTGATATTTAAAATATGTCACAAAAGCTGTTAAATTTGATATAAAATAGACTGAAAAATAAAAATACAGTGGTGAGTTTAATACGGCACATATTTCCAGAGCTCGACCTGCATTAGCTTTAGCCTTCAAAGATGGCTGCATTAAACCGTCTTATCAGTGCCTATGACATCACATGGAAACTATCTTTTGGCAATGTTAAACATTGGTGGAATGTGACAAACTTAAAATCTTATGTAAGTGTTTAAGTTTAAGATAAGTTTATAAGTTAAGTAAATGTTGGTAGAAATTCGCCCCTGGTCTTACAGAAATGTAAACGATTAAGTAATTGAACTTAAACCAAAGGACATATACGTGTATAAATGATGAACGGTGGTGTCGTGTACTTTTCAGGTGATGTGTTTATTGCTGTCTTGTAAAAAACAAAGAGTACAAATCTTTTCTTATATTAGCAATACAACTGCGACAAATCGCACACCAAATAACCCTACACCTTTTTGATTGAAGTTTGGTAAAACTTAAAGTTCACATTCCTGGCTTGGAAGTAATGTCCGGGCATCATAAAGGGATATGTGTATTGATTCCTCATATTTGACCATTAGCAATATGAAAACTGCGAACGTTTAGTCGCCAATAAATGTTGGTAGAGCGGCAATATTGCATAACAGTTTGTGGGCTGATCAAAAGATAGGTGCATGGAAATTGTCTTGGTCATTTGTTAGTCAAACACTTGAGTGGGTAAACATTTGCAGGCGATGACCAAACGCGAATACAGTGTACACCATATTACGCCACTTTAATTAACAAGTGCCAAGATAAGTTGGTTATGTAAGTACTATATGGTTAATACAAGTGTGGGAAATAAATAATAATTATTAAATATTGATATGGAGGCTGATTTCTGCAAGGAATGCAGTAACGACAACGCGTAGGCGAGATTATAGACAATTTTGTCGCAAATGAGTGCCAATTTTAGGAATGACGTGACGTCGTGACGTTAAGTTTTTGATCGCAGCACGACACGGTGCAGACGCGAAATGGCAGACATGGCCTCATAGATTCACTATTTTTTAATCATTTTCTTTTAATTTACTTTGTATTTTAATTAAAACATATACAAACACGTGACAGTCATACAAAACAATCTACACTATATAATAATATACAATACAATTTTCCACAGCTACTCAATGAAAATAAAAAAAAAACAGCAAATAACTATGACTGTTTACTTCTTAATTAAATTTTATTTCTGCGTTTAATACATAGTGTTTTACCATTCCGCAATACTTAAAATTGTTAACTATCACCACTTTATTTTCGTTTAATTTCACATTGCATCGTGAAATATTGTGTCATGGCTCACACTTTTATCCGTTACACCACGACACCGTTTTCATTCAACATTTATCCTGCTGATGACAAATTAATCAGGCATATGCAGGAAGTGTAGATCCAACGCTCTCTGATCAGGATCTGTACAATTTGCTGCAGAATTTCTAGAAATATAACCATGCATCACATCATGTACATGCACATGTAAGAATACACAGAAAAGGACAAAGTCCTTTTAAAATTGCGACATATATTAAAATTTGAAGAAAAAATCATAAGACAGAAGAATTCACATGCCAATAAATGTTAACAACAAAACTGAGATGAGGCGTTACAGATAATAGAGCAAACCCAACAGTTACCGCCTTGGAACGGTCAAAAAAGGCCAACTAAGGTACAAAGTGAGTTTTGACCTCGCATTTACTTAGTGGTTTTTTAAATATAAAAAATGGAAGGTTTCTAAGATATAATATGGTTTTCTAACATAATGTAGCATAATATTTGTAAATTATTATATTCCTAATGCAGGCTCTCAAGTTTATCTCGGATGACAAGACGACCATTATTGCCAGGTCACGTGTCTACCGGAAGTTGGGCAGGCCCCGGAAGGCCATGCAAGATGTGGACCTAGCGTTAAAACTGGACCCCATCTACTACGAGGTGAGATATCTATTGTCTTTTTTAACCTAAACTATTTCAGTTGTCTGGAGAGTTAGTCCAACATTCAATGTCATAGTAGATCGTGAACAGCTGGCATGATATCACACCCAGACACAATATTCTGACATCGAGCCAACCAGTCGTGGAACCATCATTATATTTGCTTGAGCGTAAGCAAGGAAGCTAAACCGCTAGCATTCATAAACAGGCTACAAGTATTTTTTTTACTATACTGGCTGACATTGTTAGTGAAATCATGCATACACAAAACTTGAACTATTGTATTTGCGCAGTTTTCTACTTTAATCGAGGGGACAAATAATCCCAATAAGCCGGATGTTTAACTATTTATTTGAATTTCGAACTGTATTTTGTTAATAAGCATGCAACTATAATAAAACATATTAGATCTTATAAAAAGTTTAATGTCGCGGTCCAGTGGGCCAGTTTTTATTGATGTTACCATACATGGCATGTCATCAGTCTAGAACTGTTTATATTCTCTGTTACTACTTTAAACTAATAAACTTCACTAAAAATTGTACAAATTTTCTGAACTCTCATTATTTACCCTTTTTTTATAATCTTATGTGAAAGTTAGTATCCGACACTTTTACCCCGAAATAACATCATAGAGAATACAACAAAGTTATTTTATTAGTAAACAGAGTTGTTTAACAATATTTCGGTTGTAGACGATATTCTTAAGTATTATTCTGTATCTAGTGGAAATCCCGGCGCAGTTTGTTTTACAAAATAGGAAACTATGAAAAATACCATCCAGAAGTTCATGATTTACAAGACCTTATCATTTAAATAATGATGCAAGCCGTACGAACTAGAAGAAGACAGTATTTACAACCTAAAATCGGTCAAAATAAATGACCTGAAATGGGTGATAGTGAATAAAAAAAAATACCGAAAAGTAGTGTGTTTTCTGTTTAGGCTGGTATTTTTCTTAAGTTAGAGAAAGAGTTATGTTCTAACTGGCCTTGTTATGAAACGTTTATTTATTAGTACCGTTTTAAATCATTTTCTTGTTTATCTTGTTTATCAGACTCAGAAAAAAAAAATGCTATTATATTTTGCAGTAAGCCTTTTATCCTAGAATTGAGTCCATTCTGCAAAAATATTGGCGCTTTTACATCAATTGAAGAAATGTCTCATAAGTTATGGCGCACATGACAAATTCCCTCTCGCTGGCATTGCGACAATTTATAACAATCTGACCAAATCTAACGCACCAGAAGGTCGGGGTGATATTGTTCTAACAGGCAAAAAAGGGAAAACTAACAGGTTTTGTTTTAATTGGCGAAAGTCCAGTGTTTAAGTAATAAATGAGGCGTAAAATATTAAACAATGTGGTGTTGACAAATTATGACAATGCCTTGCTGGAAGCCTAGTGCGGGTCAAGTTGATTGTATTGTGTCCTTATCGCCGGTAGAATGACAGACAATGTCACAATACCTAACTGTTAAATATTGATTAGTATGTACAAAATGGGGCAGTAGGATTTATAGTTATACATGAAACGGTATGACGTTTAAATGACATAAGGAGATACCAATAAAAATGATCCCGCATATTTGCTTACACTATATCCTGAGGAAATGTAAGCAAATAACCGCAATATACAATAAACTGATCAGTTATTACTTAAATACTATTTTAATGAGCGTATTTATAAAATTAAAGAATGTTACAGTATGTGGTTTAAATGACAGAATAAAATAAAACTTTCGCTTTACACAGCACGGGATATTAAAGACAGCCTGAACGCGTCCCTTTGAATATGTTTTATAACTTATTTGCCAGAATTTTACTACACCCACCATTACCACCACTACCACACCAACCGCACCAATGCCACCACCGCGACCACATACCACGGCCACCAAAATGAAACGACATCAAGCAGCAATTTACAATTTATACAACACATGTAAGAAAGAAACAACATCATTATTGTTAACAAAGAACATCATTATTGTTAACAAAGCAACCACCACCTTCGCATTCCGCAAAAGTTAACAAATTTCTAGATTTAAAACGCCACAAATAATAACAGAAAAAAAGCTCAAGAAAAAAACACCCCACAGTTTTTGACACATATTATAAGAAAAATATGTTTGGGGGTGGGGCGAGATTGGGAGGCGATTCGTGGCCGAGAGATAGATCGCTGACTTTACTCCTTTTACTTTTATCTGGCCTTCACTGCATGGGTTCTAGTTCCGGTCAGGCAAAAACTTTCAGCTGACGGAATCATTACACGACTTAAACAAAGACATACACTCATTGCTTAATTCTTGGATTTCACATCTTCACTACCAAATTGTAATACATTTTATTCCAGGGTCTACTACAGAAGGGGGAGCTACTCTTGGAGCAGGGGGATTTCGACAACGCACTCGCCTGCTTCCAGAAAGGTGCCCGGATGAGGCCGGACCGGGATGACTTCCAGGACGGAATAGAGAAGGCCCGGCACGGGATGACCGAGCATCAGACCAAGGGTGAGTCTCGTCACCTTGCAAAAACCCGGGCTTTTTCAGCCATCCTACAGCTTTGCTTTATCCTTTCATTTAATACATTTTAGCACAGGGGCACTTATGCGGTGCCCAGGGACTGAACCCGGCCGGTCCATTATACTGACACCGACGAGTCAGGCGTAATGCTGTCCCCTTAGCCCCGAGCGTTAGGAGGGAAGTCACTACATTACTAATTTGTGACTAGAGAATTGTGACTCTGAGATGTGTAACTTGTAAATTGTAAGCGAACATAAAATTTGTGGCTTGATAATTGTGACTTGAGATTTGTATTTCCAAATTGTATACCAGAAATGTGAATTAGATACATGTACAAACGAAGGTGTTTGTGCAAACAAATAGCAAATGCAGTGTTGCAATTTGCAAATTAGAAATTGAATATTGGTGGATATCCCCTTCCATACATGACATTGCAGCACCATATTTGCTGCAAGTGAGCCCTATCTTCAAATAATTGAAATACTGTTGGTGGGACGAAACACCCATCAAAAAGACAACCAATTACATTTGTGATGCCCTAAATTAAATTATTTATGTTGAAATCAATCAAAGACTCAGTATAGTCAAGAATAAATGAAGTTTTTTGATTTTTTCTCTGACAGTTATATAATTTATTACGGGAACAAGTTTTTTTCTGGATAGTGACTTAAAAACAACTTCATATGAACAATTGCGGTTTTGCTTTAATGGAGGAAAACATCCAGTGTATCACTTAATTACGCGTGAATTCTCTTATAATATGAAGTTTAATTATTGCTTTAATTTTATTAGGACCAGTATTCTCCAACCATTCTTAAGTAAGATTAGCTCAAGTCATATATTTAAAGGCACAATATCTTCATTATGTATTTAGCTACATGTTTTTATTTTTGCATAGCACTTTAACTTTGCTACTTTGAGCTTAAAATCACATTGAAACTTCATAAAAAAGCTTCTTTTTTTTGTTGGTACGAAAATTGTATCTTGGGCTTAAGTCATGACCTAGGCTTAAGAATGGTTGATGAAAATGTGCCTTAAGTCTGGTTTATCATGTTGTTTGTCCTCGATACTTATCTTACAAAACATGTTATTGTCAAGCCTTCTCAAATAGTATTTATGTAAATTTTTACATAGTTTGATTTAACATTTTGTGTGACTTTTCCTAGAAACATAGCTTCAACACCTCATCATTCATTTTTCATTCTTGAAAAATATATAATTTAGCTATTGCTAGTTTTAATAAATCATTTTGTTTGTCTTTTTTGTCGAAGCATAACTTACAGAATCTCAACAAACAAGTGTCCGGCCTTCATTAGTAGTATTTAATGTAATTATTACGAATTTTGGTTTATCATTTTGTTCGAGGTTAAGACGAAACATAACTTACAAAACTTCAACAAAAATGTCTGACCTTCTTACTTAAATGATATTTAATGTAATTAAGTTAAGTTTGGTTCATTTTGGTTGCCTTTTTGTCGAAAAAATAGCTTCAAAATTTCGACGTTAACTTTTTCTAACCTGTTAAATAATATTTAATCTCATAATAACGAGGTCGGTTTATCACATTGTTCGTCCTTTCATCGAAACATAACTTCAAAAACTTAAAGGTGGTATCCAACAGTTTGGTCCGATTTTTTATCAAACAAGCAAATAAGCCATTGCTGCCTGAAAAGGTCCTGCAAAATGCTGTTCATTGATGCCAAAGATCTGTTTGAACTGTCAATGATAAATCACCACTCGCCATTGCAAACAGGTGTTTCCTACCCGAGCCACTCTGCAGAGATAGCTATTTTTAAACTTAGAAGACCTTTTGACCACTTACGTTTTTATAGTCATCCAGGTAATCCGCTCTGACGTCGATATCTATTTTTAGCCGAGACCACTATTGCGCTTTTTATAGAGTTGGAAAGACTGAACATTTATAATATTTTTCTCTTGATTAATACAGTCTAACAATAAAGTTAGCGTTCAAAATTTATAACGACTTAAATATGGGTTTATGCCAATGATATGACCAAATTCCCCCCAAACAGTGGTTAGATATTGACATGTGTATTTAATATAGGCAAACTGTCGGATACCACCTTTGATATATTAACGTCTTCTGTAATGCAGGTCCTGAAAAGCGGAAACGGAAGCACACGTTGAGCCCAGAGGACAACAACGTGCAGAAAAAGGTAATAACCCTGTTAGTCTAAATCTAAGTATAGGACGACATTTTGTTGGGAGAAAATATCTTAACACATATTTAAGAAAGTTTGCTTAATGTTATATGCGGAAATGAATTCTCATACCACAACACGTATCGGGTCCTAAGATATTAAGGAAAACGATTGCCAAAAAGAATGTTTTGTACTACATCTAGACTTGTAAGTATAAACGAGCCTTTTCACATAACAATAAAAATCACTGATATTGTTTGACACGCGGCGCGTTTTGTACAAGTAGCAAAAACAACAACAACAAAAACTACAACACACACACACATACAAAGAACAAAACAAAGAAAAAAGAACCCCCCCCCCCCCACACACACACACACATACACACAAAAAACAACAACAAAAAACAAACAACAACAAACAAACAAAACCAACCACACACACACACACACACACACACACACACACACACACACACACACACACACACACACACACACACACACACAAACAAGAAAAAAAAACAAAAAACAAACCAACAACAACAAACAAACAAAAACAAACAACACACGCACACAATCAACTACAAACAAAAACAAAGCAACAAAAAATCACAAAAAGGCAAACATTTAATGCCCTAGTACTTTAAGATAAAATAGCCAGTGTTCTGTGCCGGGTCATTCCAAATACATGAATATATTTCTTCTGAAATTTAACTTTAATTTGGAATAAATGCAATGCAATTTAAATAAATTAACACGCGTAAAGATTTTGCCATAAGTTACACGACATATGATAATTTGATTTAATTAAACAACGACATTTGTATTTTTTTGATAATGTGTAAATAAAAGAACAATGGGCCAAAGTTTACTTGTTCTTTTCAATGCAACTTAAACAGTCGAAGGACAAGTCGAGGAAAAATCGCGACAACTCGAATGTCCAGAGAGCCTCTTCCCTGATTAAGGAGGATCCACACAACGACTCGTACATCTCAAATAGTTCGTCCAATCGCGAGTCGACAATCCATGAAGAAGCCCTGCCCATAATGCCAGCCCCGCCCTCCCAGCCTCCGCCCACGAACTCCCGAGCAAAACTCATGATGTCACGGCAAATGACACCGATGCCAGGAAAGTTCAAGGTATCGAAATCAAAACAAAAAGTACTGCAAAGTTTATTCTCGATATCTTGACGTTTAAAGAGATTATGTAAATTTATATGTGTTCAAAACTCGTTCTAATACACAAAACGTATCAATTGATAATAGAATCGCTATATGATAATAATCTTGTATTTAAATTTTAGTAAGATTATTCGAATATTTTTTTTACTCTTATTATCCATGAAATTATGATAAAAAGCTGCTTTTTTGTTTTCTCTAACATTTCACTTTTAAATATTTCCAAATTGTATACGTTGCTGCCTTTATATCAACTATTTAGCCCACAACGCGTCAACTACATGAGCAACAACAGCCCAAAATGATTGTTCCGAAGGAAGAGGATGTTGACGAGGGGATAATGAAACAGATCCTGGGAAAGATGTACACTGATAAACACTACTTGGAGAAGTTCCTGAACGATTCAGGTACTCAGAAACCTTGTTTTATTCAGATATCCGGTAAAGCGGCATTTTATTACTCGACTGGATTACCATAAGTGTTTTAGAAGCACATCATAATGAAACAGGTATAGCTATTATGGCGACGTCTAGCCATTGTGGGTGGAATAAGACATAAGAAAATTGGCTGGGTAGAACCAGCAAAACACCGCGGATCAGCTGAAAAATCAATCTTAAATGTTCTTGCACTGACCGGAACTCGAACCCTGGCTATGAGAGGCAATGGAGGCAGAAGAGTTACAAGTCGACGAATCTTCCAATTGACTTTAGGCGCCACCTAGAATGCTTTTACTGTAACTCCCATGTTGGTATTATAATTCATGTATTTCTCTGCAGACCTCTGTCACCGTCATTTAGGCTTGCTTGCCAAAACATACCCTAATTCAACCGAAAAGTACGAACATTCATCATGATTTGTATTTTAAAATTTTTAATGGACAATCCTCGATGTCAGTGTTCTTTAAATTACGTGTGTCTTTCAGACGACATTGGTCTCAACAACACCGTCAACCTCGGTCCAACAGCAGAGAATGGCTTACACTTCCTGTACGACAAGGTCCTTAATTGGGTACGCAAGGGAGAACCAGTTCCGGTCATTCAGCCGACCCCGTTGCCAAGGGAAACCAGAACTTCTGCCCGGAGAAAGGCCATGATGCACGGCTCTTCCGGTATGTTGTGTTTACCCAAAAGCATTCTATAAAACCGGACCTTGCAGCGCCATAGTTCCGTGCATAACTAAAACGATATCATTATAATTTAATTAAAAAGAAAAAAAGGATATAAATAGCATTTAAAGTGTCTTATGCACACACAGGCATCAGTTTCTTTGTGTAAATCGTTCAATTGTGAACTGTGTTTGTTTGTTTATTGGGTTTATCTTCCCACCAACAGTACTTCAGTTATCTGGAGACGGTGTCCACTTGAAGCAGATATAGTGCTGCCTTCACTGTGCATAGCATGCCGTGAACACCTGTCATGATAACACACCCAGTCACATTATCCTGACACCGGGCCAACCAGTCGTGGAACTACCCTTATATTTGCTTGAGCTATGCCACTACCATTTTTCACGACCTTGGTATGTCGCGGCCCGGGATCGAACCCGGGGCCTCACGTCATTGGAGCCGACGCTCTTCTAACTGCGCTACTAGGTCCGGTGAAACTATGTTTGAAAGAACTTGTAGTCCATGAACATATTCCTTTGAGCGTTTTCACACAGACATGTCGTTCAGTCACTTGTTAACACACTGAACACAGAAACATCCGTTTAAATACGAACAACGACTAACACAAGAGGGGTATAATATTGTCAAGTAGGTAACTGATAAACTATTAGATTCTTAAAGCATCATTTACATAAATCCTTATTATAATTTTCATGCTCAACACAATAGAAAGCTACAACAAAACAAACTAGGTGTAATGTGAAATATTAAGTATTGTAATTGATTGTAAGACTGTCTTAGCATTGTTAAAATAACAAACTTGTAGAAAGTCCCTACTTCACCTCCACCAAAACATACATTGTTACACGATTGCCGTTTGTTGACAATTGGGAACTTGATAGAGGAGAGGGGTAAAGAGACCAAGCAGTATCAGAAACCGATGTTATTAAACATCACACCGGAGACTGAGATCGTTCTGAAGCAATTGATTGGTCACAGTTGCAATATCATTAAATCAGTCAACCAATCAGATAGTCAAGAATGATTTTAGACTCAGGCTTTAATTTTTATAACATTGGACAATGGACACTATTTAATCATGTTTTCAGTCACTTGGGGTAGCTCTGTTAATCCTACTAAAGTCATGAAACTCTAAAGAAGATAGTTTACATACTTTCATTAATGACATTGACTTTTGATGACCATCGAGCGCTTGCTCAAAGTGAGGATAAGAATGAGCAACATCTGTTGTATATTCGCATAAAAAGCCCGATCCATATTTTATAAATATAAACAAAAAAAACAAACAAACGCTAAAAAACCCACACACAAAGCGTGCCGATTTAGTTATAACATTGGCATTGACAGTTGAGAGCCTGCTCGAAGAGAGTGAGAAAGAGAATGAACAGCATCTGTTGAAGAGGCGGCGGAAGACCCGTGGCCAGCCCAAAGCCCCTCAACTGTGGAACGCTTTCCTCGAACACAAGAAACTCGAAGAGGCGCAAGAGAGGAAACAAGCTCGCAACACCTTCCTACATGTCGTCGAGGGTAAGAAAAACTGTTTGGTTTGAAAGTAAATATTGTTAAGCTTTGACCAAAATTGTCTGCTAGAACATATGATCGATGCTAGGGGGATAAATTTTAACAAATACAGTTTAACGAGGGAATAGCACTGCAATTTCATTTGTTTGGTCAGCAACTGAATACATTTGTTTGATGCAATAAAAGTCGATAAAATATGGTTGTTGGTAGATCTGGATAGCTTGTAGCATCTGCCATTTGGTAGGCTCCCTCGAGAGAAATCTGTCGCTTGGTAGCTTGGTGTGTGTACTTTGCACCACAGAAATCCTGACTCCTGTTAGCCTAAATCTCGCAGAATAACTGATTACTTCTCAAATTGTTCTTTGCGTACATGGGCGATGGTCAGGTTATTTTAACCTTTGCCCACACAAAAAGACACAACAACAACAACAATAACTCTGAATTTGATTAATTTTCATTATCTATTCTAACAGGCCACAGGATCACACCCAAGGATACGCATGATCCGAAGAAATCAAAGCTCGGACCGGACGGAAGTCGCCTGGTAGGCCGGAAACAGAAAGAATTTGGCAGCAAAGAGTCGCTCACTCAGTCATTCGTCTTCAAGAGTTATCGCCCCGGAAGTGACATGCGCAGCAGCAAGGAAAGGTTAGACCTTATAACAATATAAAACATCGGAATATATTTCATGTATATAACCAAATATCAGACAAACAAATCAAATGTTTAATTTGTATTATGCGTGTCATTTTTCATGTTGAATTCTGCATTTTAATTTAAGATTAGAATAGACCATTTCAAACATCCAGTGCGCATGCGCCGATTTATATCTCGCGTTACGAGACTTGACCCGTTTTCTTTCGATTGTCAAAACTGGGGGCTCTTGCGCAAAGGATTTCATCATTTGTGTTCGTACTTTCTTAGAAAACAAGTTGGGTTTTTTTTTTCGGTTTGCACATATTAGTGCCAATTAACGGCTGTTAACAACATTGTTCACGCACTTATAACATGGAGTCGCTATTACATCACTTTGATTTTAATTTCTTCAAGGTTGTAAAAAATAAATGCGGTGTTATTTCTTTCTGGCGCGGAGGGCTCTCTGGCTAACACTGCAACAACAAAGAAAATTCTGGGAAACAATCGACGGTCACTATCATTTGAAGTCGCCGAAAAGAAATATTTTTGTCTCAAATTGACCGACCCATTATTTCACAATACTGTGTAACATGATATCGATCGATAATTGTCTTCAAGCTGCCATTTAGAAGATAGAGAGGGTGTGAACGTTGGGTACTGTTGAGAGATTAAAAATGATAAGTACACGTGAACGGCGTGTGCTATGAAAAAATATGCAACGTTATTGACGATTTACCTTCGCGGCATAAATATAAGTTCTAAAAGAGTGAGAGTGGAGGGGGGAAACTTTACTATGTAGTAATATTTCAGACTGCGCATGTTTTTACTTATATAAATATCCTTACAAACTTCTTTAGTCCATTGAATGATCATAAGCATTTTTATAAAGGAATTATTTATATTTAAGGTATAGATTAACTACAAAAGAATAGGCGAGCTATTGAAATAATACCTTTGCAATAAACACGAGATGAAAATATACATTAGATTGTGTTCCTTGAAATCCCAACATCCACGTTTCCTCTTCCTTAACGAAAAAATAGTGGGGTTGGGAAAGAGTGCACCATTGTGGGTACTGCTAAATATAGCGTTAGGTCCTTTTATGAGCCAAAAAAGATATTGTAGACCTTAGTGTTTTGTCCTTTTTGTTGTCCTCGCGTAAGTCAATGCATATTGGTCTGTAAATGGTGAAGGTCATAAACCACACGACTGCCATATGGTGACAGTTTCAAACACAGCTGCATAGCGGATGCATGTGTTAATTCTTGCGAAGGGGAAAAGACGCCAAAACACGGTCACACTTCCTGTCCACTAGACAAACAAGGTGTCATAAAACTGCCAATTAGCTTAATTAGTTGGGGTGTCCGCTCATGTCATAAAATTAGGGATTCAATTAGAGTAGAACTTTATGATGGTATGAAAGGGACCCACGCCCATAGAGAAACATACCCGGTAATATGAATTTACAAAACGATATTTTAAATTAATACATTTCTATCTTTAAATGGGTACAAAAATTAAGTACCCGGTAGGGCCCACTTTAGACCACATTTTGGCATAGAACATTCAAGCCATGAATGGGAATATAAGACGTAGCCAGGCGTGTAGACCCTCATTCAAATATTTGCAAATCAAGTAAAGTCAAAAGTTGTATGCAGATTTTGAATCGCAGTCCACGAATTCCTATTAATCATTTATACGTAATAGCGCATTATGTGACCGATGCATTAAGATGCATTAAGAAATAGGGATTTTGACACCATTGTCCAAATTTACAACATTGTTCATTATAAGATATATAACAACTAAGATTAGAAGCATAAGAAAATTTACAAAGATCCATACCCCTGTAACTAAAGTAATGATGATGCAAATGACGGTGATGCTGCTGCTGCTACTGCTGATAATGATGACGGTGATACCGATGCTGTTTATGATTATTATGTAAATGGTAAAAACGGTTACGGTGATGCCCATGACGATTACGATGTGGACCGTGATGGCGGTGATGCTGCTGCTGATGACGATGTTTAAAGGTGATTATACAGGTAATATGGGATCATGATGATGATCATGTGTGGCCATATAAATTTAATGGCGGTAATGATTACAATTTCTTTAATATTTAACATGTAAATGGACGTGATATAAGTTTTTATTACGGTTGTTTTATTTAACTTTCAATTGATGATTGTATACGTGCACTATTTGGCAACTTATGGTTATTCAGACGTTGAACTTTTGTCAATTTCATGATTTTCAGCACTGTATTACGTTCAATTAGATAATACAAAATCCGGAAGTGAAGAGCCCCCAGTTTTGCAAAACAGGTCGAGTCTCGCGAGATTTTCTCACAAAGCGTCTACTTGATCAGCGGAATAGGATTGGCTAGACGCTTGGTTTGAAATGGTCTATTGCGTGCAATATAACTGTGGAAAACCCTGAAAAAACGTGTTTAAAGTAGGTCAGCGAAATATATTTTTGCTGACCTTTCTATTTTTTGGAAAGGTTATAAGCATTTTTCTAAACATACCCTCCTATCATAATGTCATGATGGTTGCCATGGAAACCATTACTTTTTATATAGCCCAAATGAGTTTCTTTTAAAGTACATTGGATATTCTGTTTCTAGACACCCAAACAAACATTTTAATACACTAAAAAAACTCGAATGAGGCGTAGGTGCGTGGTAACTATACCTAGCTGCCGGACTAATACAGTCAAACCTATATTAAAAGGACACGTGACAGGACTAAAGTGGTCTCTTAAGACAGGTGGTCTATGTGGTTATTTCTTTGTGAGAACCACAACTTAAATTAGCCAATTGTGCTTGTATAATTAATATACATTTACTTTGATGATGCTGCTAATAATGATGATAATACAAACACATTTTAACTGACATGCATTAAATTCTCATAATTGAAAACAATTACATTCAAAGTCTGCTTTTTATTAGTAAAGAAAATGTAATCTTAATTAAAATTGTGATTGTGTGCCATGTAACAAAAATGAACATATAAAGTACAAGAATATGTGGATATTTTTATTGTAGTAAGGTAACGTCCATGGAAACCTCCGACCAGGAAGACAAGAGACAGAAAACGCCACCAAAGAAGACCAAGAAGTTCTTGGACCCGAAGACCGAGAAAACTGAGCGACGCCGCGCTGCAGTTGCCAAATTCGTTGCCAAGGAGCTGGAAGATGTAGAATTAGGTATGCCATATCAAAAACTATATTTTATTTTATTTTTGTTGGGGTTGATTCGCAAAAAGACAATTACTACCTTTCATTACATATTTTCGGAAGTAGGCGAAAAGAAACTGCCTGACAGAACTGGTGACGCATATATTTTGAGACGTTTACAGTAAAAACTACGGTTCTTTTGTGAGTTAGAGTTGCTAGTTTTTTTTTTAAATTTTATTTTAAGAAACACTGTAAACTATTATCCCAATTTGTCGAGAATATTACTAAGATAAAATACAAGTACTAAGTAATAACACTGACACACCGCAAGTCATGATACAGACTATCAAATATATTATAATACACAAATGTGTTCATCAAAAATAAAATGAAACTGCATTTCAACAAATCTTGATATAAATTTTATTCTTTCTGTCTGCTAGCTGTCGTTGGACTAAGTAGCCCTACACACTACATTTTGCAACGCGAATCCCCGTCAAAACAATACAGCACACTAATAAATTATTTTAGAGGCGTCATAAAATAATAATAAAAATATTTTATTTTCACAACTCAATTAAAATTCATTATCGTCATCGTCGTCATCTTCATCATTATCATCATTATCATTACTATCGTTATTATCTTATTTACGCATAGCTTATGCCGAGTACAAGTACGACGAGTGCGCCGAGAAGGCCAACCACATTTTGAAAATTCTGGAACAAGAGGAGTGGCCTGGCAAATACGCTGCCATGGCAATACTTCACAGTCACCTTGGCAACGTGTGTATTAGTCGCAAGGACTACGAGGGAGGGCTTGAGCACCACAATAAAGATCTGCAGATTGGAGAAATTCAGTACGTATTGGAAACTATCCGAGAATCTAAAAGAAGTAAAGCCGACCCTCTTTTCCTAAGCCATAAGCCCCCAACCGCGTGGATTTAAGTCTGTTGTGCTGGAGTGGTGTAGGAGTCATGTTGGGAGATTTTCCAGCTGGCCTGCGGTGCGCCGGTGGTATTTTTATGAGGTTTTCTTTATACTAAGCACCATGGTGTCGCTCAAGAAATTAATTAATAACCCCGCCCCGACCCCCCCCCCCCTCCGCCCAAAGACTCGCTGTTATCTTAAAAGTCACTTGTTAAAGCTGGAGTCATCTAACTTATGTGCATATCTGACGCATGTATATCTGACGCATGTTCAAACTAGTGCTATGATCAAAGTACCAAGCTGCTCGCTAATTCGTAGGAAGACAAAACCATACAATATCCTTAACATTTAAATTGAACTGCAGTTTGTTACATTCATGTTCTTTTAAAGCAGTTCATATGTTATGCTATCTAAACAAGTTGAACGAAGTATTTTCTAATTTCAGCGAGCTTGACGAGTGTGTTTCACGGGCTCTCGGAAACCTTGGCAGAGTCTATGTTGTACAGAAACGACATCAGGAGGCACTTGACGTGTAAGTGGTGTACTTTGTTGCTGGTTTGGTTTATCGCTCCGCATAACCTTTGTTTTCCAGAGACAGTCGTGGAACTACAGTTAAATTTGATGGAAAAATAACAAGGGATCTATATCTTTACCATTGTTCACGTTTTCGCTATGTCTCGACCTGGAATCGAGGCCCGGACCAATGCCCTGCCGAGCAAGCTTCTAGGGTCCTTTGCAGTAAATTTTAATGATGGTCATAATACATATACCCGTTTCTGTGCTTGGCATCACTTCCAAAACCATCCAGCTTTACAGATCATAAAATACAAATTTAGATTGTAAAGTCCTGATTGAACATCAATTTGAATACAAAGTCTAAATTTCCATATATACTTTTCTGAGAGCTTGTATGACTTAAAAAACACTTGCCTTTTCAATGATATGTCTTATTATTACAGATTACTGCGGAAAACGCCGATGTGCACATCTAAGATCGAGACGGCGTGGTTGTTCCATGAGATCGGAAACTGTTTCCTGGCCCTTGGAGACTTTGAGTACGCCAAGGATTCAGCCAAGAAGTCGCTAGAGGCAGCAGAGGAAGCCGTCGAATGGAGCTACCAACTGCAATCTTGCGTCCTTATGGGCGTGGCCGAGGGTAAGTAGGCGGGACTATTAGTTTCCAACCTTGGATGTTCTTATGAGTGTTGTCAAAGGTAAAAGGCGGGGCTTCCAACTTAATGGTGCTGGTCAAAGGTAAGTAGGCGGACCTAATTGTTCAAGTCTGGTGTTCTCATGAGTGGGGTCGATGAGATGTAGAAGGAGCTACCAATCATTTGTCGCATAGGCATGGTCGACAGTCATGTTGAGGAGGAGCTAAAGGTATTGAGTTTTTATGAATGTGAATGAATCTATCCGCACACTTCGTCTACTATAAGGGCGCGACTTATTTAAAGTATGCGGATATGCCAGCTTCAATCATTTGTGACAGAGGCGTGGTCGATAGTAAGTAGGCTAAGCATCCAACTACATGCACTTCCATGCATCGTCTATGGGTTTGGTCATGGGTTAGCATGAGAATTAACAAGTCTAGTCATATGTTTAACATTTTTATTGGCATGGCTAACGGTAGGCAGATGAAATAACAAACTTAAGTCATGTGTCATTTTTGGTCTTGACCCTGGGTAAATGGGCTTTGTCATCAACTCCATTTTTTGTCGTTATGAGAGTTATCGGGGGTGGCGACCATAAGCCGTCAGTCCCTTGTAACGCGATTTCAGAATTCAAATATGAGTGAGAAGTTTTATGTTATGAGGTCTTGCTTACACGCGGTGCGCCGGAAGTTCTCCCTGTGTATACACCGCTGGCTGTGTGCTTGTTGTGTGCCTGCTCTGCTAAGATGGCTGAAATTCGTCATAAGGCACAGTTATATAAAATGACATGTACATCAATACATACTTTGCTTCTGCAGAATGTTTATCATTTACAGTTTTATGTCAAAGTTTAAAGTATGGAGTATGAGTTTGTAATTGAATCTAAAAGTCGTTATGTTGTTTCCTAACATTAACATAATACATGTGATAGTATTTGTATGTTTTCAGTTAAACTGAAGCAATACCACGCAGCCTTCAACACATTCGAGCGAGCGCTTGACCAGGCTAGACTTCAAGGTAAGCATAGTTTCTAAATATTAATAAACATTTATTTCTTAAACCTTTAGAGACTCATGATAAGTAGATGACATTTTTGGGGGTCAGTTGCACAAAGTAAAGGATCCAGACAGATTAACAGGTTTTTGTTTCCGATTCATGCCTAGAGAACGCACGTGCCTACAATCCTAAATTAAATAAAAATATTTTGTTTTTTAAAAACTTAAAATATGAACATGTATAGTTTTCGAAAAGCAATACCTAACCCAAATTTAAAGCCTGCGGCCTTTGTCAAAGTTTATAAAAAAAAACAGGAGTCACTTGCTTATTTCTAAAATGTGTAAGTTAACGCTGAAAACTATAACAAAAATTTAACTTTGGGATAAAGTGGATTTTTTTTGTATGTTATACTCATTCCGCTAAACACGATCGTCTTTATTTTATATTGCACAAACACAATGTTTTCAGGCGATGAGCGGGCTGAGGAAGCTATCCGAGAAGCTCTTCAAGATGTTAACGACCGCATTGTGGAAGAGATGCGCACCAAGGGCCCCATGAACTTCCAAGGCGATCGTTCCGACATGTTCCTTACGCCAATCTCACGAGGAAGCACGACTCTTACCGATTACCAACTAGGCGGACTTTCCAGATCGCGCGCTGAGATCGCCAAACGTCAAGCGGAGCTCGGATACCGATGTCGTGCGGATTACGCCAAGACCCCCGGAGAACAATCCGATTACTCCAGTATCCTAATTCCAGACGACGACGGTGATGTCTCTCTGACAGACACACATGTCGATCACAGCGATCTGAATCTAGATCTCGAGAGACTTCGTACAGATTCGACACTCTTTGGATCCGCGATGGACTACCGAGATAACATTCGGTCAGAATCGTTTGTTTCCGGGAGACATAAATAAGTCAGCCAGTTATTCCGAAATGTGTGTGTCCCTTTTTTTATTTAGATATCTAAATTTTCGGATCTTTCGATAAAAAGGGCATATTCATTTGTTATTTAGTGATAGTTAATGACCGTTTCACTGCGTTGAGCTCTTTATTTAATAGCGTGAGTTTTTGAAGGATAACTCACTACTACTTTAAGAAGTAAAAGAGCTTAACTCATGCAGTGAGCGTATAATACATGGAGTGCCATACTTGTGAGTGTTGAATGTATCAAATGACACCAGTGTTTGCAATGTTTTATTGATATTTATGTTTAAATATGTTGTTCTGTTGTGTCAGGTTGTTTTTTCTTGTGACCATTTTTCGATCTCTGAACGAGGTAAAAAATGCCGCACACATTACATCTAAATGTTAACAGAGCAAATAAATTTTAGCTGTGCTCTTTTAGGTATGCGTATGTTACCTTAGTTAGAAATATTTACGAACTTGGAGGAAAGAAAAATCTCTGATGTTGATCAATATATATATTAAAGACAGATTTGCTGTCTTATTGTTAAAGTATTAAGGGTGAACAATTTATTTATATATTCATACAAGTGGCCTTTTGTCGTCGGTAGTATTCTATAACTGGTTAATTGTTTATATTTACACGGTTATGATTTTATTTGTATTGTGCAGATTTCACAACTCAGCGAGCTTGCCGGCGATGGCCGACGAATCATCCTATATTATGCATCAATATAAATCCAAAATACTACTGGGTACAATTTGGTTCTAGCCTGTTTTCTTTATAAAAATGGGCTATAATTCAGTGTCAAATCTATGATATTTACACACTTTACCAATAATGTCATTTGACCTCGGTAGTATTGTGATCTAATCATATATACATAAAATGCAGGATTACAATTTGGTTGTGGAATCTGTGAATATTCACAAACATACCAAAACAGATAATTAAACATTAAGATTACCATTAGTTGGCAATCAGTCTTTTTTTCTTCAGAAGTACAAAGAGAACAACAGTCTGGGCCTTACATTACAAGATTCAGTGTTGCGGCATATTTTGGCTAAAATATAATGTTGTCCAAGCTTCTAATTGAGATTCTACAATTAAAATTTCTGCAACAACCCTTTAATAGGGGTTTATAATTTGGTCTTGTACTAGTGGGCTTTCAGAATTAACTTTTTTGCAAATCATACCGTCTATTTGGATTGTTATATATATATAGTTTCGAAACATCGATAGCAATTTGTCACATTCCTATTAAATGCATGAACACGATCATATCGATATGTATAATATTGCCAACATTAGGATTTTTGATGTGTGTGGCATTTTTAACCCTGTGATTTTAAATGTTAAAATGTTTATTGTGTCACTGGATTAAATTATATGTTGACTAGATATTTAATATTTTACTTTCTGAAATACGTCGCCGGCGAAATGGTGTATTTTTGTCAAATTTCTTGCAAGATAATTCTGTGATATTTTTATTTTATTTTGTTTTGTTTTATAAGCTATAAAACTATTTTGTATATATACATGTATAATAATAAAGTTATGTACTTATATGAAAATGTTCATTATACTTTGGTCCTGAACAAAAACATGTTAGTCCATCCACATCGATTGTAAACATCCATACTGACAAAAAACCTCTCTTTCCTTACCCAGCCTCTCTCTCTCTCTCTTTTTCTCTCTCTCCGTTATGTCCCCTCCCCTCTCATTCTCTCTCACACAGATAACCACAGAAAATGTATCTGAAACGCAGATATAAAGTAACATGTACACATACGTCCACACAGACACACGGCCAGGCAGACACCTGTGGTGGAAGTGAGGACAGAAACATCAGCAAAAGCTGTTACTGAGTATTTAATAAATAAAAACAACAACCATTTTGTGCACTCAAAACAATAGAATCATATTGCAACTTTTATTGTCCAATTATAAAAACAATAAAAATATCAATAAAAACTATTGATAATTATTAACAATTATAATATTTAAATGTCGATAATGAAGATAATGACAGTAACGATGTGTGACGATCTGTAAAAAACACAATATCACATACATATGGAAAAAAATAGAAGGTTTAAGCAATTAAAAAACAGGTATATCATTTCATATTTAACAACGTCGTAAATAATAAATATGCCTTGAATTTCACAACTTAACAAACAATATACAACCGGTTTCAGACAAATTTGTCACAAGCTATGTTCAATCTATCAAAGTACGAAAGACAAAGGAAAAACAAGAATAGAAGGAATGAATATACATGTATGTCAATGTTGACATCAAAATATACATTTTTAAAGAAAATAAAGACAGACGATAAGAAAACATCCCAATGTAAAAACCGTCACAGAAACTCGCACTGTACCTTCATATATATAACAGGTATACGTTTTTGATTATGAAATATGGTAAGAATACATAGATACAATATCGTTAAATGTTTGTTACAATCAACAATAAATGGTATGTTCATGCTAAATTTGAACAATTACTGTTTGATAAATTTGCAATGAAGTCACAATAGATAGGTATTTAAAATACACTTTAAGTCTACCATTCTAGAGTCTTGGTTTAGCGATCGTTCCCTATCTAGTTATTTTAGAAGTTGGTATAATTGACCGTTTTAAAACATAAACAAAATAAAAACCATTGCGCATGTCTATTAAAATGATTAAATACTGCATTAGAGTGATAACATAATTGTGATTAAATATATAATTTGCGGTTTTACAATTTTTTTTTATATCCATTTGACTTTTTAACAAAACTTCGATATATCTAATTGCTATTCCAAGGCTATTATGCTATTGCATAATTGTTTATTTACACGCCCTTTAAAAGATCCGATGGTGTTTATCTTGAAATGCAAGAAAGGATTGAGTGATTTCATATTTTTTCTTTCAAACCAGTTTTCCTTTTTTCCACACTTCCAATTATATGCCCATTTCAAGTACTATTGGTAGGATGGCCAACGTGCGGTTTCAGCACCTGTTTTAATATTATCTTATCTTCCACTTTAATGGCCATTCCAAACATAGCTGGCGAACAGCGAAGGGTTTTTCCACTTGCGATCCTTAAGGATGTACTTGTACGTATCATTGTTGTGGAGAAGCAGGAGATCCAATAGTTGCACATCTCCGTGAACAATACGGATACAGAAATTAACACAAATAAGTATTTCTGTTCAAATTTAAATAATCACATTATTAACTTGCATGATTTGATTATTTTTATTCTAAACAAGTTTCATAACGACTAAAACATCCATTTTTATGAATATGACAACTCACATTTCACATTGTCGTGATAATTATTTTTTTTCAGCTTTAACAACGTTTATAATGGCCGATGCCAAGTAAACTATACATGTAATATCACAAGTAAAATGTATTAGGAATTCAAAATTGCAGTCAAATCAGTAATAATCAGTTTTCCTTTTTACTCGCACTTCCATTTATATGTCCATTCCCATTGACATGATGTCCATTTTGTTGCTTCAATGCCTGTTTTCTTTTATAGTCCTCCACTACCTTGATAGGTCCTTCTCCCTCGAAGGAGCTTGGATTCCTGAACGACCCGCCAATCCGATCCCAAAGCGTGAAGAATTGTCCGTAGTTGTAGTTATAGAAGAGATGATGGTCGGTGTGGTGGGCGGAGCCATTGACTACGGGTTTGAGAACATCCGGTACACTGTAGACACCATCATGGATGGACACTGTCCAGAAGTTTACAAACACGAAAAGAGCCAAGTACAGATATTTATGTAGAGGGAACAGGAATGGGTAGATGTGGTAGGGACAACTTTGCAAGAAGCCATCCATCGGGTGGAAGGCGTGGCTGGCAAACGGCGTAGGGATTTTCCATTTATGGTGGTCCTTGTGGATGTATTTGTAAACGTGCTTGTGGTGAAGGAAACGATGTATCCAGTAGATACACATATCAGTGAAAAGGATAAACGTAAAGGCGGAGACTGCGATAAACAAATAGCCTGCAATGGAGAAGTGAATAAAGATTATATGATGTTAAGATAGGATTTCTACACAATCGAAGTGCACATGGCCCAGTTGTTAACAGCTGCGAACTGTAAATTATGCAAGCCGTTTAAACAAATCTTGAAGAAAACACTTAAATAAGTTATCAGCTTAATACAAGGGCGAAGCGCACGTTATCCCTGAAATATTTAAAAGTTCACAAAGCATACTATTTACAAAACCGAAATCTATGCGACAAAAAGTGTAACGAAATAAATCGGTATGCCTGGTATGCACCAGTTAAAAATGTTGACTGTATTTCCCTTATAATTGGTTAAGCGTGTAAAAGAACCCTTGTGCATATTTCATCTGAATTTATAACGTGCTGTTTGACTCATTTGATCACATGACGTTTATTTTATTTACCAATCGGGGATTCCACCGTGTCGTAAAGTTTGCTGTACCCTCGGACCTCGAGTAGAAACAGGGCAATGGTTGGTATGGCCATGAGCGGGACGGACTTGCATGTGTAGATAATCTCGAGCCGGACCTGATTCTATGGAAAAAGGAAGGAAATACGTTACTTAAAACTAGGCGTAGTAATACTTACACACATCACTGGTGTACATTTATGCTACGTTCAGATATGTTTTCAGTAAAAACACATCCCTGTATGTGTTCCTTGCCAGAAACCACTGACAGTCAACCATATTTTATTACAGTGTATCGACACAGTCTACATACGGTCGAAGTATTTTAATGTCAATAACATGTACGAACTATTTAGGACAGTGTCTGATTCTAAACTTGTTTCCTTCTTGAACGAGATTAGTATTCTTAAAAAGTTATTTTTTTGACCTGTTAATTTTCCAACCGTTATACTTTTTAAACCGTTTTATGTGTTGACCTGTTTTCAATTATAATTTATTTTTGTTAACCTGATAGTTTTTATATTTTCTGGCCTGTTAAGTGACGGTGTGCCGTAAAACCCAAATAAATAAATAAATAAATAAATAATAAAGACACATAACAAGATAAGTTAGCAATATAAATGAAAGATTAAGCCGCTTAAACTAAACATTTCAAGCTATGCAACTGAAATGGTCACACATATGAGTTTGAAATCGTACATAGAACCACACGATCCACACTTCATATGAATTTTAATTATAGCGTTACTATCGAACAAATCCAATCGGAACACCTCAGGTAATTCACGAATCATCTCTCAGGTGTATGTAGGTAGTCGGATTACCTCGGCCATTTCGCTAAATGGGACTTTTGTGACAGACGTCAAAACAAAGATGGCAGCTCGGATGACAGCTCACTATAGTACGATGCCTATAAAACTTCACTTTGTGGCTGCTTCAAATTTAAATCATCCAAGTTTAATTTACCCGGCGCAGCAAAGACACAGCTGTCAAACGACGCTATTGTTTATGATTTAGGCGAACTACATTTTAAGCATCTTTTTCCGACTTCCGGCGAACAAAACGATTGTGATTTGAGCAAGTATGATTCCACCAGATACATCCAAGGGATGATTGTCACGAGGACGGAATTACCCGAGGAGTTCCGATTGGAACAAATCGCTGTACTGTTTGTGACTGGCGTTTACACATGACTAACATGATCACATGTAAAGCATGTAAATATACTAGGCGAGCCTAGTTTACAAAAAGTCTACAATGGTCGCGATATTTTTGATTCCCAAAATTAATAAGGCCACAATCCTCAATCGGAACGCCTCGGATAATGCACCGCAATTGTCCCCAATCGGAACTCCGTGAGTAATTCCGTCATCGGGACAATCAGCTTGAATTATCCAAGGTATTCCGATTGGATTGTCCCGAGGAAGGAATTTCCCGAGGAGTTCCGATTGCACAATCTATTGAAAGACACCATGTTCACGTGTTATCTACGGATCCCGATGAAGTTCTTTATTCCTTATTCAAATATGATTCAACTAAGTTTACTTTTATAAAAAATATTTTTGACCAACTATGACCAAGTCGCTTTAATGTATGACACAGAATTATGACCAATTGATTACCAATTAATTACCTTCAGATATTGAGGGTGTTCCATCAACCTCTTGTCGAAGATGAAGTAGAAACTGACAATTGTGCAAGCAAAATATAGAAAGTATCCACCTAGACACACAATAACGTAAAGACTTATTAGTTGACGTATGACGTCATCCTCCTTCCACGACGTAGGGTAGATGTAAGGCGTCAGAACGTAGTGGTCAGCCTGACTTAAGACGATATCCATAATGATACAGAAGTGGTACAGGCGTGCTGGTGATAAATATAAAAGTAAATGATATTTTATAAAAGCATGAAAAACGCAAGGAACGGCATAGACGACGAAGGAAACATAACAATGACAACAAATTATAGGTCTTCAATCAACAAAATGATCTATGCATTTGTGGGATTGCGAATATATCATTCGATAGTGTCGCTCCTTGGCAATCACATTCACATGCATAGTAAGACAAAATTGCATAGAGGAAAGCCACATCTTTGTTATTTGAAAGAAATATGTTATATTTTTATTTGTATAATTCTTAATTTGTTAGGTTTCCATTGTGTACTTAACTTGCAAATCGGTTAGGTAAAAAGGGACTATTTAAGGGTGGTTTCCGACAGTTTGGACATTTTTTCTCAAATAACTAAACAGGTCATTGGTACCTGAAAAGGTCCTGCAAAATGCCATTCATTGATGCCCTAGATCTGTGTGAATGGTGAAGCATAAATCTTTACCCGTCGTTGCAAATAGGTATTTCCTATCTAAGCCACGCTGCAGAGATAGCTATTTTTAAACTAAGAAAATCACATGACAACTTACTTATGAGATCGCGTTATATCGTCAACCAGGTAATACGCTCTGACTTCGATATTTATTTTTAGCAAAGATTTCTATTGTGCATATTTACATGATTGAACGTTTAGAGTGTTTTCGCGATTTGTACTTTCTTACAATATAGGTGGTGTTAAAGCCCGTTTTTACATAGACTGAAGTATAAATTTATGCTGAAATTACAGTCTAACAATAAAATTAGTGTTTAAAATCGTCTTTATAACGATTATTGGTACGTGTATCTAATACAGACAAACTGTCGGATACCACCTTTAAACAGTCATTATTTAAGACTATTCTAACATCGTTACCACCTTTAAACAGTCATTATTTAAGACTATTCTAACATCGTTACCACCTTTAAACAGTCATTATTTAAGACTATTCTAACATCAATACCACCTTTAAACAGTCATTATTTAAGACCATTCTAACATCGTTACCACCTTTAAACAGTCATTATTTAAGAATATTCTAACATCGCTACCACCTTTAAACAGTCATTATTTAAGACTATTCTAACATCGTTACCACCTTTAAACAGTCATTATTTAAGACTATTCTAACATCGTGACCACTTTTAAACAGTCATTATTAAGACTATTCTAACATCGCTACCACCTTTAAACAGTCATTATTTAAGACTATTCTAACATCGTTACCACCTTTAAACAGTCATTATTTAAGACTATTCTAACACCGCTACCACCTTTAAACAGTCATTATTTAAGACTATTCTAACACCGCTACCACCTTTAAAAAGTCATTATTTGAGACTATTCTAACATCGCTACCACCTTTAAACAGTCATTATTTAAGACAATTCTAACATCGTTACCACCTTTAAACAGTCATTATTTAAGACTATTCTAACATCGCTACCACCTTTAAACAGTCATTATTTAAGACTATTCTAACATCGTTACCATCTTTAAACAACCATTATTTAAGACTATTCTAACATCGTTACCACCTTTAAACAACCATTATTTAAGACTATTCTAACATCGCTACCAATTTTTGCTGCTTTAATATATATAGGACAGGATTGATGATTGTAAGAAAAGCACTACACCAGTGATTAGCTTTTACACAAACATGGATACGCAATTAACTTCTCAGCAAGTAAACATTTTAATGCATCCCTCTGATCCCATAGTCATTTGAATAAGTGTTTCCTTTCAAAACGACGTCCCTTTTGATCAAATTTTCTCACGAAGGAGTGTCTCAGCCATTTTACATAATATATCTAAAGTTTCCTGTGGGAGCGCTAACCTTAAGCGGCTTATCACAAGTTGATCAACCATATGCAAATAATGTATTGTAGTGTATCTGAGAGCTGTCTGATCAAGATCTGCACCATTTGCTTATAATTCTCTAGAGAAAAATTAAATTTAGTTTTCTTTCCATGCAGTTGTTCGTAGAAAATATTTTAATTAATTAACAATTCATAATAGATAAAATAATTAATTATTTGTATGTGTTTTTCTATGTTTTAGATTTACAGCGACATACAATGATAACAAACACAACACGTTGTATTGTCAAAAAGACCCAATAGCAAACAGCACAGATCCTGCGAGCTAACTGATCTGGATCTATACAATTTGCATAAGCCTGATCAATTCGTAGTTATCTGGTTAAAAATAATATGGTTATAAGCAAAGATGTTAATGTTTTGAACGAGACCTATGACAGTATAGAACTACTATATATACGGACGTAAAACATACTACATAACGTTGGTTTTTGACGAAATAGAACAACAGCCGGAAAGGAAAACAAATCCCAGCGCTCGGTTAAATTGATATGTGTTGGGATCAATATTTGACTCGTCACTTTCCATTATCCGGTCTTTGTCAAAACATTTTACACAATACTCACGTGTCTATATCGTGTCTGTTTGCTTCATTTACTAATATAAGCAATTCTTATACAGGCCTTTATTTATATTGACCAAGCAGACACATATCACACCTTTCAATGGCGAAGTTTACGATCGTCGTTTAATGAATCTGAGTTTAATAACTTTAAGATATAATGATCATAACACGAAGAGCATTAACCATGATACCGTTCTCACAGCCCCCCCCCCCCCCCCCCCCCCCACAAAAAAAAACAAAAAAAAAACATGTCCTAACATGTCTACTGTAGCTGTTGTACGAATGCCTCACCATACAAACCAAGTCAGAAACCAGGACACGAAGGTCTGTACACGTTCGTGGTGAGTTATATTGTATTGTTATCAAAACATATACTAGCACAATCCGGATATGTTTAGATCCAGTATGATTTTTAGAAGCTAAGAGACAATAAAGCCTTTGCTGTCTGTTCGTTTGTGCAATATAATTCTTGTTTTTAACTTATTTGTACCAGTCAGAGTGTTTGTTGTTGTTTTTCCGGAGATATGATGAAGGATATTATTTTATATGACATGTTATGCTGAACAACAGCTCATCGCCTCCTAAATTATCAATATACATTTTAGTCAAAGCAAAACTTAACCGAACTTGAAGTTAAAAAGTTCAATACACATATCTAAACTTAGATCTATAACACATGTGATGTGATATTAATAAAATATCATATTTTATGTCGTCCTAATTATGACAACCTTATTTACACTGAGTAGGCTATACCATATAATCCTACTATTACTCGATCTTCTAATAAATATATCTTATCATAATTATTTATTACTATATTATATAATAATTTAAAAAATATATTTCTTTTATTTTGACAAGCATAAGTTTTATTGAACTATCCTCAGACAAACAACAACACAACAACATCAAAGAAGCATGAAATTGTCTGCACGTATCATATCAAACATTGATACAGCCCATTCACAGTTCTTCAGTACTTCGGAAAGGTATGCACACTGATTGCTGGCCCACTTGATACTGTTTCATAGTTAAAAGAAAGATATGCTAAGGTGAAGCCCATACCTTAAGAAGAAATCCTTCTCCTGCCAAACTAATTCACCTTGTAGCGATCCAATCACTTATTTTCACGTTATCTTTCAGTTGATAAGTTCAATGTACAGTCGCCATTTTGTTAGAGCTGAGCGAGCAAGGTCACGTGATTGTTGCTATGTTAAGAGACGTAAATAGCTGTGCTATAAATAGATTTAGATCGCGTATCGGCGGTGTTCAAAACGGGGGTTAAATTAAGTAGGCAATTGAAAATGATATCTCAATGGTTATAAGAAGCGTTTAAGTTTAAAACCTTTAAATATATTAAAAGCAAAACAAAAACAACTTGTAAAATGAGTCGATTTATTGGAATGTATAAGTACACGTGGATCTAAGCAAAATTAGTCGAATGATTAAAAAATAATAGATGTTCTTTAAATGTTTAAAAATATATAAATAATCAATAGAATGAATATTGTAGATAATGGTAAATGTATACTATACGACACAATTTGCTGCGAATAGTTTAATTACTAATATTATAATATAACATAATATAATAATAATAAATATAATATAATATAATATAATATAACATAATATAATATAATATAATATAATATAATATAATATAATATAATATAATATAATATAATATAATATAATATAATATAATATAACTGTGCTGTGCTGTGCTGTGCTGTACTGTACTGTACTGTACAGATATAATTCTAAAATAACAGAAACGTACGACAATCTACAACAGGGTTTGCAAATTGACTGAAAAATACATTAGAAGAGTATGAGGGAACTTGATATCATTTGAATTTTGGAAATCATTTATATATTTTTATAAATCCTTCTCACTTATTCAGTTCCTTGACAGAATTTCTACCCTGGGGGTCAGAACTGTTGTGTTTTATTTTAATCTGAAGAAAATAGTTGTCGCATAAACCGTTTAATTGCTATATTTGAAATGTCCCTGATTATGACTGCAATTCGTCAATTTTGCAATATGGATGATGTGGATGATAAAAATAAGATAAGATAAAACCATGACATATCTTATAAATACTAACCTGATATATGATAATATACCCAATCCAATGCTGTCAATGACCTCAACATCAGCGCAGATCTAGTACGCCTACTTGTAAACGCTGTGCATCAAATAAAAACAAACACTACACTCACAAAGTTGGAGACTGAATTAAAGTGAAAGGATAAACATGAATTCTGTAAAATATATATTCGCTTTTGGATTATTATCATATATGATGATATCAGCTGTTATACAAATGTCAGGTAACAATAGTCTGTACCAGGCGTTATCTAGAATTGTATAGTGTGTGTATATTTTTATAGCCATGGCAAACGATCACAACTTTTTTTTTACTTCGTCATAACACTTATTATTTCTTTTGTTGGTTTCAATTGTTGTGTGCCCATTTCCTTTAAATATTAGGCCTACTTGTTTATGACTAACAACTACATGAAATCACAATATTAATGTGATTGAGTTATGATATTTCATAAACGTTTCTTATATAAATATCATATACATGTATAAAATATGCGTTCATATCAAATTCAAAATCGTTTACTTAAAGGTTTAAGACGAAGGGCTACGCATCTTAAACTGCAAGTATTGCATAAAACTTAAATATATGCAAGAACATACATTTCCCACAATTCCAGCCGCTCAGCAGACGAACGCGAGAAAGGTCAACGTCACAGAAGGACATAACATCACAGTGACGTGTAACGTGACACAGATGCTCGGAAACGAAATTTTCTGGACAAAGAACGAGACGAACAGCACGTTCACACAACAGGGTCGGGTTCTCGCATTCCCGGACGTCAAGAGAGTTTCAAAAGGACAATACTTATGTCACAGACTGGTCCACGAGTCTGGAAGTGATGAGATAGTGGATGACGTCATTCTTGACGTGCAGTGTAAGTCGAAATTTGTCACACTCTTTTCACAACAGGAAGTTAATGTTTTCCGCCCTTTTGGATCGGATGGAGCGGGAAATGATGCGAACTATATCCTAAAAAAAACCAACAAAATACAACAACAGCAAAAAACCACAACAACAAACAAAAACAACGAAAAAAACAACAACAACATAACAACAACAGCACATACGAAAAGCCATCTTTATGTTTGAATCATCATCGATCCACAAATCAGACATAGGTACTTAAACCATGAAAAGTTTCTCTTATATATCAAAACAAACTATGTTTTTCGGTTTGTTTGTTTATTGGGGTTATCGTCCTTCAAATAATATTTCACTTTTTTTCCTGTGTCCACATGAAGCAAATATAGTGCTGCCTTTACTGTTTTTAGCATGACATGAACACCTGGCATGATAGCACATCCAATCAGATTATCCAGTACACCGGGTTTACTAGCCGAGGAACTACCCTTATATTTGTTTGAGCGTCTGCAAGGGACCTATACCACTACCATTTTAACGACATCGGTATTTCACGGCCGGGCATCGAACCCGAGGCCTCTCGTACATGGAGCCGACGCTCTACCGATTACGCTCCCAGGTCCAGTATGTTTTTCAGTCTGTTTAATTTGACAATACGCTGAACCTGTCCATAGACATTTATCAACTGCTTTGTTTTCAGATCCCGCGAAGATTTTATTTGCCCATGTTGGTCCGTATGTTTTAACAGAGAATGAAACGTTTTCTTTTGGGTGCGGAATGGAAGGAAATCCCGATCCCAACTGGTACATCGGCAACAGGGATACGGGCGTTAAAATCTTTACAGCCAATGCCCCAGCACCATCAGTTGAACTGACAGGAATCCATGTTGATTGCACGAGCAGTGGATTCTGGGAATGCAGAGGAAGTAACTCCCTCAACCACGGTGTCGATGTGTTTTATGGCCATAACATTACTGTGTTGTGTACGTAATTTATTAAATTATTGTTGTTCTTTTTTTTAATCTTTGAAGAGTTTTGGAGCTCTATGATTGTAAACCCGTAGCTTGACCGAAATTGTGTGAGAAACTTAAACAAATCTTTGGCTTCTTGATTTTGATTGTGGTATCGGACAGTTTGGACTAAATTCTTTTCTCTCAAATAAACAAATAAGTCATTGTTAGTCATGAAAAATACTGTTCATTGATGTCCTAGATCTGAGTGAACGGTTACTTAAATTAATGAATAATTGTATGCAGAAATTAAGCACAAAATCCTCGAAGCAATTGTAAAAAATTGTACATAGTATATATCTGATGTAGGCAAACTGTCAGATATAACCTTTAAAATGTGCTTTGCATTTCAAATTAAAAAAAAAAATGTTTTTTTGAATCAATTAAATTTATACACGAGTAATACTTGAATTGGCTTAATTCGTCAACTGAATACAGATTTAACTTCTTGTCTTACACAACTTGACTGACTGACTGATGGATTGCTAACATCGGTTTACTCGGTTTCTTTTGTTAAATAATACCTCGCCAAACAGCTGCGAATTCTTATGAAGGAAATATTCCTTTATTATAATTGTAAGCTAGACTTTATTGTTGTAAGCTACACCGCCAAAAGCGAAATACTTGGTTCTTTTCTCTGCAAAAAAGGTCTCACAAAACAGCTGAGATTTCCTGTGACTGTCTGCTACACTATCGTTGGCATAAATATGTATTCGAAAGTGGCGCCAATTAACCCGTTGATGGGATTACGTTTTGTGTGTTGATTCATGTTATGTTGTCACGGCAGACTATGATAATGACAATACATGTATATATCTCTTTCAATCAATCGCCGTCTCCAGTGTGCCATTTCATCACTTGTAGACCCGAAACCAGTCATTAAATCACTAAATAGTCTTTAGTGTTTCCATAAAAATCTGAACTAAAGTTAGCCGCAAGACCCCAAAGGAAGTCTATATATATATATATCTTATCTAATTATATATATATATATATATATATATATATATATATATATATATATATATATATATATATATATATATATATATATATATATATATATATATATATATATATATATATATAAGGTGATATATATATCAAATGCAAGTAATTAGATAAGAACATAAAGTTTGTTAGGGTTTCATAGCTATGATATAAATAATACCTTAAATTATCTGAAATCGTTATTTAGGCATTTAAATAAATAATAATCTGAATGTTTTTGTGTTTTTTAAATTTAAAATAATTCTCTTTCCAAAATTATTGTATGCCGTGAACATTAAAACATAGCAGCTTAATTAGATAACCAAATTGCTAAACATTTTTAGTTTAAACATATTTTATTGCCCCAAATCTTGTTTTAAATTTAAAATGTGTTCGATTTTAAGTTGTTTATGAATACATGTAATGGGAAATAAAACCATAAAAATAAAAATGGAGTACATATAACATATTTTATGCTTCAGGTTCTCCAAGACCCCAACAAGGTGTGACATTTGTTGTATACTCTGACGTGAACCAGAGCGCTGTATTGACCATGAAGTATTTGGCCACCCCTCTCCCGGAATTTACATGGACCGGACCCAGAGGTCGCAATTCATCCTATTATCCGCAGAACAGTTCCGCATTGTTAACTTCGCTGACCATCCCTAATGTCCAGGTGTCGGATTTCGGAAATTACACACTGACAATGAAAAACTCCATTGGGGAGTATACAGCTGAATATGTGCTAGCTCCCAAAGGTGAGATAAAATTAAAGTATCTGGTCTTACTGTTTATCTTTAACTGGCATCGGAAAACATGTAGATGTATATGTTACATTCGTTTTGTTTATATTCCTTCAATATACAGGGGCTGTGAGTACTAAAGGTTTAAAATTACTGAAAAGCTCGGGAATTATTGCTAGGATGAAATCAGTAAAAGAGTTTGGACATTGTCAACTCATCTTTACGAATATGATGTATCATGAACGAGGGTGTGTGGTGGATGGGTTAGGGTGCAAAGTTATAAAAAACCCAAAACAAAAACAAATCTGTCTCCTGATTGATTAAAAAAGTAGTTATAAAAGGCTGCTGAACGAAACACACAAAACGAATAGCGGTACTTAAAACAATCGACACCATTTTCGTCCATTAGGACGACCGGAAGCTCCAACCGGCTTGCGGTATTCCCAAGTGACGGATGAACGCGTAACGCTACACTTCACTGCCGGTTACAACATGGGATCAACGCAGCTTTTTCGGGTCATGGTTGTCAGGGACAACAAGGTTGAAGAGGTCGGTCGTATATAATGTTACATTGGCTACCCTTTTATTCTGAGTGAAAGCATGTTTTCAAATATCATTATATGAATATTATAAATAACCATGTAAAAAATTAAGGGATACCAATTTACTTCGATTTAACATGTTTAAATTTGTGATTTTTCGTTTGTTCTGTAGACTCATCATTGATTTAAAATAGCAATAAAGAACATTCTTAATCGTCGACATAACATCTCTCATACTGACTCAGTCTCCTCACAGCGATTACGTCACGCGTTGCTACTTAAATCTCTGCCCCCAGCAAGGATCACGTGACGATAGAGTATCACGTAAAGTAAACATGGCGGCCTCCATAAACTTCAAAATTTGATTTTCATAATTTAATATTTCTTCATATTTTAAGTTACTTTTTATTTTTAATGTGATAAATTAATATTTTTAAAGGAAAGATACTATATTTTGAGGAGATAAGTCCAGAAAAAAAAAGAAAAAAATATCCGCCTGATTTGGGCGAAAAACTTGCTGGTGGCAGTGATATAATGTACTGTCAAGGGAAGGAATCACTGCGGGGAGTTTGATACTGACTTGTAAACGGCAACTTTTACAAACCGCAGGACTATTTTAGTTTAAATACAGACATCGTTGGCTACATATATGATGTTTTTTTAGTTGACAAGAAATGTGATAGAACCCAGCGGCAGCGTTGGTAACATTGTACGATAACGCTGAATTCAACTTACTTTATACAAAACACCATCCCTTGTTACAGCTCTCCAACTGGTTTGTGCGGGACAACTCCACTGATCACGGAGCAGGAAGACAATGGACGATAACGCAGCATGCCCTCGATAGTGAGACAATGTACACGCTGACGGTAGTGGCTGAGAACGACTGGCGTTTGACG
This sequence comes from Sinonovacula constricta, assembly GCA_007844125.1. Classification (NCBI taxonomy): domain Eukaryota; kingdom Metazoa; phylum Mollusca; class Bivalvia; order Cardiida; family Solecurtidae; genus Sinonovacula; species Sinonovacula constricta. The sequence goes on from CM017560.1 coordinate 22,088,679, forward strand.
TCACCACCAGCCACACCTTACGTCACGTTCAGAACTGCAGGTATAGACCACTGATGACAATTTCCAAATATACTGTTCAGTATAAGATGCCATTTTGAGACCATTGATCTCAATTTCAGTTATCGACTCTTTACTTCCTGGGTCAATCGGAACTCCTTGGGTAATTCTGTCCTCGTGACAATCATTCTGAATTATCCAAGTGTTCCGATTGTTCCTGGGTGTCAAATTGTACCAGAGAGAGATTGGTTTGGAGGACGATTACTTCATATTATACTCTATTTTCGGTACAGACCTTATTAGGCGAGTGTTCTGTTTCAGCATTACCACAGCCACATAAAAAAGAGTCACTGGTGGGTGTGGTCTTGGCCTCCTTGGGAGGGGCTATTCTAGCAGTGTGCGTCGTTGTCCTTGTAATTCTCAGCGCCAGACACTGGCGCAGACATGGATGTAAGTACATGTGCGTAAGTGAGTACTTAATAAGCTGAGATAATTTACTGTTTATGACTGGTGTAAATAGATGTATAAGCCCACGGCAGATTTAAGATGACAATTTTCTTATAGATGCACATTATAGCTAAACTAGCTTAAACACACTACATTGATTTTGATTCTGCTAAAAATGAAAAAAACAACAACAAACATTTTGAATAAATATATTAACAAGAAAAAGCAATGATTATTGCATCCAAGTTATTGTTGTGTGTACATAAGGTTAACAGAATAGAAAAACTTTGCAGTGCACGTTTAAATGGCATTTAAAATTTCAAAAGCCAAAGCATTAAATCTGGCAATAATAGATTTGTAAAGGATTTTGAAGGCAATTGTTACTAGATAATAACCATATATTGTTGAACATTAGTCAAGTAAAGACGTACATACGGATTTGAAGTTTTATTCAAAATTTTAATGAAATTAAATTGAAATGAGCGCAACACTACAAATGTTTTCTTTCTTAGCGTGCAGTTTAACACCATAAATGGCGGAAATTTTTCTGGCACATTGAATGGGTCTTAAATGCAGATTGGATTTAAGTTGTATTTTACCTTTGTTAAGAATTTATGTATTTCTTTGTTTTTACAGATGCAGATTTAAATAAGGTCGAGAAGAGACGCCAAGAGAAATGTTGAAAGCTGCTAGGTGTGTTTGTGTGTGTGCGTGAGTGTGGTGAGATGTACTTGTGGTAATAATACATATTGTCATGATAAATGAAGCTTTATCATTTCATGTATATCTGACTGTAAACATATGCCAGTTGCTGTACTCATGAAGGTGTTTTACAATGAAACATTGATGCAAAAATGCTTTGTATTGTAATGTTTATATAGAGGATATGTCTGTACCTTTTAAGAAACATGAATCAAGGTTCTGGGCTCGTTCCCTAGACTGACCACGTGATGTTAGTCCTTGCACAATATTTTTACTGCACATTGTTTCAGGTACATACCTGCAGCAGCACCTGTTCTACTCAGAAGGTGGGCAGTTGAGGGGGTTAAATAAACATCTTACAATAAACATTGTTAAACACCTGCCATTAAACATCTGCTATTTAACAACGGACATTAAAAACCTGACATTAAACACCTGTCATGACAGTAACACCGGAAACTGAACAATAGACATTAAAACCGGACATCAACAACTTGCCATTCAGCACATTACAGTATTAAATACACAATATCAACACATGACATTAAACGTCTGACATCAAACACATTGTCTTAAACACCTGACATAGAACACCCAACATAAAACACCTTACATTAAACACCTAAAATTAAGCAACATGACATCAAACACTTGACATTATCAGTTTCAAATTAAACACCTGACATTAATCGGGTTATATTTTTCTTGTCATTCAAAACCTGGCATTCAACATCTGCCATTGAACACCTCAATTTAAACACCCAACATTAAACACCTGACTTTAAATAGGTGACATGAAAATACACACACATTAACCTGAAACCTTGTTTACTACATATGAAATTTTGCTTGTTATTGCAATAGAAATCTTTTGTAAACACCTGACTTTTAACACATGACAATAAATATTAAATTAGCACCTGGCATTAAACATTTAACCATGTCAGTTGTTTTAATTATTTTAAAATAACGGAAACAGGGATAAAAAAGGGCTAAAAATAGAAAGAACATAAACCATTCTTTTATTTTATACTTATATTTGTCATAGACTTAATTTCACATATAAAATAACAAAGAAAAAACAGATAAATTACAATTCATAAAGATCACAATTTAAAATGGATGGAATGACAATTAAAATATATTTTCATGTTATAATAGACTATAAAATAATTTAAAGACAGATATTTCAAACACATAATCATTAAAAAAAATAAAATCTTGAAAAATGGCATTATTAACAGAACATTCATGCAAGGTTTGTTTTTTAAATCTGAAGTTAACATAGCTGTGCCAATAATAATTTTATTAATGTTAAGATTCAAGTGATCAAAGAAGTAAGACAAATAAACCCCTTGAACCCTTAAAAACAATTATTATATTTCCACAATAAAATCTGACATTAAAAGATAATATAAAAACAATTTTTAGGAGAAAATCAAATTTCCTTATATTTAAGCAATAAAGCACTCATTCTCTTTCATCTATTACCCATTGCTGCAAAAATAACAAACCAAGAGTTATTCAATTTTTGCAAACTGAGAGAAACAAATGTCAATCTATGTCAGCAAATATAAACACACTGCATTGAATATTATCCATAATGTGAATAACTTTAAAAACACACTAATCTAACAGAGCATAAAAATTATTACTAATTATGCATAAAAACTCTAGACTCAAACTAAGATTGGCCAAAATTTCAAACCACCAAAGCAATAAAAATGCTAGAATGTGCCTCCTTTAAATCTGTGCTCTGGAATGTTTACAGTCTTTGATTCAGAATGATATAAAACACATACACTTCACATTACTTGATTCCCATGTGATGCAGTCAAACAATTACATAACTTATATATTTTAATACCATTCACAGTCACATACAACAATAACAACACTGACACTAAACTGACAATAAATAAAAATAAATAAAAAGCAGTAATAAAATATTCAGGAATCTTAAAAGACAAAGTGGTTATCACATACAGAAACAACTTAATTTCATAGATAATGTCACACACATTCATGTCACATAACACATTGGACATTTGATCCTTAAACAATGTCACAAACCATCATGTCACATAACACACTTGACATTTATTCCTTAAACAATGTCACAAACCATCATGTCACATAACACACCTGACATTTATTCCTTAAACAATGTCACAAACCATCATGTCACATAACACACTTGACATTTATTCCTTAAACAATGTCACACACCATCATGTCACATAACACACCTGACATTTATTCCTTAAACAATGTCACAAACCATCATGTCACATAACACACTTGACATTACACCTGACATTTATTCCTTAAACAATGTCACAAACCATCATGTCACATAACACACCTGACATTTATTCCTTAAACAATGTCACAAACCATCATGTCACATAACACACTTGACATTACACCTGACATTTATTCCTTAAACAATGTCACAAACCATCATGTCACATAACACACTTGACATTTATTCCTTAAACAATGTCACAAACCATCATGTCACATAACACACCTGACATTTATTCCTTAAACAATGTCACAAACCATCATGTCACATAACACACTTGACATTACACCTGACATTTATTCCTTAAACAATGTCACAAACCATCATGTCACATAACACACTTGACATTACACCTGACATTTATTCCTTAAACAATGTCACAAACCATCATGTCACATAACACACTTGACATTTATTCCTTAAACAATGTCACAAACCATCATGTCACATAACACACCTGACATTTATTCCTTAAACAATGTCACAAACCATCATGTCACATAACACACTTGACATTTATTCCTTAAACAATGTCACAAACCATCATGTCACATAACACACCTGACATTTATTCCTTAAACAATGTCACAAACCATCATGTCACATAACACACTTGACATTACACCTGACATTTATTCCTTAAACAATGTCACAAACCATCATGTCACATAACACACTTGACATTACACCTGACATTTATTCCTTAAACAATGTCACAAACCATCATGTCACATAACACACCAGACTAATATTTATAATTCATGCTATTTTAAAAAAAAATAGAGTAAAAAAAAATTAGAGTAATGATAATATAACATGTATATTGGCTGACTTTTCTTTACACACTTAAAAATGGAAGAGTAGACAAAATATTTTTAATCAGATCAGGAAACAACTTATATACAGGCAATAATCTTTAAAAGCACATTTCAATTTTAACAGTGAAGCCCCAAACCCAATAACTCCCCTTAATAGTGCATGTAGTTCCCTTTATGATTTAATCAAAAGGCAAATATAAATGTACAATTGCTAAATGAAAATTTTTGTGTGAAGTATTCATCTCCCATGCCATTTGTATATAAATAAATCACAGAATGGGAAAACAGGCTTCTAATAACATGCCTTACACATTTTTCCTTATGGTATGGTAAATGACTTATTATAGCTACAAGTTTTACATTACTATGATTAGTAAGCTTCATAATTTCTCATTCTCATCTCTCTCTCTCTCTCTCTCTCTCTCTCAGAGATATTCTTGCTTTCTTTTAGTTAACCTCTCATTCTATCCTTATTTTCTCTCTCATCCTATTTTCCCATGTCTACATGTCTGAACACTCTCATTCTTTAAATTGATTCTATCTTCCTCTCTTATTCCAGGCCTTCTCTTTTCTCCCTTTCTCTTCCTCACCCACTCCTACTAACCCAAACTCCTTCCTTCTGTCTTGCTCACTTTTCACATCCCCTCTAATCCGACAATATCTAGCTAGTGTAAAGAGTGTACTACCCATAGTCTCACTGTCCATGTTAAATCCTCTCATTCATTTTCCAACCATCCCTCTTTCTCAATATCTCTATTTCTTTCTCTCACATGCTCAGCAGCTATTTCCTCACCCATTCTAACCAGTCCCCCAACCCCACCCCACTGTCTTTCCCCTCTTTCATTCTCCTCACACTCTCTTTTCCATGCCACACCCCACCCCTCTCCACTTCGCCCCTCTCTACCACATCCCCTCATTATCTCACTCCTCTTTCACTGCCCACACTCCCCTAATATCAAGCCAGTGCTATGAGGGTTGTACTGTCTGTTTATACTGCCTCAGTGCCTGTAGGAACACTTTCTTGGTCTCCTCTATTGTCTCACTGTACACTCTAAAGTCTTCCTCCTTTGCCTTCAGAGTACTCTGCAATGCTGCTTTCAATGCTTTATTCTCATCTTGCTGGATCTCCAAGCTGAAAAAGTACATGGATAACATAAATAAATATCTCAGTTTATACAGTTAATAAAGAGACAGTGTTAAACAAAAGTAGTTACGACATTACTTTCACAACTTTACCGGTTAGAAGTTCTAATATTGTCACACACAATGATATCCATGACAGTATCAAACATTCCCAGAACAAACATTTGAAGCAGGGATGCCATTGAGTACTAAAATCAGTACTCAAGTACTCAGTCATTTTTCTTCTTCAGAAACAATCGTGACCCAAAAAAAAGGTCACCAGGTGGTAGGGAGGAATTGTGTCATGCAACTAGAATCAATTGACTAGGGTCCAATTTACGGAGAACATTGGTTTTAATTGGATTTAAATTTTACTGAGTACTCAAATAGTGGTCTTAATACTCAGGTATGAGCTTCTGATAAAGTACTCAAGACATTCTTAGTTTTAAGCCATTGGACGGATCCTAAACTTTCTGTCAAGTCTGTTCACACAGACTGGTTAATCCAATTAGACATGTAGTCCAAATATTAGTTTATGATCAACATCATTTTTAATAAAATGTAACTGGAAAACAAGAAACACGAATGAAAACTTAAATTTATATCAAAATAATGAACCCTATCATGATGAAAACAATCAACTACTTAACCCTAGGTCATCAAGATTGACGGCATACCAAAATGTTTCAAAACACTATTACAAACAGACAATGAAAAAAAATCTAAAATTAAACACACATGGACATTGAAAATCTATCAAATTAAATTTAAAAAAAAATTAATCACTTACTCGACCTTTGTTTTTTTTAGACCACATACCTTGTTTCAATTCACTTTTAAAATTAAAAATGTTAAGATCAACAAAAACATCAACACTTTACTTATTCAAGAGGTAATTTTTATTGAGAGCATTGATTAAGTCCAAACTTACTTCTACTTCTACTTCGTAAACTAAACAACCACTTACTTGACTCTAAGGTCATCAAGGTTAAGGGCATTAAGCTCCTCCTCCTCTATCATAGCGGGCATATTGGATATGCTGGACGTCATTTTACTGGACTGCCTGCGTGCTGATGTGTTACCTGGACGTGCAGAGGAGTTACCTGAAGAATACGTACATATAGGTTAGTTTGGGATATTTGTTTTTTAAATACATCCCAGTAAAAATATTGTGGTCATTTGTAACATGTAGGTACTATTAAAGGAAAAGAATTTCAGACAAATGTCATGCAGAACCAAAGGCACACTTCAGGTCAGCTGGCAGAGCCTCTACCTATAACAGATTTGCCCTGATTTGGCACCATGAGATGAATGGATAAGGAGTTAAGTTGGAGACTGAACTTGGTTGGCCATAGGCCTCACCATAGCAATCTTCCAGTTATCCGGAGATTGTATTCATTTGACGTATATGTGTATAAGAGGGTATCCAAAACTACATTTACTTCAAAGACTAAAAATGTCTGACATATGAAGCTGATAGTTTGAAAGGGCATAAAAAATAATTTTCTTAACAACACTGAAAATTTTATTCACTTTTCTTAATACATACTTATAGTACAGTTTTATATAAACACAAAGCAACCCTGATCGAGTCTCTAAAAACGATGTCCACATCATGACAGATTAAGTGTCATGGGCAGCTTAAGTAAATTGATTTAAACTCAAAATCATGCCTTGCCAAAAGATGATTGGTGCAAATCAAAAGGAAATAAACTAAGGAACATGCCTTAGCAAAATTACTTGAGCCTTTGCCTGAAACCTAAAACAGGTCAATATTATTACAACCATCCACTGAATTACACATGAGTAATAGATATATGATTGCAATTTTTCCTCAAAATCCAACTTGAAAAAAAAAGAGATGAAAACAAGCACTAAGTTCAATGCCACCAGCACTGTGGCAAGCAGTTTAGGTTTGGTAAATACTTTCAACATAACTAACATGAGGACGGTTGGGTAAACCCCATTTACCTTACCCGTTACATTAACCTATTATGTCTGCGCCAGTGTAGCAATGATGTGTTTATGTAAAACTCAGTATTTGTGAAAATCGTAGAAAAAGAAAAAAAAGAATTCTAAGGAAGGGCAATTAGTTTTGTGAAAATCAGTTCATATCGTATCTACCGTATGTAGATAGTTGCGAAGAATGCATTTTATAAAACTTTTGTGTGTATGTCACACCAAAAATGCTAGAAGATGAGATCACCGACATCCCTCTCATGAGCTAGGTAAGGCTGGAGACAAAAGTTAATTTTTAATAGCTCACAGATTGTGGGCATCCTGACATTTAAATTATAAATCTGGCAAAAACTGTGCACAATCTATATAGCTGGTTTATGGTATTTCAGTGGGTATTTTTATTGTATTTACAGTCCTCCATCTACCAGGCGATGGCCTAAGCATAAAAGCACAATTAACCATGTAACCTGGAAAACCTTCTTACATTAAACCTTCTAACCAGACTAGGACAAGAATCCACAGAAAATTACATAAAAATGTATCCTTACATTAAATCTCCTAGAAATTTTTTTTAAATATACTTTTTCATGTATAGAAGCATGTGTGACCAAGAATTGACCCTGACCTTGTCTGTTATTAGTGAGACTGGCTTTGCCGAGTTGTTTCTCCAACATGGCATTCTTGCGTCGTTGTTCTACCAGCTCCCTCTGGTGGTCCTGGACCTTTAGGTTTGCTTCATCACATCTGTTTAAACAGAATAAAAGTTATGAAGACTTATTTATTTAGAAAAATCTAAAAAACTTGTAATTGGATATGTTAGCTAGGTTTATCATATGATCCTTTTATCCAGAGGTGTACATTTTAGGTAGATATGGTGCTGCCATCACTGTACAAAGGCCTGTATTTGATGTTTGTTAAGAACAAGTACATTTATAAGTTTACTATTTCTGATGCTGATTTTTTTAAAGACATTATGTAAATCAGTTAAAGAATGCTTTCATTAATACCAAAATTCAGACTTCTAAAATACAAGAGTTAAAAGCTGCTAAAAATTAAGTATCTGCCTAATATTCTTTCCTGGTTTTCTTGTCCAAGACTTTTATATGCTACTGATGCAGTGATAAAATTTCTGTTTGTAAAGTCATGATTTGGAAGTTTAAATTTTACAAACATTCTACACATAAACCAGTGACATTTTTAAAGGATAAGACTTTTAAGTAAATTTCTGGAAAGAGTAACTGTGAAGTTGTAATCTTACCTTGCCTGTAGAACTTTCATTAACTCCATAAGTTTGTCCCTCTCAACCTCTGCCACTTGAGCCACGGTCCTCAGCTCTTGACACTGGTACTGGAGGTCAGAAACTATTGCTCCACTGAAATATAAACATATCTATCATTAGCAAAAATAAAAATATATATTTTGGCCTTTATGAAACTTGCATGCAATATATTAAGTAATAATAAAATTCAAACTGCAAAACACAAAAAATGATTTTCACAGAAAACTATTCAAGCATAGTATTATGAAAATGTGTTTTAAACAAACCTTAATAAGATTAAAATTATATAAATAAAACTTTAATTATATCAGTAGATATGACCAAAAGAAATGTGTCAAGTGTCCTTCCAATCTATGCCTAACTATTGAAGTAAAAGCATGATACTACTTGAATGCAACTCTAACCTGCATAGGCATGCACCAAAAATATTAAAATCCACACCTGGAACTATCAAACACTATTTAAATCCATAGATAAATTTTGAAAATAAAGGCAATTCAAGTTTCACATAAAATGTATGCACTAGTTATTGAAGTATAAGCATGATACTACTTGAATACACCGAAATTATCAAAATTAAACTTGTTGCATTATATGAAGATTCATACCAATCAATGCACTGGTAATTGAGATATAATCTTGAATAAACCTACACTTGTCAACCTACTGTCAAATCTTGGCTGAGTGCAATAATTCACAGTGATCATAGAATAATAGAGTTGAAATTGTTGGGAATTTGGTACATTATGTACTAGAATAAAAACACACAGCCACATAGTAGACAATATACAATATTGTTCTTTCACCAAAGGTGTAATCATAATTGAGACAAAACATATGTAAAACGAAAAATACACCACTAGACTGACTTTTTTTCAATATTATGGAATTTCTTATCTTTCTGTGGCTTACTATATACCCAGTTCAGTGCCAGGACTGAAATTTCAGCAAACTTCTATACTTCTGCCATTTTTAACAACTGTGGTAATAGGAAGTCTTGGACTAAATTTTTCTGGAATCAGCACTATACCTATTGGTATAAAAACTTGTACTTCAATATTTTACAAACACCAGTTATTACCTTGCTGAAGGAGGCCTATGACCCGAGAGGGGTCTTACCCCTCGTGAGGGACCTCTGGACTGTCCCCTGGAAGGGGGCTTGACATGGTCAGAGGTCACTGGAACACCATTGGTGGATGGGACACGCTCAGATAACCTGCATGTGCAAGAGAACAGAATGTAAGCATTAGTAATGTATAAATAATATTATTTTATGGAAGAGCACCAATTTTTATTTGTTAATTTCCAAATTATCTAATGATATTTATCTTCCTTGTGAACTCAGGTGTAAACAGTAATTAAAATTTACTTTCTTTTAATATTAATAATACAAACAGTTTTAATTTAACATTATCATCACCATTTTTTTCCAGAGCTTAATTATGTTCGTCTTTATATAGGTCTGAAAAAAATGTTTTAATAGGTAATTATTTTTTAAAAGTGATGATGAAAAAACTTAAGTCATATGAATGATATAAAGTCATATATATTTAAACCACAGGTGGAGACATAATCTTTGAGCTCATATACTAGTTTACATTAATCTGTCTTAATTTACAACCAAATTACAATTCTTTAGATTGACAATGATTCGACTTTGTTCACGTCTATTCTATGATAATTCCCTGCTGGCCTGTATTGAGGATTTCTGCTTCCACATAAAAAAGTTCTGTGACTAAGTTGTTTTTGTTTTGTTACATCGCACAGACACAATTATGGTGATACTGGCGACGTTCAACTAATTATAGGACACCAGACTGTCTGGGTAGAACCACCAACTTATCAAAGGTAAGCTGGAAAACATTCCCACATGAAAGTTCTTGCCCCAACTGTGACTCGAACTTACATGGTGAGAGGCTGAGGAGTTACAACTTGGTGACTTATACCGCTCGCCCCAGTTCCGTGTATAAATAAAAAAGATACAATTACATTTACTTTCACAAATAAACATATATAAATAGCATGCTCAGTACACTAATGTACATACAGGCATCACTGATTTATTCTCAGTAAAACTTCTTGTCTATAATCCTTTGAGCGCTATTACACATCCTACTACATGTAGCCCATGAGTCTGGTGTGTACACATGCCAAATTACAATATTACAATTTAACTATATAAGAGCATACTTTTACCTGGATTCAGGGGGAGAACCTTCCTCAACTGTGTACTGCAGGTCTATGGTCTCAAACCCTGTGGAGGGTCTACTGTCGATGTGAGTGGGTGGGGCAAGTTGACCTGGTGTGTTTGCCTGGTCCCGAGGGTAAAATACTTTGTTCATCTGGGCTCGCTGGAGGTGCTGAGGATAGAATGTCACATGTAGGACCACTGCCAATTTTATCATCACACCAAAAATGTTTCAGTTATATTGAAATGGTGTTCACTTGGTACAGATTTGATGTTGCTTTTTTGTAAAAGGCATGCCAAGAACACAGGGCATAATACCACACACATACACATTTCCCTGGCACATTGATGAAAACATGTCATTTTCAGGTGTTTGCACATGTATAGCTTTTGCTTATCATAATTGCTTTTAGTCCTATTGTTTCAGAAAAAAGAGAATTTTAAGTTTTGTGTTGAAATACCAGACAAAAACTGAAGACAATTTGTCTAAATAACATCTTAAAAGACAATAAAGATTACGATGATTAAATGATGATGATTGGTACTTCAGTTATCTGGAGACAAGGTCCACTTGAAGCAGATATAGTGCTGCCTTCACTGTATATAGCATGCGATGAACACCTGGCATGATACCACACCCAGTCACATTATCCTGACACCGGGTTAACCAGTCGTGGAACTACCCTTATATCTGTGTGAGCATTAGCAAAGGAGCTATACCAATACCATTTTTAACAACTTTGGTATGTTGCGGCCTGGGATTGAACTCCAGTACCTGGTGCAGATGCTCTACCAATTTTCGCTACCAGGTCCAGTCAGATGATGATGATGACAATGAAGACAATTATGATGATGACTATATAAATGAAAACTTACAGCCAATTTCAGCTGCTGAATTTCATTCTCAAGCACATTGACTTTTGTCTCCTTGTCGCTGATGATTTTCTTCAGCTGGTCAACCACATTGGCCTCATGTTGCTGTTTCCCTGTAATCTCATTCAGCTTGGTCTGCTGCTCCAACCTCAAGTTGTGCTCAACATTCTGTGCATCAGACAGCTGCTTCTTCAACTTGGTTTGCTCAATCTGAAAATAAAAAATAAATGACTAGAACTAAAGATAATGAATATTAATTTAAGACTAAAGTTTGGTTGTTAAGATTCTGATTGAATAAATTTGAAACATTCTATACAAGCAACAATTCTCTTACTGGCATTTGATTAGTTAAACAATTCTTAAACATCTGATTGGTTAAGCTTAAAACATTCTAAGAGCACACAATTCGCAGGCATCTTATTGATTAAAATATATTGTCTAAAATATATAAATCAATTAAGTTTTACTAACTGCAGCAAGAAATGTCAATGAGATTGATATTGCCCACTGAAAATGCAATTTATAAAAATGATCTTGACCTTGAATATGACCTTGACCTTAGTGATTGAACTTGTCAATATTATGTGCCACAAACTATAAAGTTTAGGCCTGTTAGATGTTGAAGTATGATTGAATTACTGACTATAATATGAAAGTTTTATTGCTAACACATGGAAATAGGATGGATGGATGGACAAAAGTACAGACACACAGTAGGACAGTGTGGCAGCTATATGTCACCCTTTTTTAAAATTTGTACCTTGCATATGTGAAACACATTACTTGAAAAATTCCTTTTAGAATAAGCTAAGAATTTGCAATTAAAAAGGACCTATATTTATATAGGTTCATTTTTAAATACATCTCAGCTCCAAATTATGGTCATTATAGCAACATTTGGGTGGGCGAAGACTCCTGAAAAATGTCTGGGTAGAACCACCGATTACCACAGGTCAGCTGGAATTTCTTTAAACATAAGGTACCTTGTCCTGAACGGGACTCAAACCCACACGGTGAGAGGTTTAGCTATCAGAGGAGTTACAAGATGGCAACTTTACCACAACATACCATGAGAGCTTCAATCAGCTCATTATCATGCTCATTCTTCTTCAGTAACTGAGGAACTTGCTTCTTTAGGGACTTGATTTCACTGCTCAGTACATCATTTCTATAATCAAAGCAAAATAAAATGGAAAAGTAATTATTCCTTGTTATTACTGTTATATTGGTGACATCCAGCTAAACATAGGTGGAGGAAGACCCCAGACTTATAGCGGGGTAGAACCACCGGCACACCGCAGGTTACCTGGAAAACCTTCCTACATGGAAGTTTGTCATAGAGTTAATTTGTTACAATTGTATTATTACATTTACTATTGCCTTTATTGTTTTTGTTGTATTTGCTGGAACGTTTACATACTCTCCTATTTATTATGTGTAACTTACATGATAGAACTAAAAGCTAAAGGCATATTATATAACTTAATTATAATTATGGAACTATTAAAGAAAAAAAGAACAAGTGCATCAGCCTATACAGGCTTCTTCAAACCCATACAATAAAGCACCCTGGTTACAAATACATCTCAATGAACAGATACTCAATAAGTTTTTCCATTTTTATATTTCATGATATTAGAATAATTTTCATAATTTGCTGCACTCTCTTTTTTCTATCTGGCAAATTGACATTTTTCTTTCTGGCAAATTGACATGTGCTACTAATTTCATCTTTTAAATTAAAAAAAAATTCTGCATTTCAAATTTAATTCATTTTTTTTTTTATCTAATCCATTACATTTTCTTAGTCACCCATTCATTTAACCAAAGGTTACCAACCAAAAAGGAATGTTAACGGGTCAATAAACCACTAACAGAAACTTCTCACTTGTTATAAAACCTGTATGCCCAGTACACTTTCTGGACATTTTCAGCAGACACATGACATCATAAGAGGGACATATTACAAAAATGATCAAGTAAAAAGAATAGTAATTACAGTGAACAAAAACACGGTTGTTAGACCAAAAACCTTGGATCTTTCCAAGCTCAGTAATTTAGCGCAAAGTTGCAAAGTGGCAAGGTAATATGTCAAAAGTAAGAATCAAACTTGCTGAGAAAGATAAGAATAATTTTCTAATATTTCTAATATTTATCACATCATAAATATGCTTTTTTAAGTACGACCATTGATTATTTTTGTTAACCCACTTGTTAGTTGAGATGAATCACAGAGCGACTAGTGCATTATGCAAATGTATTCACAGTAAACCTAAACAGTTGATTTAATTGTTATATAATAAAGATAATCTAACATTTGTATTTATTAAATAATACAAATATAAAACTAGTAGAATGAAGTGATTTAAAACATGACGGAGCTTCATTTCATATCAATTCATTCATGGTTTAATATTTTCAATATGCAATGGAAACCTAGGTAAGATCTTATATAAAACATTGTAGACTTTACAGTTCAAGATATTGTTTGCTTGTGTTTTTGTTTCATTGCACTGATACATTTATGGTCATATTGGTGATGTCCTGCTAATTATTTGTTCAGAAGACCCCAGACTTATGTCTCTGAAGAACCATGGGAATACTGCAAGTTAGCTGGAATGCCCTCCCACATGAAAGTTCTTACCCTGACCGGGACTCAAACTCAGGCAGTGAGTGGCAGAGGAGCTACAAGTCAGCATCCCTTACCACTCATAAACCCACTCAAAAGTATACCTACCGTGTCTTAGCAGCATCAAGTCTGTGCTTTAAGGCAAAGTTTTCCTCTTCCAAGGCTTCCTTTGCAGCCATTATTTTCTAAAAAAAAAACATATTCAAATATCCTGAATGTACCAATTTACAATAAAATCAGTTTCAACAAAAAACAAGTCTTAATACTTACATGAAGCCATTTCTATAAATACACCACAGAAACACCATTGTAATCATTGCAATGTCCAGCATTTTGTGGAAGAAGACCTCAGACAAATGTCTTTAATGAAATAGCATGCAATAAAAAATTGACATAACACCAATAAGTATAAAGACATTGAAATTCCTTTTGTAGTCATATATTTGAATTGCAATCTATTATTATCAGTTGGATTAATTTTCCCATCAAGGACCTTAAAGTTATCTAGAGACAAATTCATTTTACGCTGATACAGTACTTCCTTCATTATGAAAATCATACCCTGAACAACTAACATGATACTGCACCAAGTCACATTATTCTGACACCAGGCCAACCAGCCAGTGAACTACCATTATTATATTTACTATCAACTTTTATTTTGTTATGTTGCTGCCAGGGTTTGAACCCAGATCCTGTCGTTCCTGGAGCCATAGTTCATTGATTGTGATACCAAGTTTGATGTTTGGTGGTTTGCTGTTTGCTCTGGTGCAAAACAGTCTTATACCATCAACAACTTTTCAGGTAAAAACATATAGTGATGCTATGTATGTTAAAAGTTATGACATAAAATCTACGGCAAAGATAGTTCACAAGTTAAGGCAACCAAATTTATTATCTATTATCCCTTTCACTGCGATCAAAATGTTATGTATACTGCCCTCAAGACGGATAAACCAGTTTCAGGAATTCCCCAATATGTTAAATAACACAGAACTAGATTGATGTCACACATTTTATATTTATATTTGACCAATGATATTTCGTTATGCAGATACATGGTTAAAATTAGAAATTACATCACTGATATATTCTGTGTTTAAATTTCGAAGCGAGGGTGGTGGTATTTTCCATGCACAAGTTTTGTTTTCTCCAAAATGGCGGACGGCGATGTCGCGAGTGGTAGTTCAATAAAGCTGAGTTGAGATGACTTGATTTGAGTAAGTAAACAACAATAAACATTTGTCCAGAAAACGTAAAATATACTCGACAGAAGATGTTCTTCGTATATTAGATAATGATTCATTGAATGGTATACTCGAATGCTTGGAGAGTGACGGTTCCTGGCAATATGGGTACATATTAGAAATTTAGTGCCTGACTGTGAAAGGGTTAAATAGTTTAAAAAGGCAGGACTAACAAATTGTATTGCTGGTTACATTTCAAACAATTTAAAGCAAACAGCTGCAAAAAGAACCAATTTACTAAGCCAATGAGTGAAGCAAAAAAATTCCGCAAAACATTTAAAGCAAATAATAGCAGAACTGAAAGTAACTATTTTGCACCTTCTTGTTAAGACTTTTGAGATGCTAGAAACTTTAAACAGATAAATGGAAAACAAAATGTATTTTTATTCCCAGCAAGGTTCAGAAGACAGGCAGTCTGGCATACCTCTTGTGATTCTTTCTTCTCTTTCTCCATTTTCTTCAGTTGTTCCTTGTGTCTGTCCACGGCTGTCTTCTTCCTTCCACTTATCGTCTCACTCATCTCCATGTCGTGTTCACCTTTCTCTTTCAGATTGTTGGCACGCTGTAATTCTATCTTCAGTTCTTCTACCTAAAGAATAGAAAAACACAATTAAATGATACCACACCCAGTTACATTATCCTAACATCAGTTACAGAACTACCCTTATATTTGCATGAGCATTAGCATTGAAGTTGTACTACTACCATTTTTTATGAATATATTTTATTATAAGTGTATTGTGAAATGTTCTTCAAGGACTCTGCTTGGCCACGGGCACCCCCGCGCCCCCTTGTGAAATGTAGCTGTTAGATATCATACCTTTGACTGAAGCTGAAGGATCTGTTGTTGCCGGCCTCTCCAGCTGGAGGTTCCATTTAAACAGTTCTGGATACTCACATTCTCGCCAACCTCCTGGGCCAAAGCCTGAGTGTAATAAATATAACTGGATTAAATTTAACAAGAATTAGCTCAAGAAGCAATTACCAAACATTTGTTTTTAATTTAACAAAAAAACAACAAACAACAATAGAAAAACAATATTGTATAGTTTCTTAAAAATCTTAAATGCTTTGTAAGAATGCCTTATTAAAAAAAAGGTGAGCAGCTTGTCAGTAACTTACAACTCTCAAATTTTTCACTTGTGTGCTGCTTAGAATGTTTAGAATTTAACCAATCAGATACTTAAGAATGGATTTTTTTCTGAAAAAGAAGATGGAGCCTGGGTTCTTTGAGAAAGGGAAAATTATGTTGTATTAAATTAAAAAAGGGAGCAAAATGTGCATGTTTAACTTGCTTATTTCCTTTCATACATCTTGTACATTTATTACAAGACCATCTCTATTTTTCTTGTTCTTGAATTCATCCACTAGATTATCATAGTCCAGTTCAATCAATTTGTGAAATTTAAGAAAGGGGAATTTTCCTTTTTAAGGGGAAAAAGGGGCTTATTTTCCAAGGGGAAGGGTCCTTTAAACTGCCCATACATTAGGAAAAAAACACCCTGGAATGTGTTAAGTTCCCTGGGTAAAAACATTAATTGAGAAGTTCTTCCAGTTGACCTATTTTGGTGGCCTAATTTATTTAAGATTGATATCAGAAAATATCAGCACTAATACTAGCTTGATGTAAATAAAATCATCATAACTGACATCAACAATATTTACTTTTATTTTTTAACATTTATTTGCAAAACATAATTGATGACAAACAAATTTCTTTACCTTAGTAGCCAGCCTGAGCTCTTGTTTGAGGGAGGAATTACTGTTACGATAGTCAACCACTTTAGACTCCATCTGTTTCAGTTTATCTTGTAGCACCTTGATTTCATTTGGGTCATCTGGCTGAAAATTGATGTGCATAGTTTTTATTACATTTACCCCTCAATCGACCAGAACAACTGTTGACTACATGCTCCACTGAACAATTCTTTGTAAAATATGCAGATATTAATTAAAATCACATGTTCTGATACTACATGTATTACATGTACACACCTGTAACAGTTTTAATTATCACCATTCCATGCTATTCGATGATGCATGTGTTCATTAGTAGTCAATAATCCATGGGGTTTTTATGGCATTTTTGTCATATATATTTGCTGATTACCAACCGTTATACCTTTTTAAACCGTTTTATCTGTTGATCTGTTTTCAATTATAATTTTTTTTTAACCTGATAGTTTTTATATTTTTCTATATTTAACTTGCGTTATTTGGTTTTAACCTGATTATGCTCTATTCAAATTTTACTTTGTATTCAGCGCCGTATGACCTGTTAAGTGTCGGTTTGCCGTAAAACCCAAATAAATAAAAATATTTTCTAATTATTACACACAATGTATGTTTAATGTTTTAATATGGTAATGAGCCATATTTTGGGATTTCCATATGTTTTTTATTAATATCATATTATATAAGCATTATTTGAAAATATGAGTTTGAACTAATACAAAATCCTTATATTTCTGGTATCATGAATAGATTTGAATTACAGGGTGCCATTGACAGAGTAAACAAGCTTGGACTTAAGTATCAAAGTATCAAATATTCAGGTATGAAGTATACATTTCTTATTGTGATATGTCTTGATACTAGAAAGGCCATATTTGTGGTACTCACAGGCAAATTTTCCTCTGCCATGACAAGAACTCTGTAAGAATTAAGTGAAATCACAACCTTAATAACATTTTGTCCAGCTATCTTAGTCTGTGTACAGTATGAGCCATTGATTATGAGGGCAGAATTTGAAAAACAGTTTAACCTATAGATTAAATAAAAGCAGTGTGTGCAATGAAATACTATTGTCTGTGTACAGTGACATTTAGTTGTTTTTGTTAAATTGAACTCATTGGTATATTTAACCACTATAAGAAATAGATTAACAAACCTTGTTCAACATAAGAATGACAAGTTAATTTTTGCATGAATCCAAACTTTATAATAATATGCATATTAAACATACCTTTTCATCAATACTGGATCGTAGACTGACCGTGGAAGCTCGCATAGACTTGTTGTCAGCATTACTGGCAGTGACCTGTGGAGTAAAGGGTCAAAAATGTGTACAAATTCATAAAAACTTCATCTTAGCATATTTTTTATTAAAACAAAGATGATGACATTTTAGGCAAAATGTCCTGGAATCACTGTGTCAACATAAAAAATAAATATTTTAGTTCCTTAAAAATATGACAGTAAAAATAAAAGACTAGAAATAATTTCTATAAATGGACAAGCAATATTCAGCGAAGTTTGGTGAACAAGAGGTAATGCGTTTATAAGGGAGAACTTCAAAAGCAAATATGCACTCCTCATAAACAGTATCTTGCAAGTTTTCCCAGCTGACCATTTTATTAAAAGACAATTTGTACCATTTTCATAATAAAATTGTAAAAAAAAATACTGGAAAAATGTGTCCTGACTATCAGGTATGGTAGCTTCATTTCCACAGCTTTATTACCTGAGTCTGAAGCTCATGGCACTTCTTGGTCAGTTGACGACATTTAGTTTTCTCCGACTCCAACTCCGCTGTCATTTCTCTTATCTTCTTTGACAGTTCCACGATCTTTGTTCCAGCTGTCTCATTGGTCACCGGACCACCAGCAGCTGTCAGATTAAGTAGGTGGTTTAATTAGATATCAATTTACTATACGTCTTAAATTGATAAAAACTCAATAAACATATGGCATAATTACAATTTACATTTGAATGTAGTAGCAAAAGCAGGCAGTGTAAATATTTATTTAATACAAATTAGCAATACAATTATGGTGACTGGTCAATAGAGCGACATTTAGCTTATATTGTTGTGGGGAGGACCCCAGCATAATGTCTGGGTAGAACCACCACTGGACAGCTGGAAAACTTCCTTACGTAAACTAAATAAAGCGGTAAGGAGTTGTAAGCTATTGATGTTAGCTGCAAAGAGTGGTATAAATAATCCTGAATTACTTGGTAACTAATTAGAAAGCAGCAATCCAATTTAGCATTGATCTGATTATATTTACACTAATTGAAAGATGGATGGCTAGTCATCCACCCCACCACCCTCAATCCCAAAAAACAACACACTATTCCTTAGGACCCAACGAATCAGAAACAAGATTCATGGCACATAATTAGTAGTTTACACTTGACAGCTCTAACAAATCAAGAAATAATATTGTTTTTTTTATCACTTATTTAACCAAGGTATGGCAATGTCAGATAAAGACACACAACCTTTGAGGCACTCAGCAAAGACATCAATTTTGTTTAATTTCTAAATGTTACTTTGACAGTACCAGGACTGTTCGCATATACTGGAATATATCTGCAAATCTGATTGCAGCATACAGCTAGCTATTTCAAGATGTCTCCTGTCGTAATTAAGAACAACATTTTTTCCCCCCAGCACCTTCAATTAATGCTAATTAGCTCATGTTTTTTTAACATGGCAGTAAATAAACAAAGTGTTACCTACCAGCATGTGCTATCTTTTCCTCTTCCCATTTCTTCTTGACTTGCCGTAGTTCAAAGTCTCTTTCACTGAGCAGTTTGTATACCCTTCCATTCTCATCTTTTAATTCCTGGGTAAGTTTTTATTTAACATTAGTAATTACATCAACATCTTTAGTTACTTAGAAAGAACTTATATTGAGCGAGAAGAAATTCATGTTGTACACACGTAAAATTCATACCTATATCTACTAGTAGTGGAAAAAGATTCCTACTGTTCATCTAAACTTCAGTTTTAACATGCAAGCTAAAACACAGCGAAGTTAAAGCAGCTTAAATATATAATATTAATATTAATAACAAAGCAGGTATTTATTATATTTTCTATAGCTGCAATTTGGTTAACTTGACACCTGTTATACCAAAGAAAAAGACAACTAGGAAATGAGATTTGAATCAGTCAAAACATTTTCGTTGAAAATGGAATAAATGCTTACCCTGATTTTTTCATTGAGGTGATCAACAAGTTCATCTGATAGGTAAGATTTAGGCTGCGTAACTGGCTCGGCAAGCTAAAAATAACAATAAACTATAAACTTTTGAAAACCAACAACCTACCAGCAAAGTAAAAATATTTATTAAGTTATAGATAGATTAAACTTTTTTTCAGGTAAAGACAGGCAGATACATAAAGCAAATGGCAAGTAAAATAAAATCTCTTACTAAACAAGCCATATTCGGCCTTTTTTTAATACAAAAAAGGATTTGATATCAAAGGTTAAAGATTGTTCTCATTACTATAAGGGCAGATTGCAAGTGACTATAAGGGCAGATTGCAAGTCTTAGTTTTGATCTTTATATTCATCACATCAACACAACTATGGCCATACATTTAACCAAATCTTGAACTCAGCTCGCAATGGTACATTCAACCGAATGTCACCTCTTGAGCTCAGGTGCGACAGTGACCTGCCTGCAATGATACATTCAACTGACTGTTGCCTCTTGAGCTCAGGTGCTACAGTGACCTGCTTGCAATGGTACATTTCACCGATTGCCACCTCTTGAGCAAAGTTGCTAGAGTGTTCCGCTTGCATTGGGAAGGTCTGTGACTCAAACCTTTTTTCTCAACTTCTTTTTATGCACCACAGATAAAGAAAGACTCTAGACAGGATTTGAAAGAAGTCTATAGTACACTTTTGCTGCTACAGGCAACTCACCTGAAACCATAGCAAGCCTAGACATAAACAAACAGCCAGTATGCCTATCATCAGTTTGTCATAGAACTTACCAATAAGTTTTTATTATATTAATGCTAGATATATCCTTCCCAAAGCTCAATAAGCTTACTTTTAAGTCAAGTTGATCTGATACTCCAAATGCTTTTGAAGAGGCTATTGATGATGAAGATATGACTGATGCAGTGTGTGCTCTTTGCTGTTCTTCTTTTCTCTGTTTCCTTCTGAGTAATTTCTTTTGCTGTTGCTCTTGAAGCAGTTGAAACTGGTTCTTCAAGTTTTCATCAGCAGTTGCCATCTACAAATAAGTATAACTAGGAAATTGGTTATTCTATTCATGCAAATATTATACTAGTATTAATTTATTTGGCTACTTTTCTCACCACTCTGTCTCTGAACTATGCTGTTGAGATCTAGTTAATAATACAAAATGTGGGGCTTTTCCATCTTCTTCAGGAGATAAATGAGAAAGAAGCAAACATTATCTGACTTTTCTATAAATAGTTGTAATACCATGTTTTTAAAGGCATCTCAAAAGCCTTATATAAGTGATCCTCCCCCATTTATTGCCCCACCCAGCATGTGAGGGCATCTGTTTTCTGATAAGGCAGGCTGCCACAGTCTGTAACGATGTGTCTGTCACACAGGTATTGTTCAAGATCCAAGTGTATGTATGCTATATCTGGGGATTGAACATAGTCATTCACAGTTTGTAAAGGAAACAGTTGTGAATATACCAATTACGCAATCCAATATATATATATATATATATATATATATATATATATATATATATATATATATATATATATATATATATATATCTATCTTTATCTTTATTTGTTTTCTTTCTTACTTTGTTGGTTGATTTTGTTATTTCTTATACATTTTGTTATTTCTTTCATTCTTTTAGTTCTTATATATATTTAAAGTTATATCTTATTTTGATTTGTAAAATGTAACAAAACGTTTCTAACAAAAGCCATTTAAAAAGTCATTCATTGTCAGAATAATGTCCTTCAGAGTCATTTTGAATATTAAAACTTGTATCTCTCATGTATTTTCAAAATTAAATATTTAGCTATGAAATAGATACATAATCTTGCAGTTACAAAATTGACACCTAGTAATTAATGCAATAAAGAATTTGTAAGGGATCATATTGGGCAGTCCGATAACTAAGTTGTCTTCCCTTGAGTACTCTCCGAATGCGCATGCGCATTAAAACTTCCGGGGTATAAGTAGAAATTTTATCAGCGTGTATAACACACACATCAAGTGATATGGAAAGTTGATTAAAGAAAGAAACAAAACCAAAATGGAAATCGCCGAAATATTGCTGAATATGTAAAGGTGTTGTCTATAGCAGGAAGGTGGTCGAAAACAGAACTGTTTCATTGCATCGATTTCCTCAAAACAAGCGGCTGCGACGCATTTTGATGGTATTATAACACTTCGCCCTCCCTTAACTGGTAATAGTTCGCCCTTGATTGGTAACAGCTCGCCCGAGACAGGTAACAGTTCGCCCTTGCTACATGTCGCCTTCGGATATAAGTGTATACATCGAGAAAAAAAGTAAATTGGTTCATTTATTTATAACCATTCACATTGTATTTGTTTTCTTCGTCTTAATATACATTATGAGCTCTTCTGATATAAGTGTATACGCCACCCTTCGCTCTTAAAAATCTTTAAGAAATTAAGTAAAAAGAATGTAAACTTATTAATTTTTTATTATTTTGACACCATTCACATTAAATTTATGCTTCTTTTGTCTCCTTTATTATTATAAACATCGTATTATTAGCATCGTAAATTATTATATTTTTATTTTTCATATTTTAAAAGTGTTTTAACCAAAGAAAAAAAATCTGATCCTCCCAGTACAATATATGAACTGTCACTGTTCCGTGATTTAAATGCAATGTTGCGACCTAAAAAATAATAATTATACTGTGTACGTGGTTTATTTATTTCAAATTGTATATTTAAATAAAATTCCGCTGTTGCAAGGATTTTAATGTTACTTAGTTGCATACATATTTTGTTGCAAATACTTTAATATAATAATAAGGTTGTCATACTCAAGATGACTTGAGTATGCAGTTATCTTATAATTGCACATAAAAGCGTGAACGTTAATTGGTGTTTGCCTACAGACATTATTGTGATGTTACCATTCGCACTAATCTTGATTGATAATTAGTCAGTGTGATCTTGATTAATGTTTACCGACATAGGCGTATATAAAATTTAAAATTAATAAATTGGTCAGTGTGTGATTGTTAATTGATTTTTGCCTAGTCATTATTGTGATGATAGCGTCAGTACTAATTTTGATTGATAATTAGTCACCATGATCTTAACTGATGCTTGCCGTCATAGACGTATATAAGTGCTTGCAATTAATAGACTAGTCAGTGATTCAATCTCGCAACGTACGCTAGCTTTATCACAATACAGTATGAAAAAGTCGACTAAGACGACAACCAACTAATTGTATTTGTATGCATATCTTATAAAATATTATATATGATACACTATATGACAAATTAAATCAAGTATAAACTTTACTTGACGTCATTTTCCCCCTTCATTTAACGCGTGGAAATGGTACACTTATATCCGAAGTACTCATAATGCATATGAAGCCGATGGAAACAAATACAATTTGATGTGAAAGGTGTCGAAATAATTATAGATAAGTTAACAAGCATACATTTTTGCTTGACGTATACACTAATATCCGGCGGCGACATGTTACCGATCAAGGGCGAACTGTTACCGATCAAGGGCGACCTGTTACCAGTTAAGGGAGGGTGGAGTGTTACTAATTCTTTTCGAGTTGGTGTCTCCTTTTCAATTCATAATTGTCAGTAATATCTAGCTTGTGAGCGCCGATAATTCGCTCGATTAGCTGATATTCCCTTCAGGATCTAGTCAAACGACGATTCGCCAGGTACTTCTTCAAATCTGTTAGCTTGAAATGGTCCAATTCTTAGTTGTTTACACAAGCTTCGTTGATTTCTTTGTCCGTGTCCGCCATCTTTTTTTTTTTCACTTAGTCCCCAGGGGAGTAGACTCCCTTTGAATTCAAGGGAAGTAACCGAGTTATCGGACTGCCCAATAGTAAACAACCCACATTATCACTAACAATAATGTTTGTGGCTTTGTGTAAAACTAGCCTTCTGTCTCACATCCATACTAGCAGGTAATTTAGTTTTGCATTAACCCATCAGAGGTATTACTGTGACAGATTAGTACTATGTTGGCTAAAGACTCCCTGCAGTGATGACCAGCAATTAGCAGGTCTGGTCATAGCATGTGGGGGCCTGGCTCAGTGGGATACCACATTCCTTTCGAGATGCCTTTAATTTGAACCTGTATATCATAGTCTCCAGCAACTAAGTCCCTTTTTTGTTATGCTGCAGGATGAAACAGCTTTTACCTCATTAAAGATGGATTGTTTGAAAAAAAACTATGGTCACTTCCATATAGAACCTTTTCAGTAAACTGGACTTTTTATTTTTTCAAATTTAGTAATAACGGGTGTCAATCCAGTAAGACAATTTTATTTCACAACCGGCAGTCATCAAGTACATCAAAAATCTCTCTCTCTCAATCTCTCTCTATATATAAATATTTTATAAACAATTTGGTAACTATTCTTTTCTTGGAGGTATTATTAAAGTGACCCATTTACTATATAGGTTAATTTTTACTTAAACAGTAATTAGCCCAAGTGACCAGTACCTGAAAAAAAATGGTTATCCAAAGTTCTAAAAAATATTACAGCAATTGTCAGAGTGTGTATAGAAAGGCTCTGGGAATAGTCATACTACTACAATCTCGTACTGTTACAGTCTTATACCGAATTGGGAATAGTCATAACACATATAACATATATAGGTAAATATTTAGTATAGAGATTGTTTGCAATTATAAATAAACCGTTAAATGATAGACTCCTTAATTTAAGAAAAATAAAACAAAAAACATCAATTATCTTCTGTCCTCATTGTTTCTTGCAATGTTTGCCATGTAATCTCTATTTTCTTATTAAATGTAACTATTTTTTTTTATTTAACAATGTTTTCAGTTGTGCCTTTTATTGTACCAATTATTTGTTATTTATAAGTAGTGTTGTCATGCTATCATCTCATGAATAAGCTATTGTAAATGCCACCACTAATATGGAAATATGCAATTCATATATGGTACGACTATTCCCCAAAATGGTACGAGATTATAGTAGTAAGACTATTCCTGCACCCTATGGAAATTACCCAAAAATGTTTCATCATTAGTCCCAACACTCTCATACATAGATGTGTCAATCATAATTGCACTGATCTTGGTTCACTTGACTATTATTTAAAAAAAACACAGACATTCATGGATTATCCAAACTGGGCTAGATTGCATTTAACGGTATGTGCATGTTTAACATTTCTGCGCATGCGTCTTTGTAAGAAGCATCTATGTTTCTCTCACTTCAAATTTTAAAAAGGGGGTTCGGTGGAGTAGCCACTAACATACAATAACATCAAACATGAAACAATAGGGAAAATTGAACTATGCTAAATAAAACTCAACATTAACTAACAGAGCATTTTTTTACATACCGTAAACGGTAAATTGCAAATGTCCCCCAAACTGCATTAAATTAACCGTTTAAGAATCTATGGCTTGTAATATCGCAAATAAAACATTTTTTTAATATAGCTGGATTATTGCTTCTTTTTGTTGTGTGGTTTAAACACTATACAATGTTGAAGAGTCAAAAAAATATATAAATCTTCCGAACCTCTCAATGGCAAGTTTACTGAAAGCTGACAATTTTTAGGACGTAACATTATTGAAATACGTAAATTATATTAAAAAGAACTCTTAGGTAAATGGCCAAACTATTGTGACAATATACTGTATAGCCTACGGTATTTTTTTTATATTCTTCTGTATCCAATTCCGAGTATATTCTTCATTTTTTCCTCGATTTAAACGAAAATGTTAAAAATGAAAATACTTGTCGCGACAACAAAGCTGTACAGCACTGTCGACATTGTTTGCATCTGATTGGTTAATATCAAGCCTGAGTCATCGGAAAAACTCCGGGATCTAAATATTTGTTCCGGTAACCGGATATGCGAATAAAAATAGATATTAAGGAAATTATGTCGGGCATTTTCGAATTGAGTTGAAAGCAAATACAACAGATATATTAACAAATAAAATATTATTGTATTCAGTTAATATATATATAATTTAAATAATCTAATTGTTTAACGCCAACAGATATATATGTTAGCTCTCGATAGCTGTTGGATTTTTTATTTGGTTCACCAACTGTTTGTTGTCATTCCTCCTCCTCTTCATCTCCCTCCTCCTCCTAATGCACTTCAGATTAATAGTATATGTCATATTCACTTACGTGTTAATAGTTTAAACAATCATATAACTCGTTTTACATTTTTTTTTATCGGGATTTATATAAGTACACACGCAACTCTCAATTATATTACCTAATTGTTATAAATGTGTAAGATGCATATGATTTGGCTATCCCACAAGACTTAGAAAACATGGCTACATCTAAAATGGGAACACGTAAAATTACAAATCCCAGAATAGCTTGTATTTCCCCACGATTTTTGTGCGATTGAAAATAACACTTCACTTGTGCCTATAGCGTGAACAGTTAAAATAAATAGCGATAATATATGCCGGTATGTAAAATAGTTTTAAACCAATTCATTCTTGGCACGGATTCTCTAGCCAAGTTTCATATAGATCTAGGCTTAACAATACAATTATGGAAAGGCTCAGAATGTGTTTAAGTGGTGTTTGGATCTTATTTATACTGTCATCTTCAGTAAAATCTGAAGCTGTGGACGTTAAAATTATAAATAAAACAGAAGTTCCATTCACCAAATCGGTTTCAGTTACAACAATCAACACATCACTGCCCATTGAAAAGTCGACGCAATTGCCAGTAAGTAGATGTATTTTCTTTTGTTCTGTTTTCTCGTATTTCCTTAATTTTTAGCATCAGGTGCGATAGTTATCAATGCTTACTTGTGAGTATATCTCCCATTCTTATTATTATCC
The DNA here is from genome assembly GCA_007844125.1 of Sinonovacula constricta. Lineage (NCBI taxonomy): Eukaryota > Metazoa > Mollusca > Bivalvia > Cardiida > Solecurtidae > Sinonovacula > Sinonovacula constricta. Next base: position 22,116,034 of record CM017560.1, read on the forward strand.
TCTTTCTCAGACATCTCATAATGATGGTGATAACAATGGTAACGATGATGATGATGACGTTGTTGTTGTTGTTAATGACGATGATGATGATGATGATGATGATGATGATGATGATGCGTATTCATTGACCTTAAAATAAGGCGGAGTTCACATTATGAATATTTTACATTTCAGCCGCTCATTACGTGGTCATCTCTATCTGAAGAATGTGCTCACAACGAGTCCAACCAGCGTAAGCTATCACTCACTCACTCACTCACACACATACGCACTCATTCACCCACTCACTCACCCACTCATCACTCAGTCATTCACTCACTCACATCTACTAACTCACTCATTTACTCACTTATCATTCACTAACTCATCACTCATTCCTTAATAACTCACGAGCGCATGGGTTTAAAATTTAACGCATTCACCCTCTCTCATTTACCACAATCACTCATCTACGCTCACTCACATGGGTTTACTACATTTTTACGCCCTCACTCACTCTCTCATCCACCCAAACTTTGAAACTGACAAGGATGGGGGTTTGTCTACATCAACACATATACAAAATCTTATCTCTGTTTTAGATATTTGGGCAATAGTTTCTGCAAAAACTCATACTTCAAACTAAGATAAACAAGGCTGAACACTACATCAATTGTTAGAAAGCTCAAATAGTAAAAAATGCCCCTGTTACTTCTGTTCAAATCTAAAAATACATAAATGTTAGCATGATGGTGAGTTTTGCTAAAAATAGACTTACCCGTCAAGGCGGAACAACAGACGATGATATAACGTGAAAACAACTTAAAGTGTAACGTTGCTCAGATAAGAAAAACATGTTTTAATGACGAGTTAGGTGTAATTGGTCATTTTTCTCAAAGATGCAGTATTTCAGCTAACAGTAAGTTATTTTGTTGTTTGAGAGAGAGAGATGTTCAAACCTTAACAGATTAATTCACTCACACATGCTCTAACTCTCTCATCCACCAAAACCCGTTTGCCTTTGTTAAGTTTAAATGACGAATGTAGTGTCATGCTTTAAAGTTTTTTCATTGATGCAGGACATTGGTAATCAGCAATTCGCGGGATCTTTTCAGGTAGTAATAATTTATTTGGTTGTTTGACAGGAAAACGGTTCCAACTTTAACGCCTTCGGTCCTTCACTCACCTGCTCTCTCAGGGGCGTAGCTAGGCATGATATGGTGTGTACGCATGGTCGCTAGAGGGGTCTGGGAGCATGCGCACCCGGAAAACTTTGGTTTTTTTAGATCGTGCATGGTGTCTTCTCGGAAGTTTTTGGTATGAAGATTTTTAGTAAAATATAATATGCGATCATCTTGAGGACGGAAATACCTGAAAAGTTCCGATTTGAAAAATAAGAGTACGAAATTTGTCCCATACCAGGAGCTACAGAAAAGATTATAATTCGTTGAAGCAATATTACATATTTTTATGGTCAAAAATGCGGTACTGTTTGACTGCAATAAATATACACACCCCACTTCTAGCGCAAGACTTTTGTTGCAGATTTAATTGTGTTATTTTTTTTTGGAGACAATATGTACGAAGCTGCGTATTGTGCGTACTGGAAGCAACGCGCCTGCTCTCTCTCTCTCTTACTCATCCACCAAGAGTTCACTCGCAAGGGTTTACATTTAAAGGTGGTATCCGAAAGTTTGTCTATATCAAATGTATGAAACTCTGCCGTGTGGTTTAGATAGGAAACACATGTTTGTAGTGTCGGGTTGAGTATACTACTTCACTTTTCAGTTTTCACATAAATGTAAGACATAAATAAACAGCATTTCGCTAGATCTTTTTAGGTAACTATAATTCTTCTGTTTGTTTGTTTTTTTTGAGAGAAAAAAAAAACTGGGCTCAGACTTTCTAATACCAACATTTATACCAGCAAGCCCCAGTTCAGTAAAAAAAAATCTTTTTATTGACATAAAAATGCTTTAAAATTCAAAGAATAATATTGTAATAACGTTTTATTTTCATTCACAAACGCTTCATTTCATTGCAGAATATAATGATAAAAATGCTCTTCAAGCTGTCAAGTTAAAATTTAGTTATTTATGTTTTCAGGATGTGTCTTACGCGGAGTTTTATTTGTGTTCATCCGAGGAGGACTACTTTTTGCTGTTGCAACAACCATATGCATATGCGTTTTATGTATAAACCGAAAGTATGTGTGTAAACATAGTTACCAACACATGGAATGGTATCGAGTGTCCTGGATGGATGGGTTGAAAAGAAATACCAGGTGCCAAAAGTTTAAACATGCTTCGCAAGTCTGATGGAACTCAACAGGACGACATAATTATTTTGATTTGCATGTTTGGACATAGCACCATAAGTAGAAGATGAGTAATCAACATTGGCATTGATTTGCAGCTCATTTTGGTCTTGCTGATACAATCTGGGAAGCGATGTACGACAATTATTTTTCCATCAAACTCCTGTGAGAAATATCGGATTTAATCTACTGGTGCATGGGTTGTATTCGTTTGTTGTGTTTTTTGAGACATGTCGCAATGACACAGTTATGGTCCCTATAGCGGCACACAGCTGTTGTTGCCGGACACCTCCCCTCGCTCCCCGTCCCCTGACCGGCACTCGAACCAACGTGGTGAGGGGTGACTGAGTCAAAGAAATTACAAGTCGGCGACTCGATTTTATCAACAAATCCACGAAGCCACCTTAGGTTGTACTAAACATATCATTCTACGTATAAAAGGCATACTGCATTTATGCAATACATTTTTAACTGCACTATTTTTAACAGTTTATTTTTCTATATTAAATTATTAAATTGCTATCATGATTGTACTGTTTATGTTTGTTTTGCTTCATTGTTATAAACCTTTTAATTGAATTCAAACAAATAAATAACATGTATCTGAATTTAGTCTAAAGCTATTGTTATTTACCACCTTCCGTTTGCAGTACAATGACAATAATAAACAAAGAGTTTGAGAAATGTCATTGTGACAAAACTGATTAAAAATAAAGATAAAAAACGAAGAAAATATAGAGAGGCACATTTGCATTACAAGATACAAAGCAATTTTACCAATCCCTAAGAGTTTTTATCATCGTTCTCTATTGTCAGCATCGACATATGTGACTAACCGGCCTATTTACAACAGGAAATATAGCCCTTGGAAATAAGGAAAGAAGCTTTCATATCGCAAGTGTCTCTCTTCTTAATCTTTAGAGTTCCGACATTAGACGTGACCTGGCGATGATCAAGAATGGTAACGACTCATGGTGGAAGAGTGTTACAGAATACATTAACTTTTATTATGTCGCCAAGTTTGGCTTTAAATGTTAAATTTGCTTGCCGATAGTATTTTTTGACGCGTATCTATAGTTGCACTACATTATGTCGTTATTTTGTTTAGTTATTAGAACACTCAGAATGTTTTATTTAATAATGACATCAGGAATCGCTGCCAACAGGAACACCTTGGTCATTTCTATGAAACAACCTCGGACGAATTGAGAGGCTTCATAGTTTGTCCAAGAAATAACGTTACACCCGATACCACCAGCCCCCAAACCCCTCAAAAAAAAAAAAAGAAAAAAAAAAAAAAAAAAAAAAAAAAAAAAAAAAAAAAAAGAAAAAAAAAAAAGAAAATAGAGCGCACACTTGTTCTCGTCAACTGTGTTAATCAACTTGACTAAATACCTGCCATTTTTTCATTCTAATTGCATGTAAATCCGAGGTTGTTTCTACATAGTCGAGAAATTACTCTTTAAATATCTGGCACTGGGTAGCGGCGTGCTAAAACGTTAGAAATACGCACTATTGGATGTTATCAGTGCGTTATGACACGTTAATTAACTTCCATTATTACACTACTACATCATACTACTATGATCTCCCGTTGCTATAGCACTACATTATGATCTCCCGTTACTATAACACTACATTATGATCTTCCGTTGCTACAACACTACATTATGATCTCCCGTTACTATAGCACTACATGATGATCTCCCGTTGCTATAGCACTACATTATGATCTCCCGTTGCTATAGCACTACATTATGATCTCCCGTTACTATAGCACTACATGATGATCTCCCGTTACTATAGCACTACATGATGATCTCCCGTTACTATAGCACTACATTATGATCTCCCGTTGCTATGGCACTACATGATGATCTCCCGTTACTATAGCACTACATGATGATCTCCCGTTACTATAGCACTACATGATGATCTCCCGTTGCTATAGCACTACATGATGATCTCCCGTTACTATAGCACTACATGATGATCTCCCGTTACTATAGCACTACATGATGATCTCCCGTTACTATAGCACTACATGATGATCTCCCGTTACTTTGGCACTACATTATACTTTCTCGTTACTATAGCACTACATTATGATCTCCCGTTACTATAGCACTACATTATGATCTCCCGTTACTATAGCACTACATGATGATCTCCCGTTACTATAGCACTACATTATGATCGCCCGTTACTATAGCACTACATGATGATCTCCCGTTACTATAGCACTACATTATGATCGCCCGTTACTGTAGCACTACATTATGATCTCCCGTTACTATAGCACTACATTATGATCTCCCGTTACTATAGCACTACATTATGATCGACCGTTACTGTAGCACTACATTATGATCTCCCGTTACTATAGCACTACATTATGATCGCCCGTTACTTTGGTTCTACATTATGATTTCTCGTTACTATAGCAGTACATGATGATCTCCCGTTACTATAGCACTACATTATGATCTCCCGTTACTATAGTACTACATTATGATCGCCCGTTACTGTAGCACTACATTTTGATCTCCCGTTACTATAGCACTACATTATCACGCCACGTTAATCTTACACAACATCATGGCGTCCGGATACCGCACTATGACTTCCCGTTAAATTAACACTACCTTATGGCGCCCAGTTGCACTAACACTACATCATGACGTTCCATTACTATTAACTACATTATGACGCCACGTTAGTCTTATATACATCACGAGGTCCTGTTACCGTAATATAACATTTTGGCGGCCAGTTACTAAAACGCTACGTTATGACGCCCAGTTACTATAGCACTATATTATGGCGCCAAGTTAGTTTCACTACATTATGACGTCCTGTTACCGCACTTTGACGTCCCGTTACAATAACACTACATTATGGCGTTCTGTTACAATATTACGAAAGATGACGCCCCGTTACAGTAACAGTACACTATGACGTTGTCACCATTAAACGGAAGATGGCGTCCTGTTCCAGTAACACTTTGTTATGACGTACTGTTACTGTAACACTACATTATGATGTCAACTTTCTATAACACTACATTATGACGTCCAGTACTGTATCACTAGATAATGATGTCAGGTTACTTATAACACTACACATTATGACGTCCAGTTACTAGAACACTACATTATGACGTTCAGTTACTATAACGCCGCCATGTTACTATTACACTACACTATGACGTCATGTTACTTTTATACTACATAATCATGTCATGTTACGTTTATACTAAATTATGACGCCATGTTACGTTTATGCTACATTATGACATCATGTTATTTTTATACTACATACTTTTATACTACATCATGACGTCATGTTACGTTTATACTACATTATGACGTCATGTCACGTTTATACTATATTATGATGTCATGTTACTTTTATACTACATAATGACGTTATGTTACTTTTATACTTCATTATGATGTCATGTTACTGTTATACTACATTATGACGTCCACCTACAACATTGTGATATTCCTTGACTATTACACTATAAACTGTAACATATTGTGCTACCATGAATCTTACAATGAATTTAGTTGGATGTTATGTTAAATGGAGCATATAATAATACCGTTTTAATGTAAGTTCTTCTGACATTGAGAACTTTAACAACACAACAACTGAAAAATGAAAACACACCCAGAAACGGCCTCAACGCATCATTATTTGTTAATCATATAAACATTTGTACGTTATGAACATTATCTAGGTTATTAAAGCTAGAGCCTACTGTAAAAATTTAAAACAAAACAAAGATAAAGCTCTAAAAATAACCGTTTGTGTCGTTCCTTTAATGAACACAGTGTACATTTACATATATTATTGTCTTGTGCAATAATATGCAACAAATGGTGTACATATTTATTATCGCTGTTAAAACTACATGTATTACGCGCGACATATGACACTTGACGCAACTAAGCCACCATAACTGTAACATTTACACGACCATGAAAATAGATAAACGTATTTTTAGCTTACGAGTTACGCATGGTATAAAAGACGGTTCTCTTTTCCTGTTACTGTTAATAATTACACTCGGCATAAAATCTAACAACGTTATTGATTTAATAATAAGCCGTGTAGTTGGCTTGGTGAACGGATTATTTGTGAATATTTAGTTAACAGTCTTTTTTATGTGTTTTGTGTGGACAAAATGATGTATATGGAGTGGACTTTCGGTTTCTTAATCTTGTTTACATCTGTGGGGGTTACCTATGCCGTATCAGGTAAGGTTTTATCTTTTTCTACACACTTGTAAAGATTATACAGGTATTTGTGTGGTATGCATACAGGTATGTGTGTGTTATGTTTCACTATAATATACTCCATTCTACCTGTAAACTAAATGCCACACATATAATTGGATGACTCAATCACGCATGATTAACATAATTATTTTTTTACACTCGTTCAGAGTACATTTTTTTTCAGGTATGATTTCAGAATGTTGAAATAGAACATGCTAGTTGCTTGAAAATGTCCGATATCAATGTTTTGAATAGACTGTGCTAACGATTGAATATTTTAGGTTAGTGTTGTATAAAATATTGTATCTTTATTTATTGTCTTGTAAAACAAGTATTAACGTTAATCCGTCTAGATTTTGAAATGGCAAGCTATATTTGAGTATATATGTTATTCTTCAGTATATGCCTCATATTGTTTATTGACATTATAATTGATCTGAAGTTTCATTATCTGTTCAAACTGCCTTGAAACATCATATCTGTTCAAACTGCCTTGAAACATCATATCTGTTCAAACTGCCTTAAAACATCATATCTGTTCAAACTGCCTTGAAACATCATATCTGTTCAAACTGCCTTAAAACATCATATCTGTTCAAACTGCCTTAAAACATCATATCTGTTCAAACTGCCTTAAAACATCATATCTGTTCAATCTGCCTTGAAACATCATATCTGTTCAAACTGCCTTAAAACATCATATCTGTTCAAACTGCCTTGAAACATCATATCTGTTCAAACTGCCTTAAAACATCATATCTGTTCAAACTGCCTTGAAACATCATATCTGTTCAAACTGCCTTGAAACATCATATCTGTTCAAACTGCCTTAAAACATCATATCTGTTCAAACTGCCTTAAAACATCATATCTGTTCAAACTGCCTTGAAACATCATATCTGTTCAAACTGCCTTGAAACATCATATCTGTTCAAACTGCCTTGAAACGTCATATCTGTTCAAACTGCCTTAAAACATCATATCTGTTCAAACTGCCTTGAAACGTCATATCTGTTCAAACTGCCTTGAAACGTCATATCTGTTCAAACTGCCTTGAAACATCATATCTGTTCAAACTGCCTTGAAACATCATATCTGTTCAAACTGCCTTAAAACATCATATCTGTTCAAACTGCCTTAAAACATCATATCTGTTCAAACTGCCTTGAAACATCATATCTGTTCAAACTGCCTTGAAACGTCATATCTGTTCAAACTGCCTTAAAACATCATATCTGTTCAAACTGCCTTGAAACGTCATATCTGTTCAAACTGCCTTGAAACGTCATATCTGTTCAAACTGCCTTGAAACATCATATCTGTTCAAACTGCCTTGAAACATCATATCTGTTCAAACTGCCTTAAAACATCATATCTGTTCAAACTGCCTTAAAACATCATATCTGTTCAAACTGCCTTGAAACATCAACGCCTTTTTCTCTTTTGAAAACACGAACATCTCATTTTCACTGCGACATGCATGTAGCAAACTATTTATTAAAGTGTTGTTTTTTTTATTCAAACACACGATTTTAGGCTAATTTCCCTATAAAGAGCCTTGTGTTATTACATCTTCCCCGTTATAAGGACTATCCCGCTATTTTTATTTTCAATCGACTGTATACATACTTTTAACTGACCAACACTGATTAGATAAAGCTAAATAATACAAATAAAAATAAAATAAAATAAAATAAAATAAATAAATAAATAAATAAATAAATAGAATAAAGTTATGTTATATTCTGTCCTACTTAGATCACAAGACCATACCGCTTCGAAAACTATACCCCTATTAACATCCAAGCTTTATAAAGACCATCCCTCTATTTAGATCATTTCACTATTGTGTAGACCACGCTGCCTTTAAGGCCATATATGTACGATATTAAGACTATGAAACCTATCAAGTCCATTAAACCATTAACACAATTCATCTACGAAGAGACCGGACCTGGTAGCGCAATCGGTAGAGCGTCGGCTCCAGGTACGGGAGGCCCCGGGTTCGATCCCGGGCCGCGACATACCAAAGTTGTTAAAAATGGTAGTGGTATAGCTCCCTTGCTAACGGTCAAGCAAATATAAGGGAAGTTTCAAGACTGGTTGGCCCGGTGTCAAGATAATGTGACTGGGTGTGGTATCATGCCAGGTGTTCACGGCATGCTATACACAGTGAAGGCAGCACTATATCTGCTTCCAGTGGACACCGTCTCCAGATAACTGAAATACTGTCGGTGGGACGATAAACCCAATAAACATAAACATCTACGAAGACCATACAGCTATGGAGGCATTTTTTTAAAGGCAAACATGAATATGTTTTCACATGGAAAATGATTTTATATACCGCTGAATGGCGATTACTCTTGTAAAGGCAGATACACAAAGTGTTCTTAAAATCTCTAAAATGCTGAGTATTATCGATAAAACTACGTGATAAGATTATTTATTTTTTTATTTTTAGCTGAACTTTTCTATTATCAATGTGAGTTATTCCGTTCACCGCAGGGCCGGCGTTGGATTTTCATTTGACGTCGCCGTATTGCATAGCTTAAAACGTCGAATGCAATTACTGTCAAAATGCAATGTGCATCGACTGGAGAGCAGTTTCACGCCTGTCTATCTAGTAACCCCACCAACCGATTTAATAAAGTTTGATAATTCCAGGGGCGTGGGTAGGGGGTGGGAGTTGTGAGAAAAATGTCCCTGGTTCAACATAAAAAGTTTAAGTGCATGCACGTGTAGGTTGAAAGTATAAATGCGTGTACTACCATACGTGTACATCATACTATCACGCACTTGACTATTTGAGCGCGATGTCAAGTGGAAGCTCTTGTTTTTTATTTCATCTGTAGAGTTTGAAGTCCAAAAACCTATTATCATGCGGTATACAAAGTATAAATCTATATTTAGTCTAGAGACTTTGGAGGAATGATGCCTATAAATAAATTGTTAAATACTTCAAATGACATTGCCATATACTAGTATACACTCTCCTATAATGTATATATGACGGTATTTAAGTGCATATGACTGTATGTTCGTACGTAAAGATAACTGTTTGTAAGTACGGTATGTATAAATGACTTTTGTAAATATGTCAATATGACTGTATGTAAGTACGTATATATGACTAAGTAAGTACGTATATATGGCTGTATTCAAGTACGTATATATGACTAAGTAAGTACGTATATATGGCTGTATTCAAGTACGTATATATGACTAAGTAAGTACGTATATATGGCTGTATTCAAGTACGTATATATGACTAAGTAAGTACGTATATATGGCTGTATTCAAGTACGTATATATGACTAAGTAAGTACGTATATATGACTGTATGTAAGTACGTATATATGGCTGTATGCAAGTACGTATATATGACTAAGTAAGTACGTATATATGGCTGTATTCAAGTACGTAAATATGACTAAGTAAGTACGTATATATGACTGTATGTAAGTACGTATATATGACTGTGTGTAAGTACGTATATAATTATGCCTGCATGCAAGTACGTATATGTGACTGTATGCAAGTACGTATATATGACTGTATGCAAGTACGTATATATGACTGTATGCCAGTACGTATATGTGACTGTATGCAAGTACGTATATATGACTGTATGCAAGTACGTATATATGACTGTATGCAAGTACGTATATATGACTATATGCAAGTACGTATATATGACTGTATGCAAGTACGTAAATATGACTATGTAAGTACGTATATATGACTATATGCAAGTACGTATATATGACTGTATGCAAGTACGTAAATATGACTATGTAAGTACGTATATATGACTATATGCAAGTACGTATATATGACTGTATGCAAGTACGTATATATGACTGTATGCCAGTACGTATATGTGACTGTATGCAAGTACGTATATATGACTGTATGCAAGTACGTATATATGACTGTATGCAAGTACGTATATATGACTATATGCAAGTACGTATATATGACTGTATGCAAGTACGTATATATGACTGTATGCCAGTACGTATATGTGACTGTATGCAAGTACGTATATATGACTGTATGCAAGTACGTAAATATGACTATGTAAGTACGTATATATGACTGTATGTAAGTACGTATATATATGACTGTATGTTAGTACGTATGTATGACTGTATGTAAGTACGTATATATATATGACTGTATGTCAGTATGTATATATGACTAATAACCCACCGTGAGATAACTGGGTGTAGATGATGCAGCTGTTTATTCAGGATCTTTTCATGACACCCGATACCCTTTTCCTGCTTTACAGCTATGTTCAAAACATCCCAATGTTGACATTTCAATGTGCGTGTATAAGGGTATGTAAATAACAGGAATTACGAACTAACCGACCGTCAATTAAAATATCACTACTGCAATTTGCATTTTCCTGGTATGGGAGTTTGCATTCATTAACGATTTTTCTATTACAGGTTTCCAGTTATATTTTGTGGTTACAAATGTGTCTGGATTTGGAATATTTAAAAAAATAATTGAACGAGGGTCATGGGAAAATAGCGTGTTAACTTTATTCATTCACATTTTTTCCGTTCGTACTGCTTAAATCTAAACAACAGCTACAACAACAATACACAAATAACAACGACACCGTCATCAACAACAACGACAAAAAACAATATCGACAACAACAACCTTGTCAATAACATCACAAGAACAACATATACACCATAGTTCAACATGTCTTACGATCTATTGATGCATATATTATAGTGATTTAAACCTGTCCGTTCGTATATTTTATTTATGGTTTATTTTTACTTAGGCCAAAAACACACTATTGATTTTTGTGGTAATACCAGGTCTGAGAACGTTTCTTATCTATTGGAAATGTATCATTTTACGAGACGCTGACTGCCAAAGAAAAAAAGCAACACACAACCTGTTGTCTTTTGTTTAGTGTCAGAATGGAAAATATACCAGTTTTTTACCGATTGCTCCCATATGGAAATTTCGTCTCTAACGTCTCACAAATAAAGTCGACGTTTGGCTTCTACATCATTTTGATAGGATTAGCCGGCATTTTTGCCGATACTGCGCAGCGACATTTCTATCATTATAGCACAGGGGCACGTATGAGGTGCCCAGGGACTGAACCCGACCGGTCCATTATACTGACACCGACGAGTCAGGCGTAATGCTGTCTCCTTAGCCCCGAGCGTTAGGAGGGAAGCCACTACTACCAACTTTAAAGTCTTTGGTTAGACCCGGCCGGGGTTCGAACCCACACATCATTTAGGACAGGAGCTGAGTTAATAATAACACCGAAAATCAACATGACTCGAACCACGGGCCTCTTGAATACCAGTCAAAACGCGAATCTAGAGGCCCGCGTTTCGATTCTCGGCTGCGGCGGTCAATTGTTCATGTTGATTTTTTGGTGTTATTGCCGGTTTTTATATTGTGCAAGTATTCGCTCATTTAGTGAGCTTTTTAAAATACATTTAGACAAGGATGGCCATACATTTAGCTGATTAATGCATAAGGACAATTAAGGCAGTACATTTAGACAGGAAAGAAAATGCGTTAAGTCAAGTAAGGCTATTCATTTAGACAAGTAAAGCAATCCATTTAGACAAGAAAAATAATTTAGCACTATTGCTTCGCTTAAATTGCTGCTCTTAAGAATGCACGTCAAGCAAATGTAAATATTAGATTATGTCGCCGTTATTTGACGGTCATTGTGTGTTTTTCCCTAATATTTACAAGAGTGTCATACTTTATCCTGTTTGTTTAATGGAAATGTACTGCAAATGTTCATTATTTTTTCTACAATTTTCTATCGAGATGGTGTATAGAGCTCGTTTAAACAAGGCCCTTTATAACTTAAATATTTAAGTCACATCTAAGAAGCTAGATAGCACCTGTCATTGTCAAGGACTGTCATTGCCAAGGACACTTTACAACACTTACTCATCTAAGTATGTTTGTATAAAGGGAAAGTAAAAATGGGCTTATAACAAATGTTCTGTTTTGATACCGTAAATTGCCAAAACCAACACTAACCAAAATGTTTTGCCACATAAGTTCATTTACCATTTTAGAAAACAAATTATGAAAGGCCGTGATAGGGCAAGTCAGTCACCTTTTAAACACAGTACTTATATAAAATAGGGTCACTAGTACAGTGAACGAATACGGGCTATTGTATTTTGTTCAAATCGATTTTGACAGAACGTGAGATTGGAATGTCAAAATCCACGAGAAAACGTTCGTATTGAAATTGTTTTTGGGCTGCGTCGCTTGAGACATTGTCCAGAGTTATGGGAGCTGGACTTTAGAAGCACACAGGGTTGACTCTGCGTGACCTTGACTACTCGCGGTCAGTTATTCATGCCTGGGAAGAAGTAGTGCTAGTACAGAACAAATACGTATATCTAAGGAGACTATACGCTTTAAATGTTTACAATAATATTGTTATCTGTTTGAACAGGAGGTTCATTATATTGTGTAATTCTGATATACATAAAATGCAGATTTATGAATGATCAATATCCCTCATTGACTAGAAGAAAGGGTCGAAAAAGGGACCGAACTGCTATTGGAGTGAGTGTTCCACTGACTTTCCATCCTCTACTAGGCCGAGATATTTACGATATCCTGCGCGGAGCCTTCTGTAGCTCTGAGCCAGGATATGTTATAACATAGGTCAATTATATCATCTCAGCATCTCAATCTAAACCTACCGCACGCATTCGGAGAGGAATGGCGCACTCGGCAGTTTTAGATTCAAATCACAGGGGCGTAAGAGGTAGTAATTTATTTCAAACTAAGTTCAGTTTGGTCGAATCCGGTAACATGTATAAGTATTTATTTTTCGGCCTAACTTAAGTTAAAATGCAAATTATATAAAAAAAGTATTGAATGTTTAATAAAATGGTTTCTGTTATAGGATGTTAGTGACTCTGATGTAATTTTTGTCTCAATGTATAATCTATATTTTAGAAGAGGAATTTATTTGCAGCTGAATACCGCATTGTTTTCCAATTTCCACTGCGTTGTCCAGTTGATTTACTACTTTTAACCATTGTTTGCACACCTGTAATCGCGGATAGGGTAAATGGTATATGGTAAAACTTACACCGCGCTTCTTAGCGCCTTGATTTTATCCCTCGTCAAATGTTATGTATTCCACTGTGTAATTCGTGTTTATTTTATCGAACAAATGCATTATGTCTTTATTTTATGTATACACGATTCCATGTATATTCCAGAAGTTTAAATGCCATACATTTTTACACAGAACGAAAGAAAGAAACAAGATATTAAACATATTGTACACTTAACCTTTGTTTTGTTTGTTTGTCAAAAACATTAAAGATGTCTGATGCTAAAATTAGAAAAGTTGTACCAGATTCCCGACAGGGTGAAATACGGAATTGGAAAACCAGTACGATTTTCGATCGTTAAATTCGCGCTGTATTTGTCACGGAGTCATAGTACAGTATTATGAGGTTAATAGTTTTAGGTGCTCTATATTCTCATATATTTTAGTCCCGATAATAATCTAAGATCTAATCCCAGTATGTACTAGTATACTGGAGAATGTCTAGGAAGACCCAAGTTTTTACTTCTGATATTAATGTTTTTTTTTTGAGACAACGCCATCCTTTTCAAACTTCTTTTCAGATGGTTACTCTGCTGTCAGTGTATAAGTGATTTTAGATTTTGTTTCCTGTGATACAACCTTACATAAGCATGTTATAACAGTCATTATTTAATTTACAATTGTATTGTATAAGACAAGCCGCATACCATTATGCATAAACATACTCAAGATATACTCTAGTTGGGATATTTTAAACAAACGCGGTATGTCACATGTTCTTGTGCTAACAATGCGACTTGGTTTATTGCCCTTATGATAAGATTTTTTTTGTCCCTGACACCATTGTTATTGGTTTTGAATAGGCGACAATGTAACAGCTAAGTAAAATGTAAACATGAAAAATGTTGTAACTGAGCATGGTATGGTGTGATGATTTTGTTAAAGTTTCCCCTTACTTTTACTTCAGAAGACTTTTTGCCCACACAAATCAATTATATGCGCACAGCAACAACAACGACATCACCACCACCACCACCACCAAACAACAACAACGTACTACTTGTTCTGCATTTACTACCGCTACCAAAACTAATTCTCCTTATCATGATGTTCATCCTTCTCCTTCTCCTCCTCATCATCATCCTTTATCATCATCTGCAGTACCACCACAATAACCTACTACACCAACACCCATAGAACTACCCATCACCCTACTCTTGTCAGCCAACAGCACAACCATCACCACCACCATCACCACTACTGCCATCACAACCACTGCCACCAATTTCACCACTTCCACCAGCTTTTCCGCCCAACACCACTACCATTGCCACCAACTTTACCATCACCATTACAAGCACCACCTCCTCTTCTTCCTCCCCGTCAACGTCCACCACCACTAACACTACCGCCACCAGCACTACCACTACCACTACTACTACCACCATCACTACCACAACCACTACCACATACTATACACAGTGAAGGCAGCAAGTGAACACCCTCTCCAGATAACTGAAATACTGTTGGTGGGAGGATAGACCCAATAAACATAAACATAAACAAGCATGCCATTCATGAGTCAATAAAACAGAAACCTATATAAGTTGTTTCACACACCCATATTTCTTCCTCAATACATGTAAGAATAGAAGATACATTTTGAAAGTTTCGATTTCTACTTCAGACAGATAGACCACATTTCCAATATCCGGTTGATAGGCTCAAATAAACGCAGGATGTGATGGCCGAGGCTTGAAGTGTTTTTTTTTTATTTTACAGTTCGCTGTTATATGTTTTAAAATAGTATTACTGTTGAAGATAAATTAAAAAACATATATAAACAATGCTAAATACTAAACTCGTGATATTGTACATTGGGTGGAGTGGGTTGGGGTGGGGTGGGTGGGGGTCAGGTGGGGGGGGGTGGGTTTGGATGTTAGGAAATATAATTTGTCACCAAACGCACGCTCTACTTACTGAACGCATGCTATACACAAGCTATACACACGCGAAATAATGAACGAACTTCACTCGCCGGAAGTTCGCTTTCAAACCTTGTAATTATGGAATTCTAGTTTTGTGCATTTCGGATTGCACAGATTTTTTTCAGGGCTTAGTTTTTTCCATTTTTCTTTTCATTTTTTTGGCGTTTTCTTCTCTTTAACATTTTTCAATAAATATTTCTTTCTTAATTTAACACAGCACATTTCCAAGGACAAAACATGCTATTTAAAATATCGTTTTTCAATATTCGTGTAAACAAATAAGCTTTTTACATGTTCCACAATTGGATATTAAAAATTAAATTCGTGGTTGACAACTATTACTATAAAGACCTATCTTGCTGATGGTGTTATTCTAATTCGAAAATATTTGTCCATATTCCTGTTAGATAATGCATCCATGCTGTTTATTGTACTATTTCCTGACAATATGTCATGCCGATCATCTCTCTACACGTCAGATGGTTTGTTCATGTCTCTTTTGCAAGAATGGGGGTAAAACTACTAATTATGCACGTTCAATTATTATATCTGAAGTTATACTTCATTCGGAATATACAAATTAACTATTGCCAAAGTGATACACACAAAATTAATTTAAACCAATTAAAAAAACAATTCATCGAAATTTCTATCAGATTCTATGAAAACTGAAATTCTGTGTCGTGGCCCACACGGTGGATTTTATGACATTGCAGATGGTAAAACCAAGGGGGCGGGTGTTGGGGTGTGTGTGTGTGTGTGTGTGTGGGGGGTGTCTCATTACGTAATAACATATGCTATATACCGCCCTAAATAATTTAATATGATAGTGTGAAAAGATAGAATATAAGATATTTTATAATTAAGCTACTGGATAATCATTTCGTCCACAAGCATTAGAAAAAAATAAAGTTAAGTAAATTTTATATGAAATAACTAAGCAACCAGTTACTAGAGTAAATAAAGTTTAATAAACATCAAAACAAATTAATAATTAGTCATTATAAGTTCAATAGTTCCTATTTTACATATTGTAAGGATGTGGTCCCATCCGTTGATGTTTCTAACTCGGAAATTCGCCCCTTCCGTTATATTTTTCAACCAGGACAAACCCACTCCTATGAAGTGTATACATTTGTTCTGAATCGGAGAGACAGGGAGAGAGACAATATGAATATCCAAAACATTGTTTAAAATAAGCCAATTTGATACTTTGATTGCGTTATTTCTGAAAGACAACATAACTTAATTCAAATGTGCAGGAGCTACTGGCCGATGTAAGTAAACTTCAGCACGTTTAGGGGACTTCGGTGTATCAATACATTCTAGGCTTTTTTCCGAACGTGTACAGAAAGGGCCGAAGATGATGCGAACGGTGCGACGCCTATAGGGGTGTTTACACTAAATACCGACCGGAAGAAGAACCTGTCACATGGACTTTTGCTGTTTAATAACAGTCTGTTGCTATGTTTTTGCCATCAGCATTTACTATTTTGCAGACAATCTCAATCGTTTGGTGTCACAAGGAAACTGAAACCATATAGAATAAAAAGAAAGCAAAAATCTTGAACACCTATACACAATAATGACTGATCCACTTCTGTATGATTTTCATTTCAGATAACATTCATTTAGTATATTTAGTGCTTTGTTGTGAATTATTATATAGGGAACTGTATCATAATATTTTTCTAATATGCCCAAACACTCAAATTTTAGGCAAATTGCCTTTTTCAAGAGTTAAACACAATCTCTATACATTTTTAGAAAAAAAAAATCATTGCTTTGTTTACCATTATAGAGATTGTCAATATGCATAAATAGTTAAACATGTTTTATTTTTCTTATATTCTTATAAGGTACACACAAGTATTACTTGTTCTCGTTGTATTGCATCCATGAAGCAACGACAACAAAGAAATTATTTTCCTTTGGTTCCTTCACACAGATGTACTTATTACAGTAAAGAAATGTCTACTATAATTGTCAATGCAATAATTTTCTTATTGTCGTCGTGCATGCGCTCGGCGTCTATATGTAATCGTTCCTGGAAAAGTCCTATAGATGGCGCCATGTTGTTTTATAAACAAGTGAAGTGCGGCGCTTTCATGCATTGCATTTCGGTTATTATTCATATTTGGTTAATATCCTAATTAAATTCGATTGGATTTTAAAATGTTGCTACATCATTTGCTGTCAATTGAAATTGTGAGTAATGTTCAATATTTGTATGTATAATTTGTTTAATTTTAACTAAAGACGACATACTATGTACAAGTTTGACAGCATTTTAAATATTTTTATTTACAATGTTTTGCTGTTTCTTGGTTAATATGATGTTAGGCTAAAATGTTCATTGTTGTACAGAACCTCGACGGCGACCTTTGATGTTTGCATCAATTATTCTTGTTTGTTATTATGTTTTGTGGGTTTAATGTCACTGTGTGGCCACATTCCTTAAATAATATTTTCAAAGTGATTAATACATTTGACGTACAAATGAACATTTAAGTTTTAATTTAGTTTCAAAATGTACGTCAATGGCATTTTCCCAAAGTTTTCAAACAACGTTTTAGTGGTGCTTTCACACAGGAATGGCTCAATTCACTAAACCGAGCAAATGCTTTCGACTTGTGTAAATATTAAATGTATTTTACCATTCGAATCATATCTTGATATTGTACCTCCTGATGCTAAGCTTTATGTAACAAAAATGAGAATCTCACTCCATACTTCAAGAATTCAAAAGATCGCGTTTCTAGGTAGAGAATAGCAAGAGAAGATAGAATTTGTCAGCTTTGCTACCAACATAATATCGAAGAAGAGTTTCACTTTATTTGTATATATCCTGCTTATGATGTAATGGGACGACAGTATATTCTCAAAATATGATGATAAAATAACTTGTCGTTTTAGTTCTAAAACACAGAAACCTTGATTAATCTTTCCCTTTTTGTTTAAAAAAGTCATGTTGTTGTGAAGTAACCTGTACAGTAGATAAAAATCACGTTCTGTCTTGCACTTATATGACTAATTTACTTTTTTTTCTTTGAAATTATGTACTATATACTCATCTGAATTAATATATGTTCTGTTCGTCTGCTCTGATTTCCTTCAAATTTGTTTTCATCGTTTATGTAACCTTTGATACTTCGCATCAATGATTTTCTTGTTAATGTTATGACCGTGTGTATCGTCCTTTCCTCAAATGAAACCATTTTTAACAATCGCTTTTTTTCAGGGGCGTACCATTTGCGATTGACCTTCAACACGACGGTAAATGAAGGTCGAGTGGAGGTTTCTGGTGGCGAACTGGGCGGTGCCTTTAGACCCATATGCGATGATGGAATGTTCAGTAATGATGAAGCAAGAGTCGTCTGCTCACACCTCGGATATAGGTAAACACTGACAAAACAAATCAGAAATAAGGCATGCGCAAAGACAATATTATGTATTTTGCTGAAAAAACGGGTTCAAATATTTTTTAATTTATTTATTACGCAGTTATATTTTTGTCTTGATATATTTGTAAGGTCAAATTGTTAGATATAATTTTAGACTAAAAGCAATAACAAGAAAAACACAATAAAACATATTTCTAGTGTATCGTTTTTTATAGGTAATCGAATTGTGATTGGATTGGGATATTTCATTTAACATCAAGTTTCACAAATAGTACGGACGCCATTTTTATCTAATAAATACTATAAATGATTCAACACTACATTCCTCCTCTGACTGCTTAGCATAAGGCCTTATCGAATGGGTTCGAGTGCCTTTAAGGGCTAGGGACTTAATGTGGGAAGGTCTTCCAGCTGACTTGCGGTGCACCCAGACATTTGTTTGGCTGTCTTCCTCCACCACATTGCGCTATAATAAATCATAATTGGTCGCTACGATGTAGCGATATTTTTCAAAAAATAAAACAAAAATAAACAAGCAGTCAAAATATTACTATCTCCAGACAAAACAACGTTTATGTTATTTGTACACACTAGTTTAAAACAAGAGGTCTTTGGCACAGAAGGCGGGCCAAAACAATGCAGATTGACCCATCATTTGACCCGACCTTTATTTAAATGAACTGATAAGCGCCGGTTCCAACTGAAACCGAAATCATATCATAGGTTAAGTAAAAATTTAAATGTTAACATTGTGCAACAGAACTACACAAATTAAGCATGTATCAAGACTCATTGACATAGTTAGAAACGCACTGATTGCCCTAAAGCGGTCCCAGTTTCGATTCTACAAGATACGAATCATTTTTGGATTTTGTGATATTTTTTCCCCATTTCATATAAACAGTTACTAAAACTTAATCGACGAATTAGAATTAAAATTTTAACTACCTTTTAAAGGTTTTAAATGTTTGGAAATTTGTAACTCATGCAATCTCCAAAAAATATTCTAATCTGTAAAGGATTATCTGTATAGATCAAGAACCATTCAACTTAAATGCAGTAAATACTGGATATATATACACAGTAAGGGACCCTAACTTTAACCTTAGGAGTAAACAGGCATTTTTTTGTTAAGCTTGCATTTATGTGTTTTCACAACTCTACTTTTTTACCTGGTTGGTATCCTCCACATTTCCTGCTGGTTTATCCGGTTGCGGAAACGGTTAAAGAGTTTGGTATTATGTCAGGTGTTCACGGCATGTTGGCACGTTACATGTATCACAATGAAAGCAACTCTAGAATTGCTTCAATTTCATACAGTGTCTGTGACATATTTACCGGTATGGTTAGTAAGACTTTCATTTTAAAACAACAACAGTACAATAAACAACTCTAACATCACCACCTCCAACAACAACGACAATAGCGACAATGAAAACGACAAAGACGACGACAACAACAACATGAAAACAACAACGGTAACAAGAACAACACGACAAGAACAACAACAACGATACGAGAAACAATAACAATGGGCCATGAACGGCTACTCCCACAATACAAGATTAATCTGTTTCAGTTTTGGACGTAGCACCCCATATTCCTACTCTGTAAGGGAAGGCTATTCGTTGAGAGATTTCACTGTAAATTGTTCTCAGGACTCTTCCAATCTTGCTGATTGTGAAATACTGCACGTCAACGTAACTAAATGTACGTCAACGTCATCCTACTACGTTGGCATATGCTGTTCCAACAACAAGGACTTCGGGGGTAAGTCACACGTTTGTCCAATGATTTTTATAAGGAGCATAAGTATGGCGTGTGAAACGTTGCACAATTCAAAAAATATTTTATGTGTTATAAATACACATTTATATTGTATAATTTTATAATAATGTGGTAAAATGTGGTAAAATTCCACATTTGTATTGCAAAGAAATATTTATGTTCAAAATTTTTATTTACATTCAAAAAATATGTATGTTTATAATAAAAATAATAAATATAAATATTAATAATAAAATTATTTTTATATTCTATAAAAAGCAAGAAAAAATACGTTCAATAATTGCATCATGGGTAATGATTGTAACAAACGATTTCATTGGACAACATTCCAAACATGGCTGCCACCATCGATTTGGAAATTGCCACTTCGTTTAATTTAAAAGTGTTAAACTATGCAGTAAATTAAATATATTTCAAAATAGGGAAAGATTAAAAGTAATATCAATTATATTGAAAAGACGTACCGATACATACCTGGTGGGGGCAGCCATGTTTGTTATAATCCGCCAAATATCGTGGTCCAATGAAATCGTTCGTTACAAATGATATAAGTATCCCATGATGCAATTGTTGAACATAAATATTTGTTCACTTTATCGAATATAAAACAATGCTATAATATATAAAACTATGCTATATAAATATAAATATAGAAGAAAAATATTTTTTTGCAATGTAAATGCTGAATTTTACCATAGAAATATAATTTTTACAACATAAATGAAAAATTTTAGAATATAAATACGCAATTTATCTCAAATATTTTTTTTTCGAATTTTGCAACGTTCCACACGCCATACATAAGCGATTGTTTACAAAAAATCATTACACAAATTGATAAGCAATGACTTTGTTTTTGATGTTTTGAGGGAGTAGAGGTGGTATGACAACAAGTAAGAAAGCGATGTAGCAGTTAGTCTAGTTACTATAAGATACGGTTCGTTACTCTCACACAGTTATGTAAAGAACCGACAGTTTAAAGGTGGTATCCGACAGTTTGGGCCAAAATTTATTTTCTTAAATAACCAAATACGTCATTATTATATAAAAGGGCCTTTAAAATGATGTTCATTGATGTCCTAGATTTGTGTGAACAGTCAAGCATAGATCACCACTCGTCATTGCAAACAGGTATTTCCTATCCGAGCCTCGCTGCAGAGATAGCTATTTTTAGACTTAGAAAACCACGGGACCACATACATTTGAGATCACGTCATTTAGTCCAATCGGAACTCCTCGGGTAATTCCGTCCTCGGGATAATCATTCCTCGGACGTATCTGGTGCAATAATACTGACTGAAATCACGTTCGTTCTGTTCGCCGGAAGTCGGATGAAGAATATGCCTAAAATATAGTTCGCACAAAACATAAACAACGCCATTGTTTGACAGCGTCATATCTGCTGCGCGGGGTAAATTAAAATTGGACGATCCGAGGAATTATCCGAGGTGTTCCGATTGCATATAGTCATCGGGGTAATCCGCTTTGACGTTGATATCTATTTTCAGCAGTGACTACTATCGAGATTTTTATACAGTTGGAAAGAATGCAAATTCAGAGAGATTTTTATTATGATAAGTTCTGTCTAACAATTAAGCTAGAGTTCAAAATCGTCTTTATTAAGACTAAAGTATGGATTTATACAAAAATTATACCCTAATTCCCTTAAAGCAGTGGTAAGGTATTGTTACATGAATTTGATATTGACAAACTGTCGCATACCACCTTTAAGAGAGTGTTTAGGTCACAGGACAGTCATTTTCTGGTATAAAGTGCATGCTTTCTGCAGCTCCTTGGATTTCTCACATCAGGGCTCTTTCTTGTTGTATTAATCGCAGAAAACTCCTAAACATTTTTTTTGTCGACAAATGTAAAACCACACTGTCACTCAAAATGCTGTCTTGATAATTAGTCTAATTAACATACATTTGACACGGGTATGACATCCCGCCACCCCATTTAAAGGTGGTATACGACAGTTTGTCTATATCAAAGTCATGTAACAATACCTTATCACTGCTTTGGGGAATTAGGGCATAATTTCTGCATAAACTCATACTTTAGTAAAAGTAAAGATGGTTTTGAACACGGCCTACATTGTTAGACAGTACAATATGGCGATAAAAACACTCTAAAAGTTCAGTCATTCCAAATCTATAAATAAGCACTATAGCGACCTCCGCTTAAAATAGATACCAACGTCAGATCGGAATACCCGGATGACGATATAACGTAATCTCAAAAGTGAGTTGTCACGTGTTTGTTCTAGTTTAAAAATAGCTTTCTCTGCAGCGTGCCTCAGATAGGAAATACCTGTTTGCAATGAGTAGCGGGGTTTTATGTTTCACTGTTCACACTGAAATAGGGCATTAATGAGCAGCATTTTGCAAGATCTTTTCAGGTAACAATGGCTTATTTGGTTATTTGAGGAAAAATATTTTGGCTCAAACTGTCTGCTATCATCTTTAAGTAGTTAATCTGACTTAATGTTGAAACCTATAAAACAATTCTGTTAGGTAGCTTTTTTGGAAGTCTCATAAGAATTTTCATAGATTTAATTTTAAAGGTGATATCAAAAGTTACAAAAAAGCTCATTTTTAAAATCAACAGCAGCAGCAGCAGCAGCAGCAGCAGCAGCAGCAGCAGCAACAACAACAACACATAAATAATCACTGATAGGAATAATTTCATTTTCAAACGCCTGTTTAAACTATCTCATCACGGTTTGAACATTTTCTTTCAGAATACAAGGGTGACGTCTTTATCGGCCATTGCAAATCTACATGGAAACAGGCCCATTCATCCTGCATTGCACGTGGCTATCATATGATTTCGTCACATGACCTACTACTCCATCAGGATTCCATGGGGTTCGACCTAAGGCCGAGATGGGTAGGGGAGTACTACAGTCCATGGATCTGGTTCGACGGTAAGTATTTTCCATCTCGCCGCTTGACACAAAAAATGGTCTCTATAGAAACTTTCCTTTCTTACTTTTGTTACATCTTTCTTGTGACCGGACATAGTAGCGCAATCGATAGAGCGTCGGCTCCAGGTACGAGAGGACCTGGGTTCGATCCTGGGCCGCGAAATACCAAAGTACCGGACCAGGTAGCGCAATCGGTAGAGCGTGGGCTCCAGGTACGGGAAGCCCCGGGTTCGGTCCCGGGCCGCGACATACCAAAGTCGTTAAAATGGTAGTGGTATAGCTCCCTTGCTAACGCTCAAGCAAATATAAGGGTGGTTCCACGACTGATGGGCCCGGTGTCAGGATAATGTGACTGGGTGTGGTATCATGTCAGGTGTTCACAGTGTGCTATACACATTGAAGGCAGCACTATATCTGCTTCAAGTGGACACCATCTCCAGATAACTGAAATACTCTTGATGGGATGATAAACTCAATAAAACACAAACATCTTTCTGGTTACCTGAGCCCCATATTTCCCTAATTTCCCTACATAAAGCACACTAAATTAATCTTGCCATTTGTATATTGTAAGAAATTGTAAGAAATATATATTATGTTTTATGTTCAGTTGATAACACTATTCTTATTTACCAGAATATTCTCACTGTTCCTCAACTGCGTTTTCATACATTTCGACGTAGCGGCCTTGCAATTACTATGATATTTGGAAGTGTGCCTTATACATATAACGTATATACATATATGTAATAATACCCCCCCCCCCCCCTCTCCCCACACACACACACGATCAAATCAATTTATCAGTTAGAAGAACATGATATAGTATACTTCTGAAACAATCGAGGTTAAGATGTCATTAAGGAAGTTCCCTTAATTATGCTCTTCCTGACCGAGCGTTAAACAATGGTCACAATGTCTTTCAACTATACAATGATAAATGTCCTGGATTATTACCATCAAGCTGCACGTTGCATTTTGATCTTAGAACAATATGCATTAAAATCAAACAAAACTCCACTTTGACTAACTTTGCGAGGCGTTTCGAATTTTCTTTAGGTTTCAGGTTTGTGAATGACGTAAGAATAATTCAAAATTCATTAGGTGACATGAGGCGTGTTGCTCGTGTTTAAGCACACTTTGGTCCTCTACCTATTCATATAATCACTTGTACAAACACGTGTTTGACCAAGTGATTATAAACGATAACTTTTGCAAAGTTATATTGTTTAGTTTTGTCTTTCAAGTACGTCGCAGCGACACAACTACGATAAAATGAACAACGACCAACTTTTATTGGTGGCGAAGGATCCCAATCGTACCTACTCGGCGATCTCCGGCAAGCTTCGGATATATCACCTCGAATGTAATTGTAGGAATACACCAGTTGGTGATTTGCCCCGGCGAATAACTTCTCATTGCATAATGTAAACAAAGATGGCTGACTTTTCAAAGTGCATGCAGTACGCTTTAGATATGATGGAGATTCAACACTCCTTGAAAGAAGAGTAAATTGCTTCGTTGGTAAAGTGTAATATACCAGTTATTTCCCTGCATGAACTCGGATCACGCTTCGGTGATGTCTATGTCCGAAGCTTGCCGGAGAACGCCGAGTAGGTACGATTGCCATTTTGGATGTAGTTCGTCAATATGGCGGCGACAGCATTATTTCCGAGGTGATATGTAGAGGACGGAGTTACCCGAGGAGTTCCGAGTGAAAGGATCCCAGACAAATGTCCGAAGAAAACCATCGGCGCACCGGAGGTCATATTTTTGACTCGACCCCACGCGGTTAGCGTCTGAGGAGCTCGAATATAACGTCGTGACCCAATCTTTTTTTAAAGGGGTGCGAGAGAGGGGGTGGGGGCCCCATGGCCATGTAGCTGCAATTGTCAATCTGTATCTCCCGTTGACTCTTCGCCCGAACCGCGTGGGTTCGAGTCTTGGTAAGAACGATAAATTTCACGTGGGGATGTAAATATACCCTGGTGTTTTTGTGCTATATTTCGGTTGGTTATACACTACAAACAACATCAACGACAGCAGCAACAACAACAACAAAAACACACGAATATAACAACACAACAAACAACAACAACACTATTCACCAATAAAGCCAAACATTATTTGAAATTGTTTCATCTAACAACAAAGGTTAAGTATGCGACACCAACACAGTAGACATCTTCTTATACATATCCAAGTAGAATATAATCCTGAACGTTGATAGTATTTTTTATTTTCTGTTCCAGGCTGTGTTACTTTGTCTAAAGGTACCGGAAGTGTCAAAGAGATGACAATACATCACAACTCCCCTCAGTCTTGCTCTCAGTTTTGTGGTTATAAACCAAATACCGTTTTTGCATTAAAGGTATGTGTAAAAAGTAAAGTGTAAAGAGATTCCATTTCATGTTTTCATGTAAGTTCTTGTGCAAAACGTGTTCACAAAAATCCTTTTTAACTGTAGTTAGAAACACTTTTCCTTATAATAATTTGAAAAGGAACAAACAAATAAAAATGACCGCCTCAACTGCATTTTTTTCGGCGTAGCAGTCAGACCTCACTTTTGATTGTCCTAACAAATGCTGACAGAAGGTTAGCTCGAATGAATATCAATAAAGCTCACATATGTTAAAATTCCAGGAAACAGCGTATACCGTATTTTTGCCAATAACCCTCCCCGGGATGTATTTTTAAAAAGATTGATGTTGTTAAAGTAATAAACAAAGCAAAACTATTTCCATACATATGAGCATGGTATCTTGATGGTAATGACTAAATAAGAAACTTTGATCATGAGGCGCAAACAAAGGGAGCACCTAGTGTCAAACTGTATGATACTTTAGGTGCCTCGGAGTTTATAGTTTTTTTGTCTACAAAACTGTCAATAGATTGTGTTAAATAATGCATCAACATCTCTTTATATATCTTTTTTAAAGATATATGCTGTTATTGTTATTGTCGCAAACTGTCAGCATGGAAGAAAGTTTTTTGATATCTTTCATAAAAACTAATATAAACCATGTATACGTTATCAGGGAAACAAGTGCCGATGCGTTTTGTCAGACACGAATGTAACCCAGGAATATCCCCGACTGTGTGACCGTCTATGTATCCCACAGGGAAACTTTATCAGGTGTGGGTCCGCCAGTCGCCATTGGAGTCTCTACACAATAGGTTTGCATTTGTATTGTATTGGTGTATTCTTAATTAATGAGCGATGCAGCTACCGCTTTATGCGCGTCGAGAATCTCAGATCTTAATTGTGACAACATATTTATCCTAAAGCGAAACTTACTACATTGTATGTGTGGGTAGGCCAGAAGTTATTTTTATCTGTACACAAATGATGCCATTTCCTGCATTTCAGATGCCTGACAGACAGAGAGTATTTACGACATAAATAGCTTAATTTCATTGCATATTTTTGAGACATTTTAAGCGTAAATATGTGCTTGATTGTCTTGTCAGTAGCACTGGGGTCTGTATGAAAATTATACTTCTAGTGTCATAAAGATGTCACACACCCTGAAATGTTTAAAATACCTTCATGGTATTCAACCCCAGTTGGCCCTTTTGCCGACTGACCGTTCCAAGGCGGTAACTGATGGTTTTTCTTTATGTGTGTTATGTCTCGTCTCTGTGTTTATTTGTTTTTCACATTTGCATTTACCTTGTTTGCCTTTGTCTACTGGTAGATAAAATTTAAATATCTGTTAGAGTTTTGATAGGACCTTTTCTTATTTACCTATAAAAAATCCCCTTCCCACTCCCCGCTCGATCCGGCCATGGTTTATTTAATATTCTCGGTTCCAGCATACCTAAGCATGTATATATGCCCGCAGAGCACTGAGGAATTACACACTTGTCAATGTTGTTTTCTATATCATCAATGACAAAAAACGTTGCTTCATTGAACAGCTGATGTAGAACAGTCGTTCGTGACGTTCTCCTCTCCATCCGGCAAACAGGCAAGTCAGTGTGCCCAACTGTTGAACGAGAATGGTATCCGTAAACTAGGCGAGACGGGTTGTCATACTGAAAATGGTTACATTTGTAGAGATGGTAGGTTGATGGAGCAAGTAGCTTAGAGCCCATTGTAGACATAGGTCTGATGGAGTATGGCGTGTGAAACGTTGCAAAATTAAAAAAAAAAATTAATGTGGTATAAATACATATTTATATTGTATAATTTTATATTTATGTGGTAAAATTCCACATTTGTATTGCATAAAAATATTTATGTTCAATATGTTTTATTTACATTAAAAAAAAATATGTATGTGGTAAAATTATTTTTAAATTCTATAAAAAGCAAGAAAAAAATGCGTTCAATAATTGCATCATGGGTAATGATTATAACAAACGATTTCATTGGACAACATTCCGAACATGGCTGCCACCATCGATTTGGAAATTGCCACTTCGTTTAATTTAAAAATATTATCTTAAACAGACTGCTTACTGTATGATATAAAGAGTAAAAGTAATACCAATTATACTGAAAAGACGTACCGATACATACCTGGTGGGGGCAGCCATGTTTGTTATAATCCGCCAAATATCGTGGTCCAATGAAATCGTTCGTTACAAATGTTATAAGTATCCCATGATGCAATTATTGAACATAAATATTTGTTCACTTTATCGAATATAAAAGTATGCTTGTTTTATAACACATAATGAAAATTTACCATATAAATACAAATATAGAACAAAAATATGTTTTTTGCAATTTAAATGCTGATTTTTACCATAGAAATATTATTTTTACAACATAAATGAAAAATTTTAGAATATAAATACGCAATTTATTTCAAATATTTTTTTGTCGAATTTTGCAACGTTCCACACGCCAGCAGAATGAAAATTACGTTTTTAAAATGTGTTGGGTATGGCAGCATGTTTTAATTTTCGAAACTATTGTGTTAAGACAATCATTGAACGTGATTGGTTTATTTAATCTATGCTATTTGTGTTCTTAATAAATGAACATCAAATAGCATAGTTTTTTTTTTCTGCAAAGAGAATATAATATAGCATTTACGTTTTCTTTATTTAAACAATAGTGCGTTTAATGTCTGAGTTTTAAATTAAAACAATAATGATAATAATCATAAAACCAGATGGTAATTTGTTTTAAATTTGCAAACATGTGTCATTTAGGCACACAATACTACCAGTTTGGTGGATTTTTCAATTTTGCATAAAGTTTATATTAGTTACCGAACTTTAACAGCTGGATGCGTAATTCTGGCCATACATGTGGCAGTACGAGATATTTGAGAACAACAAATAATCACATATTCTCTTTGATTTATTCGCAGTAAAACATGACGGCTCCATTGGAAATGTGCAGCTAAAACAACAGGTGGACTTGTCTTCGGCCCGGAAGAGTTGCTATCAGCTAGGCTTAAGACTCGTCGGTCACGACATCCTGGACGTGGGTTCGAATCTTATGTCCGGTTACCATGGCAGCTTTATAAACATTGAGCGAATGGTAACTCCGCTATATGAATATAATGGTAGGTGCTATTTCCCAATATTTCTTTAAAATGTTTTAACGTTTAATTTATATTATTTTGAAATTTTCTATTTATAAAGGGCACATATCACTACTGATAGCTTATCCATGTCACCATGATCCGAATAAACAGGAAAAATATCCAGTCTCTTATCAGGCATCAGGAGCTATGCTTATTTTTCTCTAGCGGTAGTATTTTACCTGACTGATATAACTAAACAAACAGGCAAGCAGAATACACCTTTTATTTGACATATATGAACAAATAAATGCACCTGTGAACTAGTATTTTACTTGACATATGCACAAATTAATATACCTTGGACTAGTATTTGACTTGACATATGCACAAATACACATCTTTAATAGTGTTTTACTTGACATATACGCACAAATACACCTTTGTAGTAGCATTTTACTCGACATATGCACAAATTAATATACCTTGTACTAGAATTTTACTTGACATATGCACAAATACACCTTGAACTAGTATTTTACTTGATATATACATATATGCACAAATAAATACACCTTTGTACTAGTATTTTACTTGACATATACATATATGCACAAATAAATACACCTTTGTACTAGTATTGTACTTGACATATGCACAAATACACCTTGAACTAGTATTTTACTTGACATATACATATGATTGATTGATTGATTGGCTAGGCATCGTTCATCCACTGCAGGATGTAGCCCTCTGCAGACCGCCTCCACTGGTGTTTATCTTGAGCCGTTCTTTGCCATGTTGTTCCCTTTATCTCCCTGATGTCATCCTGCCATCTTCTAGCTGGTCTGCCTCTCTGTCGTTTTCCTGTTCTCGGCTGCCAGTCTGTACATCTCTTTGTCCATCTGTTGTCTGAGTATCTTGCCACATGTCCTGCCCATTTCCATTTTTGTTGTAAGATGTGTTGGAGTATGTCTTTGGTTTTTGTTCTTGTTCTTATTTCCTTGCATGGTATCCTGTCTCGCAAATTTAATGTTGAGCATCCTTCTTTCCATTACCCTTTTTGTTGTTTCTATTTTATGTGCCAACTGTTTTGTTAGTGTCCATGTTTGGCATCCGTATGTCATTACTGGGAGGATGCACTGGTCAAATACTTTCCTTTTTAATGTTATTGGGAGTTTTTCATCTTGGAAAATCTCCTTATATTTTCCAAATGCATGCCATGCGTTCCTGATTCTTACTGAGATTTCTTCTGCTGTTCTATTTTGGAAGGTTGTATTTTGTCCCAGGTATGTGTATCTTTGGACCTCTTCTATAGGGACATCATCTATCTTGACTGTTTGTGTAGTTTCCTGGTTGGTCATGTATTTTGTTTTGCCCCTGTGTATTTGCAATCCAATTTTCCTGCTTTCTTTGTTTAGTTTGTTCAGATTCTCTTCCAGGGTTTCTGTGTTTTCCGTGCAAAGTATAACATCATCTGCAAATCGTAAGTCTGTAAGGTATTCTCCGTCAATTGTAATGCTTTTGTTGAGCTCTGCTTTTTTGAAGACCTCTTCAATGGCTGCTGTAAACAATTTGGGTAATATTGGGTCCCCTTGTCTCACTCCTCTCTGTATCTCAAAGGGTTCTGACACGTGGTTGTCTAGGTGGATTCTTGCGGTCGCACTTTTATATATTTTTTCTAGTATCTTGATCTATGTGTCATTGATGTTTATTTCTCTTAGTGCGTGAAAAATTGCCGAGTGTTCCACTGAGTCGAAAGCTTTTTCGTAATCTACAAACCCTAGGCACAATGGGAGGTTGTATTCGTTTGATTTTTCAATAAGCTGGTTCAATACATGTAGGTGGTCTGTGGTTGAGAATCCTTTTCTGAAACCTGCTTGTTCTCTTGGTTGATTCTCATCTAGGATTTTTTTCCATTCGGTTCTGGAGTAGCCTTGTGAATATTTTGTAAGTATGTGTTAGAAGGCTGATCGGTCGGTAGTTCTTAATTTCTTTTGGGTCTCCCTTTTTGAAAAGAATTATGATTTTGGCTTCTTGCCAGCTTTGTGGTATTTCCTTTTTTCTAAGAATTTCATTGAATGCCCTTGTTAGGTATTTTGTAATTTCTGTGCCACCTAATTTTAGAATGTCACTTGTTATTCCATCATTTCCTGGTGCTTTCCCTTTCTTCATCATCTTCATAACTTGCTCTATCTCACTTTCTATGAATGGCGGTGGTTCCTCTAGGTCGGTTCTTGTGTAGCAACTATCTTCTTGTGTTGTTTCTGTTGTCGTGTACAGCTGCTGATAGAATGTGCAGCATACATCCATAATTTCTTCTCTGTCTGTTGTGGTCTCTCCCGTCGCTTTGTACATAGATGAGATTTTCCTTTTGCTTCCATATTTATATATTTCCTTTGGTCCTTTGCCTTTCTGTATCACATTTTGTATCATTTCTGCTCTTTTTCTTCTTGCTCTTGCTCTACGTTTCTTTTTCACTGTTTTATTTAGTTCTGAATATTCCATTTTCTCCTTTGTGCTTTTGTTTTCTTTATTTCTCAATGTCTTTCTCTTGTCCTCAAGTATTTCAATATCTTTGTCTTCTTGAGTCTTTTCTTTCTTTACTTTCACCTTGCTTTTTTTCGATTTTTTCCATTTCTTCTGTGATGATCGTATTCAATGTTTCAATCGATGCCTCATCGTTTTCTAAGACTTTAAAACTGTTTTTCAGCTCCAGTTGGAAAGTGCCCATGTTTTCTTCTAGTGTCTTAAGGTCCACCGTCTTGGGTCTCTTCCTTTTTATTCTTCTAAGTCTTTCAAGCTTCGCGTTTAGTCTTACTTTTGCCCGTAGCATTCGGTGGTCGCTGCCTACGTCTACTTTTGTTATTACTTCACAGTCTGTGACCATGTTTTTTGTTGGTGCTAGAATGAAATCTATCTGATTTCTTGTTTCGCCGTTTGGAGATTCTCATGTCCATCTTCTCTTTTTTGCTTTTTGAAAGAAGGTGTTTGTTATTATCAAGTTGTTTTCCTTGGCGAAGTTGATCAATCTTTCTCCTCTTTCGTTTCTTTGACCCAGGCCAAATGATCTATTGCTTTTTTTAGGTCATCGTAGAAACTCTCAATTTCTTCATCTCCGTGGCTTCTTGTTGGGGCATACACCTGCATTATTTGCATTGACCATTTTCCTTTCAGCTTGACTGCACATGATATTATCCTATCTGAGTGTTTTTCCATCTTCTCAATGTAGTCTTTGAAGTTCTTATTAATTAGAAAAGCCATTCCTGTCGCATCTTTATCATCCTTCTTCTTTCCAGCTTCATAGATCCAATCTCCGCTTGGTAGCTGTTTTAGCCCTTCCTCTTTTCTTTTGGTTTCACTCAACCCCAAAATGTGCCATTTTATTGGTGTTACTTCATCTAGCAGTCTGTTGAGGTCGTCATCTGTTCGTAGGGTTCTTGTGTTATATGTACATATATACAGTTTGGCAGTGTGACCTTCACCTTTTTCTGCCTTACAACGTCCGGATGACTTTGGTTCCAAGGCGTCATTCTTTAAGGCGCTGGTCTTCGTTGCCTTCTTTCGAACTTGCCCGTTATGGCCATGGGCTATACGGCCTTTTCTTTCTTCGTCTTTCATTGGTGTGCAGGTTTTTGGCATACTCCAGCGCGCTGGCCAGGCGTATTGTTGGAGTTGGTAGAATATACCGTCTTCCACTCGGTCCCTCCTGTGAACTTAGCCTCTAGCCGGCCGAAGCTCGCTACAATTACCGCTCCTTGGGTGGGCTTCCCATGGGGAGAACCCGGACCCGCCACAAGAGGATTTGCCTGCATGATCCTGTGCCAAAGGCACATATACATATAGGCACAAATAAATACACCTTTGTACTAGTAATTTACTTGACATATATGTACAAATAAAAATACCTTGTACTAGAATTTTACTTGACATATACATATAGGCACAAATAAATACACCTTTGTACTAGTATTTTACTTGACATATAAGCACGAATAAATACACCTTTGTACTAGTATTTTACTTGACATATAAGCACGAATAAATACACCTTTTTACTAGTATTTTACTTGACATATATGCACATAAAAATGAACCTTTGTAGTAGTATATAAACGGATGCATTTAAAAAATAAGCCTGAGTTACTAGGACTTTACCTGACAGACATGCGTCGATTAACTCGTGTACTAATACAATACATGTACCTGGCATATATGCAAAAATAAACCCGTGTTACTAGTCTTTGACCTTACATACATGCAACAATAAATCCGTGTTACTTGTAGTTTACCTGACAAATATGCAAAAGTAAACCTGTACAAGTATTTTACCTTACAGTTGCATTTTAAAAGATAAACCTTGGTTACTGCACCCGAGCTATATCTGACATATATGAAAAAATATGCCATTGTTACTTGTCGTTTCCCATACTAAAACATGCTTTAGTTTTACATAAAATAAACCAGTGAGCAAAAGTACTTTTTTCAGTTTGCCTGACACTTTGCCTGACATATATACAAAAATAAAAATGTGTTGCTTGCATTTTGTTTGACTCATATGCAAAAATAAACCCGCGTTACTAAAACTGTGACTGACAGATATGCACAAATAAATCCCGCGTTACTTAAACTGTGAATGACAGATATGCACAAATAAACACGTGTTACTTGAAATGTGCCTAACAGATATGCACAAATAAACCCGTGTTACTGAAACTGTGACTCACAGATATGCACAAACACGTGTTACTTGAAATGTGATTGACAGATATGCACAAATAAACACGTGTTACTTGAAATGTGTCTGGCAGATATACACAAATAAACCCCGCGTTACTTAAAATGTGCCTGACAAATATGCACAAATGAACACGTGTTACTTGAAATATGCCTTACAGATATGCACAAATAAGCACGTGTTACTTGAAATATGCCTTACAGATATGCACAAATAAACACATGTTACTTGAAATGTGCCTAACATATATGCACAAATAAACCCCGCGAAACTTAATCAGTGACTGAAAAATATGCACAAATAAACCCATGTCCATGTATTTTAACTTATAATATGCAAAACAAAACAAACAAAAAACAACAACAAAATACAAAACAAATAAAAAACAACAAGTGCTACTGGGGTTTATCTAACGAAAATGAAAAAATAAGCATTTGTGTTTTATCAGACATAAACAAAAAAATAAACCCGTAGTCCTTGAATTTTACCTGACATATATAAACAAATCTGTTCATATTTAAATTTTACCTGTTAGATATACACATTAACCTGTGCTACTTGGATTTTCCTTGACAGATATGAATCGCCAGCTGGAACCTTCTTGGTGTATGTATGTCAATGGCAGCGGGGACAAGATAAAACGTCGTTTTGTGGATTGTAATGAAGAACGCTACCTCTTTGTTTGTTTGAAAGGTATAACACTATCCTGTCAATTCTCGGTCGAACGAAGACAATGAAATAAGTAAAATTCATTCGTTTTTTCGAGAATATGATTGTGTATAGGTATAACAAGTTTTTAAACATTGGTTGAATATTAAATTTAAGTGAAAATATAACTCCCTTTCTTGTACCTGTATTTAATATATTAATATTTTTATCTCAGAACCTTTAATCTAAACAACTTTATATTGCTCCAACGCTTGTAATAGCACTTATGCGTCCAAAATATATAAACAACCAACAAAAAACAAAAAACAAAAAAAAAACAAAACAAACAAAAACAAAGAAAAACAACAACAACAAAAAACAAGCAACTTTTTAATTGATTTTATATGTTTATTGTCATCACAAAAGAACACTGTGGCTTGTGTCTTTGGTTGGCCTATACTAGTTTACAGAACAATCGTTCTTCAGAACATATGAAAGTAACGCAGATAAGTATGTTCGATTAAAATAATCACATGTCTGGCCTTCGGAAATTTGTCCTACGTGGTTTCTTGAAAAAAAGAGAAAGATTTTCAGCAGAACTAAAATGCGTTAATTTTGTATCCAAAACTTTGCGATTTTCTTTCCTCACGTTATTGCGAGAAGTCACACTAATAGATATAAATGAGTCGGTATGGCAAAATAGTATATAATTATGAAACTGAACTTGATATTTGCCAATACTTTGCATGTATTTTCAGACAAAGTAGCTAGACCTGTTGTCGACTTGGATGATTTGAACACTACCCCTATCAATGGACAAAGCGGGACCATGTAAGTTGTCTAAGAAAAAATTCTTTTTTTTCTTAACCCTTATTTATTCATTATATATAGTCAAACCACAGTCGGACACTTACGACCGATCCATTTTGTTACTCTCCGTTCACTTTTCGCCGTTTCTGGTAATGGTATTTCATTGGTCACTTCATAATCCGATGAAGATTTCAATCCAATGATAAAGCTCGCTCTTTCATTGTTTCGACTGACTTGTCAATGGATATATCGAGGCCATTGTTATACTTCTAGTCTCCACGCTGAAGAGTACAGATTTTCTATTATTCTATTATTTTCTATTCAGTTCTAAAAGACGACAGAAAAGGTACCAATAAACCCACGGTCGACGAATGTAGTAAAACGGAATAGTCGAGCGTGGGTATCCAACGATGTAGTCAAACACGACCTTTTGATACATCCTTGATCTGAATATATTTAATTAACTTAATTTAGCTCCTAATATAAGACTTATTTCCCTCATACTGCAGCTAATATATGATTTATCGCATATTATAAAAATTATATCACCATTTTCAGAAGACTGATAACATATACAATAATATTATATTAAATTAATTAACATGCGGTGTACAAGTCCTTTTGAACTTTTCTTTTTAGTTGTTTACAGTTTTATATTTTCTACTATATATCAAAATCATTATGTGCTTTCACAATATTAAAAAACCCAGTTACACTTTCTGTTTACATGTAACGTTGAAAGGTTTTGGTCATATGTTTTATAAAACCCTTGGTACATGTTTACATTTTAGATCGAACCAAACAAGTGATCAAACGGACAAACCGACCGCTCACAAGAATGGCGAAAACAAAGGTAAGAAGGAACAAAAAACAACAACAAACAAACATAGTTTTTTGTTGACAAATATCCGTTAACATAATGGATAAAACAATAAATAATTAAAATGACAAAATGCTGTGTTTTACTTGTAATATGTCTACTGTATTGCACACTCTTTATCAGCTTGTTGAAAACTGCGTGAAACAGTCTAGCTGTTTTATCAAGAAAATCTGTTCGGCATTCATACAATTAACTAAACACAATTTACCATAAGAACAAGAGATCAACATAGATTGTAAACATAGTTATATCGTTTTCTTTTGTAGCGTGGACTGACAACAATTCATTTTAATTGATTTTGTTTGTGTGCAAAGTCACGAATTTTACGTCCTACTATAGTTTATTATATGAAGTCGCCATAATGATTTTACTCAACATCTACCTAATTAAGAAACCTATTAGGAAGTTCAATTGACAAACAAATTTGTTGGTGTTTTTATTTTGGTGGGGTGGGGGTGGGGGTGGGGTGGGGCGTGGATTTAGTTTTTTTTATTTATTTCCACACTGGCTAGTTTAAATAAGCGATATTTTCTTCGTGCTAAACGGTTATATCTTTTGGTACGAATATTTCCCAGAATAAGTTGCACCAAAAATATTCCTTGGAACATTTTACATGATGAGTTGCATTTACAGTTCTCTCTCGGTACGAACATTTTACTGGATGAATAGTATATGAATAGTACATGTACTTAAAGTTTAAGATATTTCAGATTCGAAAATCATATCAATAAAATATAAAACAAAAGCAACTGACAAAAGTATTTTTTTTCTTAGATCAAAAACGATATTCTGATTTTTTGTGGGGTGTGGGGTTCTTTTCAACTCATAAAATATGTCATAATGACATGTATGAAAACAAAAGTATATTTATGTTTTATTTCTCTGTTCTAATCAGATCACGTTTTTTCCCCTCAGTTCAATCGCATAAAAAGCATAGAAGTGTAAAAAACTGCCTCCAGTTTCCTGCGCTATTTCACCAAGAGAAATGACTCTGGCGTGCTGTTGACTATAGTAGTTATTTCCCTTTGACATAAATGTGAACTATTTTATGATGGCTACTTTCGCTTCTTCTTTTCAGATTCACTGATATTGGAGTTAGCACTCATTGGGATCGGATCTGCGATTGTTGTCGTGATCGTCGTGATCGTCGGTATCTACTGCTGGAGAAGGCATGCATTTGTTTATTCAATGTTTATTGTAGTAGCAACGTTCATGCTAGTAATGTAAGGGCAACAAAGAAGTTTTAGATCATTAGATGCCAGTTTTTCATGGATAAATTAAGACAACGTTTACTGCATTGGATGTTTTAAGGTCAACTGATAGATTTTTGTTTGCAATTGAACATTGATCAGCTAAATATATGATTAATTATTGTGGGGTGTTAGTTTAGATTAGCTTAACTCGTATTTTGAGATTTGGTTTTAAATAATTAACGTTAATAATATGAAGTATTATATCTCCAGGGTCGTTAAAAATCGACAGAAAAGACAGAACTCACTTGTGATGGATGGTAAACTACGCCAGAAACCGTCACAGACCAGCCTGAACAAGTACCAGAGTTACACACCAAAAGGAACTCAACACCCGGAAGAAAATGTGTACTCAGAAATCAATGAAGTGGAAGCTAGTCCATCAAGTACTTTAATAAAACCTAGACCACTACCAAGACCGCCGAACCCTGAATATTTACCACTAATTGATGGAAAGGAATATTTAGAACTTCATGACCTTGACCCTGCTCCGAAAGGTACCAGAAAACGCAAACAAATCTCCCGACTCGGCAGTGTATTCAAAAGACCAAAATGGCGACCAGAGTAAGGACATTGTGAAACAACCAGTGACATTAAAGGCAAGTTATTCATTCCCAAACGATGAAATAAACCCGGATAAAACACCACAGGCTGAAGAGGAATATCTAGAACCAAGAAAATCTGATGGGTCAGGCTATGTGATCCCATATGATCATGTAGGAAAAAAACTTAAAGAAAGTGATGAAAAAGTTCAAACAGTTGTCTAGTATCTGCTGGAGTCCAGATGTAGGTAAATTGGTCAAATATTTAATGATATTTATGTGTGAATTACCGCTCCGATCGCTTATGCATTATAGTTATGTTTTCACAAGTGGTAATATTGTTTACTACAAAGCAGCAACACATAACGAGACAACAAATTTCATTTTATTTAATCTTAGCACTTCATTTTCCAAGACAATGGACACAAAGTTTCGTTTGCTAATAAGTTGCAATATTTTTTTTAGATTTTTTTTGTGTAATTTTAGATATTCGTTAGTCATGCTTTATACCACTAAGACCTTCACATCACTTTGGCGTGTAAGCAGTATTTGAACATTTATCATAGCTAAACATAAAAAATGGTATCGAAATGTGTCGGAAATTACGCACATTTGTCATTTGACATTTTTTGGACATTTTTCGACGTCAAAGAACTTTATATTTTAAGTGTGCGTAAAATTTAGTGTTTTTTTTTCTCGAATTAGAGACTCCTTATTTGAGTTTAATTGATTTGGTTGGGTTTAAATTAAATTGAAATTCCGACCATTATTTTAATTAGAAATGATTTTAGGCTCAAATATGTGCAATCTCGTTCGATGGAATCGATATTTAAACACTTGCAAAATTACAGACAAATTTAAAATCGAACAAGCAGTGTCATAGAAAATTAAAATTTAAATGAGCTCCAATTTGAATGACATTTGACCTTGAGTCATATTTGTAATCATCTTTATTTTTCTGACTTAAGACAGTACCTTAAATGCCGCAGTTGCCTTAGATATAGGAAATGTCTTAGGTTAACAGATTTTATTAATAAAATTTTAGACATTTTCAGGTATTTTACAATATAAAATATTTAACAATCTAAGGAAATTCCTTAGGTTCGCGATGAGAAAAAATAATTAAGATTCTTTTTTGTATGAATCCAGGTTTTGGGTAAATCCTTTAAATCCGGACCTGGCAGCGCAATCGGTAGAACATTGGCTCCAGATACGGGAGTTCGATCCCGTGCTGCGACATGCAATAGTCGTTAAATATGGTATAGGGCATAGTTCTTTGCTAGCGCTCGAGCAAATATAGTAGGATAGTACCATGACTAGGTTGGCCCAGTGTCGGGATAATGTGACAGAGTGTGGTATCATGCCTGGTGTTCATGCTATGCTATACATAGTGAAGGCGGCACTATATCTGCTTCAAGGGGACAGCTTCTATAATCAACCGAAATACTGCTGTTTGGACGTTAAATCCAGCCAACAAGCCAGTTAAAAGCGCATTTACTAGATTTTCCTCAGCTATTTCAAGTAGAAAACTATCTCATGAACATTTAAATATTAATCATTTGTCAACCTTTCATATTTCATTAAATCATGCTCAGAAAACGAAAGCAAGTTGAAAGCAAGTTTGTATTGTAATGGTTGCTTTGTTTTTGTTTCTTGTTAACTAAATTTGATTTTATGTATTGTTCTTGTAATTTTATGTTCCTCTCATTTATCTATTCATAGACAATTCTGTTATCATGGACTGAATCTCATTTGTTGCTAGTTTATTATTTTATGTGCTCAAAAGTGGTGAATATTTGTGTGTTTTGAAAAACTTTTTCCCTCTTAAGCATATCATTCATAAGAATCTCTAAAATAAATGGAACTATGTCAAGTTGAATGATTGTTCGCCATAACGTGCTTTAATCTAAATATAATATATACAATTTCATACCATAATTTCATAACAAACTAATGATGAGCGTTTCATCATAAATCTTAAGATCGTTTTCCCTTTCTCTTATGAATGGTTTTCCGTCGTAAGAGCGTTTCATTAATATTTCCGAAATCGCTCTCAGGAGCGAAATCGCTCTTAAAAAATCTTAAGAGTGCTTGTGACCAATTTACTACCAATCACACTTACGATAGTTTGTTGAAACACACTTAGGAGTTACCGTAAGACTGAAATTTAAGAACGTTTTTTTCAATCGATTTTAAGATTGATAATGAAACGCACCCCATGTGGATAAAGACATCGACTTGTAATCACCTTACTTCAAGGCCCTTCACCGCGTGGGCTTCGAGTCCCGGTTGGGGCAAAATTTTCATGATAAGAGCTCTTCCAGCTAACTTTCGTCGCACTGTTATAGATGGAAAACAAACGTGTATTATTCAACACAATGAAAACAGAATATAAAACATATTATTTCACATTGAAAATTATGATTTACCAGAAGACTTCCACAGAACACTGCCAGTCCACAAAAGTTTAAAAGTAACGTACATTTATAAGTAGCATTCTAGCTTACTTGGGAATATACTTTTCCGGTATATCGCAGTCATATCCGCTAATCGCTCACAATTCGTCTCGAATTGTGTTATCCAGTGCACTTCAACTGCACACGCACGTTCACGCACACTCTCACGCCCACGCATGCACGCATGCATACATGAACGTTATTTTTACGGACAAAGTTCCATAATCAAATTCAACACATTTACATGCGGTGCATAGTAGGCGTTTGGTAAGAGAATTGTGGGCAGTTTTTACGGACACCAGTGGCTCAACACTAAAGTTCACGTTTGGGTAAATGAAAGTTCGCACATCTTTGTTTGAATTGAGACATGTTGTTTTCAGCACCCCAGCAATACAGCACCACAGCGACAACTAAATAATTGTAATACATTAATGGACGAAATTCCTTTCTGTTTTATCAAATTTCCTTTAAAATGCTTGAGTAAAGTTTTGCGAAGAAAAAGAAATTGATAAGCTATATAAAACTAAACCAGGTAAGGATTGTGTGGTTGAAATCCAAGGAGACCCAAATACTTATATGAAGTATTTTTTTTATTTCTGTCCCATATTTTTACCATTTTATTAATTTATTCATTTTATTTGTCGCCATTATTGTTATTCTTTCAAATAAAAATGGAAGTAAATGTCACTGTTTTTACTTATTTTATTTTATATTTACTCAAACTGTGAAAACACATAAAATACTTGAAATAAAATCAACATACTAAGAAAAAATACATATACCAAATAAAAATTCGGTTCATGCATGCTTTTCCGGGAAAAATTCTAATTTCTGGGATGCCGGAGATGCATATAGGCGTGAATCTGGGCCAAACTCGAAACAAGTGTACTTTTTCTTTACTGGATTTTCCTTTGAGTATGTTCCGGCAACATTGGAGCTGCGTGTGTGTGGGGGGAGGGGGGGGGGGACGCTTCCGCTACTGAACTCCTTCCACAATAAAAAATATCATAATTTTTGTTCACAAACATCTTTAATCAAAGTTTATTTTGCGCAACATAAAGATCACAATGTGTTAGTTTTGATTGCAGAGATGCGCACAAGCTAAAGTGTTTAAATAAATACCATTTGGCTATGAAATAATTCTAACTGTCAAGCCCTGTAATGATGTACCTTAAACAGAAGCCCCTCCAGTATTAATCTTTCTATCTAACTCCCCGAGTTTCGAAGTGAGTACATCAACGTCTTGGTAATTTGTCCAGGCAAGTCCCATCTTAAACAAACCAATGTCAACATATGTAGACATACATGTACTTATTTTTCGGTAATACACGTATGCCTCATTAAAACGAGAGTCTGTGAAGTATTTAAAAAAAGCTTATATCCATTACTTTACTTACACGCCGTAGTCAACAATATAATCAGCCATGGTAGCTTAAGGTCTTGTACGCAAAGCATATCCTAAACATTGTAGACTGCATTGACAAAAGCTTTTATCAAGTAAGCTTGCACTGACAAGCAGTTGCCAAAAAGAAAGAATCGATGTTATTTCTCCTTTTCTACTTCTTCCGTCATTTTCACAGCTCCTGTAGAAAATGTCTTAACAGCTCGTGATTTGTCAACCGACATGTCATAATCTCCTTGTGTCACCAGAAGTCTCTTACCATCGGATGTCTTGCAGATGGTCACTGGTTTCTCCAGACCGCTGCTGCAGATTGTTCTGATTTTTTCACCTTCCTTCATGACCTCTACCACACTGTTGTTCTCCCAATCCAATACAAGCACCGATCCTTGAAACAAGACAATCCCAGTAGGGGTAAATGTAATCTTACTGATGATTCTGAAATGCCAAAGTGGTATGTTCTCCAACGTCAGACAAACAATGCCCTTTTCACCAGACGCATACAGACATTTCGCATCCTCGTTGATCTCTAAATGTTTCTGTACACCATTGGGTATGCCCGTTTTGATACAAGAGAACTGTCGGCCTTTTAGATCTATTACATGGACGTCGCCATCAGAACATAGACAATACAGTCGGTAGGAGTTGTATTTAACGTCAAACAGCATGGAAGCTTCACACTTCAGACTTATTTCCTTGTCAGTCAGGCGCTCCAGTGTTGCTTCTGCTTTCATAAGTGAAATTTTCTTGTCAAAGTTTAAAGACACGGCCACGGCAGCATCTGAAACCGCTGTTACTCCCCAAGGATGCGTCAATTCTACTTCCGAAATACTAGTTCAACTCAGCGTCAAACATCTGTACGGAGTCATGAACATTATCGCATAAAACGATGTTCCCATTGGCAAGAGCAACGATTCCTGTGATGAAGCATGACGTCTTATGCTTCGTTGTCGTAAAATGATCCTGACTGACTGAGTTCCAGAGGCGATGAGAGTTCGACTGTCCGCGTCTTCTCCGAAGCTGTCCATTCTGCTTGGAAAGAGCATTTATTAATGGCGCAGACGTAGACCTTACAGCAAGTGTTGCAGATAATCCTGACATTGGGATAAGTTGTTCTGGATCATCCATCGCTTTCACTGGTTGTTCTTGTTTGGGTATTAAATCTGTCTTCGCTTTTGTGTTTCTTTTTGTGATGAGTAGAGAAGGTCTGTTATCCTGTTTCGGTAAAGGAACTGTGTTATTATCAGTTTTAAGACTACTTTTAGATCTTCCCATTTTAGATTTTGTTGATTTTGTCGATAACGTCGAGTTCGACCTGGAGGACAATTGGATTAACTTCGATGAGTTTGATCTCATGAAGGTAGTCCGCTCTGGATCATTGCTCTTCTTTTCCGGCGAGTCGGCAACAGTGTCCAAAGCTTCTTGGGCGTCCATTTCATCTTGTAAAGACATGACCTTGACCTCTCCCATATTAAAGGCATCTAGCTGCCGGAGAAGGTAAGCTAGCAAAGGTTGTAATACAAATTGGAGCTGCTGAGGAACGGAGCTGGCTCGTTGATTGTTATATAAACTCCCTGGCTTCTTCGCACTTATCCTTGCCCTCTTTAAGTGGCTTCAAGTTGGTGTTTGATGCGTTCTCCTTGATATTTTCTTCCATTTCTTCTACACTGTAAAGAGAAATATCCAGAACATCATGTAAAATTTAACGTCACTGCTTTAAAGTTGTGTTTCACTTGTCTGCCATTAAAAGATTTATTTACTACAAACCTCTGGTGCCGGTACTGTTAGCGTTGTAGCAAAGTACCAGACAGCAGTTTTTATGCTTCTAGAGAACACCATATCCGAAAGAATTAAACCTTGTTAGTAGGACGTAGAAAAACACCGATGCCTTCTGTTAGTTATTTTAAATGACATATCTTACCATAATAACGTATGACATGATGGTAATCAATACCTACCATGATTAAAATAATATGACTTGCAGATGAAACAATTATTAGTGGTCCCTTGATATTTTCATTCATTGTTCATAAAAACAGTAAAAGTTACATTTATTTGTCTAAAGTTTTGTTGAGCGTAACTCAAAACTAAGCATTTATTATTGCGTAAAATATAGAATTTTTGTCATAATAATGACTGTCAAAAAGATATTTATCTGATGACCACAGGGATGGATCCACGGTGGGGGATGGGGATGCATCCCCCCCCCCCCCCCCACCCAACCAGGTAAAAGGTTAGAGTAAGGAAAACACATATATGTAAGCTTAAACATACTAAGCTTTTAAAGTAAATTTTGGCTGTTGACTGCATAGGTCGAAGTAAGGACCCTTTACTGCGTACATATGTGTAGTATTTACTGTGAAAAAGTTGAATGGATTTTGATTCATACTCCCCACCAAACTTTTTCTGCATCA
The DNA here is from genome assembly GCA_007844125.1 of Sinonovacula constricta. Lineage (NCBI taxonomy): Eukaryota > Metazoa > Mollusca > Bivalvia > Cardiida > Solecurtidae > Sinonovacula > Sinonovacula constricta. Next base: position 22,160,438 of record CM017560.1, read on the forward strand.
GCTCTAGCTGACCCCACACATAGGGGTCGCTTGCACATTCATTTGATCAACATTTCTACCTGGTCTGCTTTCTGTACACACACTTGCTTTCTTAATTAGTAATCAATTATAAATTATTTTGTTGTTGTTTTGATTTTAAGGGACCAAAATATCAACAACAATACTTCACATCAAACTGTGAACAATACAGGAAACATAATACAAATATTATAAACGATGTAAAATATTCCTTTTATATGCCCTTGTTCGCAGCGAGCAGTCCTTACTGAAGACACACAGCGTTAACGATTTGATGTATCATTTCTTTTTTGGGTTCCATTATAATAATCTGTTGCAAAGCACATCTGGCCTTGTTTACCACTTTTGTTCGTACATACATAAATACTTTTTGTGTGCAATATTTATAATGTTTATTTTAAGATAAAGCATAATAGAATCTAATATTTTATTAATAAGCCTTCCAGATGAAGTAAGAGAGAAAACTAGATCTTCCGCTGTGCAAATTATCAGAATCTGGTACGAATTAATGACAATCAATACCTCTCTTTGTTCAAAATAAGTCTGACATATCTTTAGCAAAAAAGGGTAATAAATTAATACAGTAACTAAACATATTTTATGATGAAGTACCATTTGTATTCTTCTTCCAGTGCTATGATATTCTCGTTTAATCGGATCCTCTCTGCATGTGCCGCAATACTCGCCGCATGGGTGGCACCCTCGACCATCTTTTTCAGCATCTGCTGAAGCTTTGTGTAAATATGCTGCATATCAGCCTTCACTTTCGATTCTGAGTCGGCAATTCTCGCCTTGTTTAGTGAAACCTCCTGTATACACGCTTGCAAGTCGTGCTTCGCCGTTATAAGATCCGCTAAAATATCCTTCTTGGCATTCTTTACTTCGCCGAACATTCCACTCGCCATTTTTGTTATAAGACTATCGGAAAGTGAGTGATTGACATGCTTTCTTACAACCGTCACAGGTAATTATTTAGTCTCATGAGATATTGTTAACATTTTTGATCAGTAATTTTTATGCTCTGAGGTATTGTGAACATTGATCACATAATTTGTTTTAACACATCCATTATTTATCACTCTCTTCAGAAAATGTCCTAACATCTTAAATAATTATCAAAGGTAAAAGTACAAAACAGGTTGTTACAATACGATGCATTTTTCCCTTTACTCAAATTCCATTATAAAAGAAAGTTTCTGTGTCCCCTTCCACAGGAATTACCAATCAAACACCGCCAGAAACTGTTACTAAAGCACACGAAATTGAATTGTAATAAATTTAAAACAAAATCTGCTCTAAAAATCTCAAAAGGTTCACTTTTGAAATGAGCGGAGCAGGTTGAAAGGAAATAGGTTATAAGACAAGTCTTAACAAAGATAATTGACTGGAATTAAACAAAGCAATGAAAAACAAAGCGCATTCATAATGTGGACAAACGATTTGCCTCGACGGAGCTATTGTTTTAGCGTAATTCGACGTCCGTCTAAAATAGTTATGGCTGTATACACGCGTTTGGTCTAAAATTAGGTACAACAATATGAACTTACTTTTACTTGTAAAGCTTTTTAAGAGTGTGAGTGTATTTTTAATTAAAGCATTAACACAAAGTGACCAAGAAAATCGCCAGAACCAAATTCAGTACTTTATATATTCTTTTAATGATAAAAATACCTTATATTAAAATTCGTTCAAGGCACTTGTTATTAATGGTAACAGCTACTTACCCTAATGCCGTTATGTGGCATTCGGGATTATTTAGTTGTGACTCTTCAGATATATTTTTCCTACTTTTGTTTGAAAAATAAATGGCAACGACACAATTATGATACTTATGACAGCGTCCGACATTATCAACGACCATGTAAAGAACCACTGGGGTACCACAGTTCAGCAAGAGTTGTTTGTTGATGTTGTTGTTTGAAACCACCGCACTGACACAATCGTGATAATTATGGCGATGTCAAGATATGATAATAATGGCGATATCCAGCTATGATAATTATGGCGATGTCCAGATATAATAATTATGGCGATATCCAGCTATACAACTATGGTTATGTCCAGCTATGATAATTATGGCGATGTCCGGCTATGATAATTATGGCCATGTCCGGCTATGATAATAATGGCGATATCCAGCTATGATAATTATGGCGATGGTTAGCTATGACAATTATGGCAATGTCCAGCTATGATATTTATGGCGATCTCCAGCTATGATAATAATGGCGGTAACCAGCTATGATAATAATAACGATCTCCAGCTATGATAATAATGGCAATGTCCAGCTATGATAATAATGGCGATGTCCAGCTATGACAATTATGGCGATGTCCAGCTATGACAATTATGGCAATATCCAGCTATGATAATTATGGCGATATCCAGCTATGACAATTATGGCAATGTCCAGCTATGACAATAATGGCGATCTTCAGCTATGATAATAATGGCGATGGCGATGTCCAGCTATGACAATTATGGCGATGTCCAGCTATGACAATAATGGCGATCTCCAGCTATGATAATTATGGCGACGCCCAGCTATGACAATTATGGCGATGTCCAGCTATGATAATTATGGCGATGTCCAACTATGATAATTATGGCGATGTCCAGCTATGATAATTGTGGCTATGTCCAGCTATGATAATAATGGCAATGTCCAGATATGATAATTATGGCGATCTCCAGCTATGATAATAATGGCGATAACCAGCTATGATAATTGTGGCTATGTCCAGCTATGATAATTATGGCGATGTCCAACTATGATAATTATGGCGATCTCCAGCTATGATAATTGTGGCTATGTCCAGCTATGATAATAATGGCAATGTCCAGATATGATAATTATGGCGATCTCCAGCTATGATAATAATGGCGGTAACCAGCTATGATAATAATGGCGATGTCCAGATATGATAATAATAGCGATGTTCAGTTATGATAATTATTGCAATGTCCAGTTATGATAATAATGGCAATGTCCAGATTTGATAATAATGGCGATGTTTAAAATGTAACTTAAACTGAGAAATTGTCTTAAGTCTTGATAGATTTCCTTAGATAATTTTTTTTTTAAAACTAAAACAATTAATTTTAAATAGTTGTTAGTATTTTCAAACAGTTAAGGGAATTTCCTGCCATTCAGTAAAATAAAGTTAGTCCCCTTATAGATCATATGACTCCTAATGACATTTTGTTAAAGCTAATCTTGTTCGGGTTGTTTCCCTTGGATTATAAAGAACATATTACGATTTTGCAACACATCACTAACTAAATGTTACATCCATGCAACAGTGTTTTGGTCTTATGAAGGAGTGTATTGACAGAAATATATTGCTGTCTTCAGCTCGGTATGATGCTAAAACATCATTTAATACTACTCTAGCCAAGTTATCTTGCCTGGACGTCCATGGCCACGCGTGGGAGTCATGGACTTTACCCCCTTTATTCTTCACTGCTATGGTTCGAGTCCCAGTTAAGGCGAAACATTACTAATAAGGGAAACTAAGCTGACATGATGTGACCAAGTTCTTTCCAGATTATAGTATGGGGCTGTTCACAACAATTTTAATAAGAAAACGCCATTAAGAGTATTACAATAACAATATCCCGCTTACATAATGTTAACGTTCACAACCATTATATACGAAATTCGTACGTACGATCACAGACATGTCCACAGACATAACACTCACATAATACACGGAAGACGACCTTAAGACCATTGCAATATCGAAGCTACATTCATATTCACAACATTAACAGCCAAAAACACAGAGAAAACGTTTAAAAGAAGATAACACGTTGGTGTTTCAAACATAACAGTAACATTCGAGACCATAACTCAAGGAAAACCTCCGTAAGACCATACAAGTTTCGATGCAACATACATTTAGACAACATTCAAGACCATAACTCAAGGAAAACCTCCGTAAGACCATACAAGTGTCGATGCTACATACATTTAGACAACATTCAAGACCATAACTCAAGGAAAACCTCCGTAAGACCATACAAGTGTCGATGCTACATACATTTAGACAACATTCAAGACCATAACTCAAGGAAAACCTCCGTAAGACCATACAAGTGTCGATGCTACATACATTTAGACAACATTCGAGACCATAACTCAAGGAAAACCTCCGTAAGACCATACAAGTTTCGATGCTACATACATTTAGACAACATTCAAAACCATAAGTCAAGGAAGACCTCCGTAAGACCATACAAGTGTCGATGCTACATACATTTAGACAACATTCAAGACCATAAGTCAAGGAAGACCTCCGTAAGACCATACAAGTTTCGATGCTACATACATTTAGACAACATTCAAGACCATAACTCAAGGAAGACCTCCGTAAGACCATACAAGTTTCGATGCTACATACATTTAGACAACATTCAAGACCATAAGTCAAGGAAGACCTCCGTAAGACCATACAAGTTTCGATGCTACATACATTTAGACAACATTCAAGACCATAACTCAAGGAAAACCTCCGTATGACCTTCTAAATTTCGATGCTACATACATATCGACAACATTCAAGACCATAACTCAAGAAAGACCTCCGTATGGCCTTAAAAGTTTCGATGCTACATTTATATATAGATAACATTCAAGACCATAACTCAAGAAAGACCTCCGTATGGCCATACAAGTTTCGATGCTACATTTATATATAGATAACATTCAAGACCATAGCTCAAGAAAACCTCCGTATGGCCATACAAGTTTCGATGCTACATACATATCGACGACATTCAAGACCATAACTCAAGGACGACCTCCCTATGGCCATGCAATTTTCTATGCTACAAACATACATGTACAGATACAATCAAATTGAATAATACAAGGAAAACGTCCATACGATGATTTGAATGTTGACGATGCTTACATATTAATAACATTCAAAATAAAGCCATACAACAGGGTAGATTTTTTTACGACCCCAAACATCTCGGTGATATTTACATATTGAATAATAAAAAAAAGTTAGTTACATGCACTTGGAGAAAGTCGGTCCTTTAACAAGCAATACCACATACCCATTGCATTTAAAGCGTTTTAAATGATCGAACGCTGGTCACGTGCGAGTCAATTAAATGATATTGACTCGAGAATGTTTCCACGCGAGCACCGAGAACATAATAATTTCGATCATGTTCTTTTTACGCGCACTATTGCTACAATAAAATGGCGTTTGGTAAAAGAAATCGACAGTTTGTCGGTGTCTGATTAGATTTTGGCAACATAAAGGGGAATATATAACGCCAAAAAGAAAAAGTTGAACCTCGGTATTAGTGAATGCTTTTCTTGATTATCTTTTGGGGGAAAATGTGAGAAAAAGACATTGAGGTAATGAAAGTTAAACAAATTAGATCCACAAATAGTAAAGTAAGTTTCACCCTATACCATATCAATAACGCTTTAATTTCACAGGGTATGTGGTATAACAATTAGATTTACGTTTCGGTCAAAATATAGTTTTGCGGACCAGACTAATGTGACAATGGACCTCAAGCTGCGTCATCGGTCAATGTCACATTACCCAGGTCCTTAAAACTATATATTGGCCACAACACAAGTCTTAATTTGTGTAATATTTAAAAGGCCAGTTAAGCAAAACTAACACGAAACTGTTCACTATGTTTGATAATAAATGAAAATGGCAAAAGTTCCTGATTTGATTTGAAATACGAAAAGTAGTTCGGTTAATTTGGCTTAAAATCATAAATGTGAACATTTCCGATATTTTCACAAAAATGATTGTCCCAACAGACTAATGTTTTTAAATGCACCAGTATACAACCTTCATTCAAAACAACATTTTACAAAAAAAGGGTAAAGGTAAGCATGTTAACTGACAAACCTGGCATCTCTTTTTCTCTTTGCGAAGCGCACCTTATAAACCATGCATTTTATATACACAGATCAATCTTTTAAACGAGTCATTACTTTAATTAGGTTTTCTGCTCTGATTTATGATGTCTTTTCAAATCCGTTTAGCAATCAGAACCCTTCATAATTGAATATAACAGAGTTTTATTCTTATCCGAAGATTTTCTCCTTTTATCCGATGATAAATACACTTGGCCAATATAAATGATTGTGAAGTAAAGTTTACCCGAGTAATAAAACTGCAATCTTTTTATGAATGGTCTAATAGACAATAATAGACTATTGTTTTCCCTACTTTATGTAAACTCTCCAGTCATTTTATGTAGCAATTGCTGGGAAAATTGATGTCATTTTAAGTGTTTATTTACCTTGCCAAACTATGGACCTTTTGTTTGATAACGAACCTTATTCGACGAAATATGACGCGGAGTCTGTGTATTTTAATAAAATGAAAAGTAGTGATATTCCTCGGGCTTGACATCGTGAAAGTGCGAGACACCAGTGATCGCCCTTAAGCCGGATACATAGCCAAGATAAACACAGCGGCCCGTCCTGAACCACACCCTGCACCCGGGCCCAACGTTTGGTTTGGCTCGCTGTCCAGTCAATTGATCGTGTCACCGTTTTTGTGAATGAATCGGGCGATTGTTTCAACGAGAGTTTCAATAAACTTCGTAAATGTCCTCTTTGTCCATTATACTTCGATTATACGGGTTGATAATGTAATTCTAATGCCACAGACTCGTAGAACGGAATTTATTTAATCTTAACGCACTTCAAAATTGACACGTTCCAATGTTTTGATGTAATTATACATCGAATATGAACCTGATAATACAGCAGGGTAAATGCGACAATGCTTTACTTGTCAATGCTACTGTCAATGGCTTTACTTATCGCCTTTCATTTAGGTGTCAACCCTTTTATTTCCCACAGAACTCAATTTCAAAAGGTATATTGGTAAATAATCATTTAACAGAAAAGGCTTGTCTGGTAATATTGGGTGTGCCCGGGCGATTGTTTACAGTGTGTGGAAATATACTGTTTAATTACTGTAAGGTTCATCCGTCGTTCAACTAATTAGAAATCGAATATGTCATTTTTTATTTTTCAGCCTTTTTCTATCATACTGACATGTCGTAAAACGACAGAGCCTTTGTATACCTCAATGGACGCCGTATTAATTACAGATCTATTAAAGAGGATTTTTCTTTTCTGAATGGATGGAGTACATTTTTTCAGGTAAACAAACAGTGAAAATAAATTGCTGCGGTAGCACGATTTGAAGGAGAGGGTCAATATGACCTTGACCTTCATTTGACCTTTCATGGACAAAAACTAGCCCCGGGTACATGATTTTTTTTTGTCATTTAACGTATCAAGTGGCATTTTTACGAGTCCTTTGTTATTAAACATCTAAAACGAGCTTGTGTTTTGAATTTTTTAAATGATTTTTGTTGAAAGAAAGGCACCAGTATCCAAGAGATAAAATCATTAAAACCAAAAGCAGGACAAGTTCTTCTAGCAAAATGAGAAAAGATTTAAAGTGGTATTGGACAATTTAGGACAAGAGTTGGGTGTTTTGACAAGCAGACCAGAGTAAAAGTTGAAAGAAATCAGATTTAAGTGATAAGAATATGCCACATGACGTGTTCCTAGCCAAATATATACATTTATTTGGGCCCTAAATGTAGTTACTGTAAATTATTGTTTCCTGAAAAGTTTCATCGATATGCTGTTTATTGATGTCATACATCTTTGTGAAAGAGGAAGCAAAACATTTCACTCGTGATTACAAACATGTATTTCCTTTGATAGCAGTAAGCTATCTTTAAACCAATTGAACCACGTGACCAATTATAATTTAGATCACGTTATAAAATGATGTTGCTAATCTACTTTGGCCTCGATGCGTATTTTAAAAAAAAATAATCCAATTGTGCCTATTTATAGAATTTGAGCAATTGTTTTCACGTTTTGTAATGTCTAACAATTGTGGTAGAGTTGAAAATCGGCTTTACTTATACTTAAGTTTGAGTCGATCCAGAAATTACGTCCAAATTACCAAAAAAAAAAAAAAAAAAAAAAAAAAAAAAACAAAATGGAAAAAAAATATTGTTACATGTATTGAATATAGCAAACTTTCGGATACAATCTTCAATAGTAAGACGATTGTACTTTTCCACAAGGCATGTTTATAACTGTATTATTTTATTGAGTTATTTCGAAAAGTGTTAACTATGAACATTAAATGTAATTCCTATTTTAGATGTTAATTGATATTTAAGTTATGCCGACGGTGCAGGTGGCGCTCCTGTCCGAGCGGTTAGAGTACCTTCATTGTACATGAAGCCCCTCAGTCCTCACACCACGTGGGTTCGAGACCCGGTCAAGGCGTGAACTTTTTATTTGGGTGGGTCTTCCTGCTTGATCGTTCTTCTCAGGCAAGTGCCATGGGGTAAAGTAATTCAGATCGGTGTAACAAACAAACAAAGAAACATACTTTGCTGTGCGTACATTGTAATTTATAGCGAACATTATTTTACGTTTTTGAAAAGCAAATACGATTTTAAATAAGAAAAGAAGAAACTTTACCTATTCTGGTTATTTTGGTGTAGTTTTATGTGTAAACATTGTGGGTGAAACTTAAATTGTATTTGTTTTATATCCATAAAAATGGCTACCTATTTCCGGCTCAATAAAAAAGAATAATTACAGTCCTGAAATTGTTACGTAAAAATACAATAGTTAACTGTTGGGCGGAACCAATAAAGAAACGTTATTATTCCCGAATATTGGGCGTGGTTCACTTACAAAGAAACCTTAATCCAAAAACAAAGAAAAACAATTACGATACATTCATGACTAAAACGTTAAATTCTTTGTCTGAAAACATGGACGTGCAAAAATGCATGCATATTTTTCCATATTACAAACCGCTAAAGAACTCCTTTTTCGTTTTCTTTTATGAATGCGTAAAGTACGTGATATTTGTTAGGAAATATGTAATCTATGAGACAATGCCTTGGCGTAAATGTACTCTAAAGTCCACACCCTTTTCATGAATAAGTTTGACGTTTCCTCTCTTTGGAAGATAGGACACACAAGCCTCAGTGGCAGCATAGCCACACTCTTTGTCTGCTAAACCATCCGGCCTCTCCCTTCAAATGGAAGGCTTTTTTTATCTTCTTTTAATAAACACCCCGTATTTGTTTAAATCTCAAGCAGTAAGACGCCATACTTCATCCCGCATTTCCGTAAATCCACAAAACGTGACCTAACCGAGTGTAACGGCGTCCGATGAAGTGTTGCTATCATTTTTAAAAATCGATTTCTTCAAGACCCTGATTTACGATAAACCCGCTTGAGCACTGCTGTTAGTTTTCTTATAAACGATAGTAGAAATAAGTTCTCTAGTTATAGCCTTTCCTTCATCGAGCTTGTGTTCGCATTATCCAGTCTGCTGCTGGTATTATTTTAAAGATTTGTGATAAAGATCATTGTTGTATTTTTTTTCTTTTTATCTTTATCCAAAAATAGTTTCACGACATTATTTATACTTGTTATCTATTTACTTTCAAAAGAACTCATCGTTATTTTACTCTACTTTTTATGTTTTAATGCATACAATTTTATTTTAAATCTAGTTTGAAGTTTAAATCGATAACCCTTACTTAAAAAAGTCCTTTGTCCATTCTTTGCACGAGTTGGACTTAAGTTGCCCCCAAAATATGCCTTTCTGAGTTTTACATTTACTGACATGATACATGTTATATTGCTTTCGATAAAATCAGGCCTTTTTTATTCAATGGTAGTCTTTGCGCATGTCTTTAGTGTTACATTTTGTTTCATTGTGTTATGACTCGATGTAAGAAAACAGAATGATAAAGTACCTTTAATTTCATGTTACAGTTATATTAGAAGACAGTTTATCAAACCATATTTCTGGACAGTATCAAATATGACCTACTACAATAAGAAAACGTTGAGATTATTTTAAAGCTACATGTATCTATTTACGTATTTAAATCGTTTTAAGTTAAGACAAAATGCATCACAGCCTCCGTGACAAACTAAAATTAATACTAATGTACTTAAACTCAAATATCAACCAAGTGATTAAGCAACATCAAATGTTATTAATGTAATTATGATGATATTGATGATGATGATGATAAGGAGGGGGAGGAGGAGGAGGATGATATATTGATGATGATATTGGTGATGATATTATGTTGATGATGATGAGGTGGAAGAGTAGGAGGAGTGTTATTGCTTCTTTGCTTTTTACACAATTTGATATGCATTCCACCATGATAGTATATCGATTATGATGATGATGATGATGATAATGATGATAGTATATTGATGACGGCGGTGATGATGATATTGATGATGATATTATGTTGATGATGATGAGGTGGAGGAGTAGGAGGAGTGTTATTGCTACTTTGCTGCTTACACAAGTTGATATGCATTCCACCATTGACCTTTTTCCGATGTCATGTTTTAGTTGTATGTATATTGATGTACCAGAGACCCTATGATAGAATAAAATATCTATAAACGAATTCCATTCAAGCACCCATTTAAACACATCCTGGAGCTCTGGCTCACTGATACATAATTCTGATCCGGATGAAAATTTTTGAGATTTGGTATATATTGGGCTTTCCGATAGATAACTCGGATACTTCCCTTGATTTCAAAGGGAGGCTACTCGCCGGTGATCTCTGGGGACTTATTAAAAAGATGGCGAAAAGGATAAAGAAATCAACGAAGCGCGTGTTAACAACAAAGAATTGGACCATTTTAAACTAACAGATTTGAACAAGTATTTAGCAGTCGTAGATTGAATGCGCTAATCGAGCGAATTACTTACAAATATGATTTGAAAAGTGTGACATAGTGTTCACTGAATACGGAAAATATTTAGCGACTCGGGTAAAACATCGAGGCTCTGATAAATTTTTTATCGTTTAATCCAAATTGTTAAATATTTTCAGTATTCGATGTTGAATTAAGTTATCACATATCCAATAAATCAGCTTTTTTCGTGTTTTTGTGTGTATGTTTGATGTTTTTTGTTTTGTTTTTGAGTATTAATAAACTTCATGATTAGTTGACGTAATAACAAAATTGCGACTTATCAAAAAGTAGCATCGAGTGTTGCTTTATAAATACAAATAAGGTTATGTGATAAAACTAAATATTAACTGATAATTTGTAAGGTGCCTTAATAAGCACTGTAGTCTGGGTACTTAATGTAACTGTGAAGAGCGACACTTTAACCGTATTCTTTGCCAGTAAACATTTATATAGAGAGACAAACAAAATTAAACAAACAAACACGCAAAAAACAAACACTGTTTACAAATGCCAAGTAACAGGATACCGATGGCCGGTTTTGGCCTTTTTGTCCATTCAGTTCAGGGGTTGACCACAAGCTCAAATTGCTCAACACCAACTTTGGTGTGAAGACTGCACACAGATCTGATGCTTCATATTCTTGTGGGAATACTTTTCTGTGCAGGAGTCATCAATAAAAATGCTATAGCTTTGAATCTTGACAAGAATAAAGATGAAACAAACACCCGTATTGACTGTGATAGCAGACTAACGCTGCACGGCTTTATTTCTTGAACGAGGAATCTCTCATTTAGCAAAAACATTTCAGGAAAAAACAACTTCTTGGTCTACATATTTGATTGACCGCTTTGATGAAATATCTCTCTTTCAGTCAGAACAACTGAAGAAGAAAACAACAACATTTTGACCGACATATTTGAATCGTTGATAGAAGACTAACGCTGCACCGCTTTATTTGTTGGATAAAAGTTCTCCCATTCAGCTAAAACGGTTGAAGAAAAAATAACTTCTTTGCATATTTGAATCTTTGATAGTAGACTAACGCTGCACCGCTTTATTTGTTGGATGAAAGTTCTCCCATTCAGCCTAAACAGTTGAAGAAATAATAACTTCTTTACATATTTGAATCTTTGATAGTAGACTGCACCACTTTATCTGTTGAACGAGGGATCTCTCATTCAGTCAAAATAGTTGCAGCCAAAATAGTTGAAGAAAAACAACTTCTTGACCTACATATTTTAGGGACTTGCATTTTGTTGACAGCATGTAAACAGGTATCCCTTGATTTGTTTGTTTGTTTGCTACATAACACAGACATAATTGTAATTATATTAGCGTCGACCAGCTAACTATTAGTTAAGAGAAAGTCCATAGACAAATGTCTAGGTAGAACCACCGGCGCACCATAGGTCAGCTTGAACCTTTTATTTAAGACCTTAGGTTTGAGATATGTAAACATTTTTATTTGCTGAATATTATGGTATAGGGAGCGTTCTGTAATCAGGAGGTAAGACTTAAATAGTTAATTAAGAATGAGTGACTTTTTGAAGCAGAAATATTTATTTCCATGATGGGATTCCAGACGTCTGTTCTGGCCTATATGAAACTAATATGCATTGAGCCGTATTTGTTGTCCAACATACTGTTTAGAGCGGTTTGAATAAATTGTATATTAGTGAAAAGTTCAGAGGAATTAGTGAGTTTTAAAGCAGTTAATATTTTTCAAACGTCCGTTAACCAGGGAGGATCAAGTAACAAGTATTTTAATACGTCTATTGTTTGTTTATCTGTATACTTTCAAACACCAAATGCACCATGTGTGTTTATCTTCAATGGCGTTTAAAATAACTTTATAAATGGATAAATAATAAATATGAATTAATATTAAGTTGATTTATTGCTGTCATATTCATAATGAATGAATTTCCGAAGAATCCGTGTGACAGCTTTCAATCTTGACACGAATAAAGATGAAACAAAGATGAGTATTGAATCTGTAAAATGAGAAGATTTACACCGCTCAGCTTGACATGTTCTATGAAGGGCCATTCATTCAGTCAAAGGATTTGAAGCCCAAGAAAAGTCTTCTTGACCTAGATATATCAGAGCCTATCATTTTGTTTACATCTTTTTCGTCTGGAACCCCTAGATTTTAGACAGTTCAGATGCGAAAAAGTAGAACCGTATTTCGCAGACGAAAAATATTAACTACATGTGTGTAGTGTTTTGACTAGAAGTCCAGACGAGATTTACGCGAGTTGTTTGTAGCTTAATTAATATTTTTTTTATTTTGAACTTAAAGGCAATATCCGACAGTTTGGCAAAGAGTGTTTTTTTTCTAAAACAACGATGAATTGTTGTAACCTGAAAAGATCCAGCGACATATTGTTTATTGATTTCTTACATCTATGTTAACATTGAAACACCGCATATGTTATTACATGCATGACTTGGTTATAGGTTAATAATCGTCTATTTCTTTCTGAATAAGACAAAGTTGGCCTTCCTCTCCTTCGAGTCGGGCTTCCTTCGTCCGATCACGGACAAGAATACAATAAAAAACAAGAATAAATACAGTTTTTTTTTTAGAAGTATTGTCCTGTATCTTGATTTTGGCATGGGAGGAGATAGAAATACGTGTTTGATTTGATATATGTAGAATTTCATTGCAATATTACGATTTTATTGGCATTGAAGTATACCTTAGAATATGGAGTTGAATTTGTGTATCAATTTACAATAAGTTATAAAACCGCGATTGTAGATTTGACCCATTAACCTGTGTCAGCAGAGAAAAGGGCATGTTTATTTTAGATGAACAATGACCGTCTTTCTAAATGTCTAGTCGACAAAAACCACAAACTGTCTGGTCCTTGAAAATGTGTGTCACGACGGCAGTTTAGTGGAGTCAATGATATGGTATAGCTTTGTACGTAGTGTTTTTTCTAAATTGTAAACACGATATCAAATACGAATTTTCAAGGATTTCAAGCCGTACGTCTAAGTAGGCTAAAATTCAGTATAACAAGTTCGTCAGGTAAACTTTTGAATAGACGCCGTATAATAGTCGACTAAGTCGTATAAAAGTACTTGTACCTATGCATATTTAAATATTTAAATGATGAGAGAAATTAGATTCATTTTGATAATAAAATATAAGTGCGATTAACATTCTATATTCATAAGCAAATGTTGGTAATAGAACTGACATTGGCACTCTTGTGTAGGTGACTACTTTTGCCGTAGTAAACATAGTCGTATGCTCGGCCGTACGACCATGTGCCGACATTTTGTTTTTAAAGCTGTTTAAACACAGTTAGTGTAGATTTTTTTTTTGTTTACTTTTTCTTAAAAATAAACTTCACTGCATCTTAGTGATTATTTGATTAACCATGTTCTGGTTATATGTGCTAGTCTTTACGTGATCATGTTGCCCTACAATATTTTATCTAAATGACAAGAATACTGTAATATTTGTGTTACAGGCTAGTTTGTCCATTAAAACACCATTTCTCGTAAATCATTTGTACAAAACTTTGACACTTCTAAAGTATTCCATATGTGGCTCGCAGCAAAAGATATCACAGCCGCTGGAGAAAAAATTGTATGGTTGTTTGCCATTTAATAGAGGTGGTGCTGCTGAGAGGTTTAAATACACTCAATACTAAGGATGAAAATTAAATGTTGCTACTTAGAGGTTGTCGTTGCTCAGAGGTGCCTATTGGAGAGGTTTTACTCTTACTGTTTATACATTTATTTAAAGTACGCTTATGTGAAAACATGTCTTTTGTATATATCAGTCATTATATACACTTAAATCATGATAGCAATTGCAATATGTAAAGAAAGCATAACAACGTTTGATGCGGATCGATGTCTAAATCCATCATATACTGTACCCGGGCCGCTTTAAATGCAAAACGTAGTAGTTTTATTTCGTTATAAAGACGAAGGGCCTGAACGAAGTTATGCAAATTGCTGAAAGCTGTCAGGTTTTATTGACAGGGTACCCGCCGAGGTATCTGATTATCTTATCATGGTAGCAAATGGCAAGCGTGACAGGGGACTTAACTGTGATTGGCATACTCCATAAAACCAGAGGTATTCCGCAATCGATGTCTGATCCAGCTCTTGTCAAATACAAAACCCTGGTCGAAAAATTGCAGGCAGCAAGTCAGCAGTTTGTATTATGCCCCGAAAAGGTGATATATGAAACGTTGCCCATATAAAATATATAATTAAAAATAAATGACAGCACATCTTGTGTTTGTGGGTTTTTTGGGGGCGATTACTGACATTAAGCATATACGTGTGTTTTGCACTCAGACCTGTTCTTAATCACAGCTTCCATGGTTAAACAGAACAAACCATACACTTTTTTGTGAATTTTCCATTAATTAAAATAGAGATTTTCGTTGTATGAAAACTGACCCCCACGTTTGTCTGCTGTTTTTTTTTTTGGTTACCAATTCTAATAATGTGTTATGTGATATATTTTCATATCTAACTGTTCAAATAAATATATGTAATTCATGCGTCTATGATCTCTAAATGCTTACGCTGTTTTGGTTCAGTCTAAATAGATATTTTTTGGTTACCGATTCTAATAATAATTAAAAATCAATATTAACAATACACAGTAAAGACTCACGCAAAGAGTTCTGTTTTTGTTAGGTATACAAAACTAAGTTACAACCAATCATCTATTAACAGACTTCTGTTTTAGTTGCTTTTAAATGATCTTTTTATGCACAAAATGTCGGAAAATATCGTCACTACATGAACTCTGTGGGAAGCTTAATACGTGTATAAACATGCTGGATATATGTAATGTAAATAGAATGTATGATTGAAATTAATTTTGACTTATTTTGCGCTCCGTTTAGTCATAATAATAGTCAAAACAATATTTTGTATATATATATATATATATATATATATATATATATATATATATATATATATATATATATATATATATATATATATATATATATATATATATATATATATATATATATATATATATATATAATAGCCTCACCAGAACTATTTTCAATGTGTTCTAAACCAGTGAAACATATACATTCTTACCTTAATATATGATTATTTTAAATGGATGTGTTTTTAGGCTAAGATCTACTCTTTCTCAATTGTAAATATTCATAAGAAAGTTTGTGTTTATTTGTTTTATCTGCCTCCATTGGTGTATGGAAAAATAACAGAAATGGAAAATGGGTCGTTTTTGAGTATGGAACGTATTAGTTACTCTCGTGTGATAGATACACTATAAATCTTCATTTAACGTTGATTGATGAGTGTCCGTGCCATATTTGTTGTTGTATTTATGAAAAAAACCAACAATGTCATGTTTTTACAAAACAGCTGTTTTTATCATAGCAAAAAATACTATTAGGAAAGTATAGTGTTGTTTATTTATGTGTTCAAGCAACTTAATGTTATGGAAACATCAACAAGTAAATCGACAACAAAGAAGTACCTCAACAACATTAAGAACAACAGCAACAACAAAAAATAACAACAACATAATCATCATCCATAAACATCATCATTATCATTACCATCCATTATCATCATCATCATCATCATCATCATCATCATCATCATCATCATCACCATCATCATCATCATCATCATCACCACCACCACCACCACCATCATCATCATCATCATCATCATCAACAACATTCCAGGAACGTGGCAACGTATCACTGCATTTCCACTATATTCTAACACTTATACCCTTCGTAACATTCATTTTTCGCCACAATCGATTATAAAAATCTAATCAGTTTTACAGAAGTGAACAGAAGTTTCATTTTTTTCCCATGTCATAAAATAATGTATCTTTGCATTTGTTAAAGAAAGTTATTTGTTGATTTTTTAATATATATGTATGTTTATTGTACTTTTGTAGATAGAATAGCTAAGTCTCTGATTTCAGTTAGTACAGTCTTCCGCTGACCTATTTACATAGTGTAATGGAAAACAAAGTGAAAATAAATCTTCAGCCCGTCTTACTTCGAATGTGAAGTAATGCATATTATTTATTTCTTTATTTGTTATCTTTGTCTCGATTGTTGTGTTCTGCAGCTGTTAGTTCCAAACAATATAATTGCACTTTAATATTTCTATGTGTACAGGATTCGTTTGTCTTGTTATTTTGATGTTATTTGAAGTCGATGTAATTTGTACTTTTAGATGTTTTACATGTTTAAATGTTACGCGAATGACCAGCATTAATTTGACTATTTAAACTTCAATTACAACAAGTAAGGGATAATTAATTTCCGTTGACGTAATGAATTAGAGTAAGTATGCGGCCTTTCTTTACCGCTTGCTCAATTCTAAATCCACAAATAATTTCAAAAGCCATTAAGCCAAGGCTGTGTATGTTTTTAAAGAAAACCCGCATCATAAAAAGCAACAATTTATTTGCATGGATCTGATTGAAGAATTTACGAAACCCTCCCCTGGTGAAATTTGAAATTGACAAGACATCGACAGATGACAAAATATCGTCTGATCATTGTCCTTTCCAATAAAACTACAAATGCGGAATGTAAGCTCTGTTCCTTAAGTTGATAAGTTAATCTGCAATTCTTCAGTTCTTCTCACGTGGTCCGTACAAATGACCAGTTGGGGTTCTGACAAACCTGGTTTATTGGCCCCCCATTGATGCTTCCCAATTGACCAAATCTACCCCCAAGACTTGAAAACCTACCCCAGTGTGAACAAACCGCTGTTTGTAGAATGAGACGACAGTGTTATTACAATAAAGCCTCCCACCCTTCATTGCTAAATCGGACAATATACACAATATACAACAGCAGTGTAGTATCGTTTTAAGTTATAAATTATTACCTTATAGGGTTCAGTGTTAAGAAAATCGGAAAAGTAACCGGTGTCTATGCCATTATTGCAGCGAATACCGTACAAAAGAATGTCATTTATTTAATTTATTACATTTAGAGCAATAAAAGGAAATGCTTAATCATATAAAATCGTACTGTCCGTTGAGGGATGTTATCCGATACGATATATTGAACTAAAACGGAGGGAAATTGAAAACCGTGTGTTATTTGATTCGAATACTGATTTGACACAAGAAGAAAATTGGAAAAGGTGCCAAGGAAATCACTGGCGAGATGATTATGGCGCCGATCTATTCACATTTATTTAGAACGACGATGACTCGGCATTTTTTTCTTGTCTAATAGAATACACAGGATTCCTGAACAGGCTGTCGACACTGTCACAAGCACTTAACCCTGTTGCGTTAAAATAATGACACTTATTTCACAAGAACAGTGAACTTCTTACAAACTTGATAAGAAAAAAGGTGTCCTTTCTGCTCTCTGGCTTGTTTACTCCGATAGTGAAAAAACGCGTTTGTATCCTAATTCATTTACAGCAAATGTCACCATCGTCATCATTACCAACTTCCTTGTTTACAAGATGGCGGCGATGGGCTTCCTGTGTATTCACCCTTCTAGAGTGGCTTGGCTCCAAACACAGCGGCCATGAATGATTCACCTCTCCGAAATTACATCAGTTGCAACAAGTATGTTCGCACATAGATTAACGGATAAATCCACCCTTTCTTACGCCATTTTTTTCTTTTTACCCCTTACTTTTTTTCAATCTTTTTTAAAAAAAAAATAAAACCCACATCAATAGGGTCTAAAGAAGTTGTGCCACTGTTTTTTGCCGTAATTATTTAAGCCCACATGTAGTGAAAACATTGTCACAAATTGTCATTTTCTGTGTTTCATTTTGTCTGAGGCACTCTGAGGAAACTTTAGCATTACGATTATATAGTTGAACTATAAAGGAGTACTGTCAAAATATGCATGTAGGTCATGTGTACTTACGTAAATAGTATGCTACAGATGACGAATAATATTTACTGAAAATTTTGACCAAGAAAACGGCAATGTGTCTTCTGTATATTTACCCTACTTAGGTACCCCGACACCAAAGTTTTCTATTAATAATGAGTCCACCCGTCGTCTGCAGCAGTTACGATAGCTTTATATTTCTTACTAAATGAGCCTGCGTTCAATTTGTATCGTTCCTATCGATGGTGTTGTCATTTTACAAAAATATTTTCGCATACAATTAAAAATCTCTTTCTAATTATTTCGTTTTTTTACTGTTTTGGACCTTTTTAGAAAATGTCATGAAAACCACCAGCACAAGAACTACGGTGAGTAATTGTTGAGAGAGTGGATAATCTCCCCTTTAAAATCCCCACAGGAAGTACGTCCTTTTATTTCGATTACTCTGTTTTTATGGTTGTACTCTTTGGGGTGTATACAGACTTTTATGCCTTTGTTGTGAGTACAAGGCTAACCATCATCTTCAAACATTTTCACTTTGTTGTTTAAATAGTATA
The DNA here is from genome assembly GCA_007844125.1 of Sinonovacula constricta. Classification (NCBI taxonomy): domain Eukaryota; kingdom Metazoa; phylum Mollusca; class Bivalvia; order Cardiida; family Solecurtidae; genus Sinonovacula; species Sinonovacula constricta. The sequence continues at coordinate 22,179,665 of CM017560.1, forward strand.
TCGCTATTTCTAATCGCATCATCTGCAAAAGAGCGGACGTTTGTTTCTTGGGCTTTTAGTCCCAAAAGAGCAGACGATAAGAATTTCCTCAGGACTGACCTTTCTTAATGCAAAAACATAAAGATCACCATAGAAAACGATAGATTTAGCGGAATAAATGCATGTATAGCAATGAAATCCGTACGACGGAGCACTTCTGTGTTGTAGTTTAATTGGCACATGAACGTATTTCGAAATTTCTAGTACACACCATTCTAAAGGAAGCTGCATTGTTTTCTCTGGGTGGCAGCGTATTAATCTATTTTCACAAAAAGCCATGAACCGGGTACCAATACAAATTATCATACATTTTTCTAGCATAAAACATAAAAACTTTCAGTATAGATGTCTTTTTCATTGAAAACGTTTGTAATAATTTGAAAGTTCAAGATTATCTAATGTTGTTTCTTATGAATAAATGTTAAATTGTCGGTTTTAACTGGATCATTCATTTTCTTTTTCAATTCAGAGGTTTAAATAAAGATGGCTGCGATGCGTTCCCGTTATTACATCCCGCTAAAATAACCAGATACCATGGAACCACGTATGCTTCGTGACTGGCACTTTTTTCTTTACTTTATTTTTACATATGACAGAAAAACACACACATGTTTTTACACCATTGCACGCACAGCTTCGGTTCAAGGCCGATATTTGTTTGTGTTTTCTTTGCTTATTTATGTCAATATTGTCATCGTGTAAAATCTTTCTTCATTATATGAAAAATATTTTTCAACTTGATGCAAAATTTGGGCTATTCGTGATCGTTTTTTTTTTTTTTTTTTTTTTTTAAAAAATTTGTTATTTTACGTAATATGTAAAATATACATGAACAAATATGCCAAACTCAGTAATAAAAAGTTTGTGCACCTTATTTTTTTGTTTAAACACGCGAGCCCCTTTTATATAATGATTAATATTTTTATATGATACGAATACAAACATATACAATATTTTAATGATCACATGGGCCAACTCGGTGGTCACGTGATCTTCGGTATGGCAGGAGTTACTTTTGCGCAGTTGTGACGTAAATGGTGTGAGGATTGTGAACAGTGGGGCGGGATCCAGAAAAGTTTTAGTGCGGGGTTTGAATCAAGATCTATTCAACTTTATCGCAGTTAATACACGATATATATACAGATACACAGTAAGGGACCCTAACTTCGATCTTAGCAGTCAACAGACTTCTTCCTGGTGGGGTGTGGGTGTGTGTGTGCGTGTGTGTGTGTGTGTGTGTGTGGGGGGGGGGCTCCACCTCCCCATACCCCTGGATCAATCCCTTATTGTGGACAAGAAGGTTGAAGGTTACATCTGTTCCGATCTGTTTGACGTTATAATGACTTACAAACAAAGAACGTTCTTTATATTGTTACAATATTTACCTCCCATGCCATGCGTTTTTGTTAAACCCGTATATATATTTGTATACTCATATTTTGCATATAATACCAACTGAGTTAAATAAAATATTTTGACTTGACTTGACCTTGTTACATCAACAAGAACACATCGTACTTTTAACAATGTCGTATTTTGACTCCCTTGCTTACTCTCCAATTAAATATAGAGGTTGATCCACGGCTGGACGGCCTATGTGTCGGAATAATGTAACTGAGTGTGGTATCATGCCAGGTGTTTACGGCATACTGTACACAATGAAAGCAATATTTCTACTTCAAGAGGACACCGTCTCTGGATTACTAAAAGATTGTTAGTGGGACAAGAGACCCAATAAACATATACACAAAAAGCAAACTGCACTTAGACAACCACTGAAAGCACTGTACGGCTCGGCTTCTTGTCCCAGTCTTGTCGACAAGCCTTCAGGTTAAAGGATGTATGCGACAGTTTGCCTATATCAAATGCCTGTAACATTTTTTATTGTTGGTATTTAGGCCTAATTTCTGCATAAACTCATACTTTATTCTAAGTTAAGATGACTGTGAACACAACATCAACTGCTAGACAGAAGAAAATGTAAAAGCAAAACTGCTCTAAAGATGCATTCTTTCCAAATCTCCACGAAGGAGAGTTCGGCTAAAACCAGGTATCGACGTCAGAGTGACTTACACGGATAATGATATAACGTGATCGCAAAAGTAAATTGTCACATGGCGTTCTTAGTTATAAAAATATCTAACTCTGCAACGTGGCTCGGAAAACACCTGTTTGTAATGACGAGTGGGGGATTTATGCTTCACTGTTCACACAGATCTAGGGCAATGAAAAGCATTTTGCACGACCTTTTCTGGAAACAATGACTTATTTGTTTTTTGGAGAAAACAAAATATTTGGTTCAGACTGTCGGATACCACCTTCGAGATGTTTTCTTAAGATCAGCTTCGGTAGCTGTACTCCGATTGGATGCCACCTCCCTGCACTTAAAGGTGATATCTGACAGATTAGATCAATTATCTTTCTCTTATGCAACCAGATAAATACTTGAAAACATGAAAAGATCCCGCGAAATGTATTTTAAATAGGCGTTAAGTTACAATAATGTACAAGTTTATGTTGCACGTATATACAAATCGCCCAGAACAAGTGTAAGATGATGTTACATATATAAGATATAGACAAACTGTCGGATACCATCTTTAAACTAACACGATGCCACCTTTATGATCATAACTGTCAGTGCAATCATAACATCACAAAAATGTCTTAAGCCAATATTCGCCAACCATCCCTAAGTCATGGATTTCCATTCACAATATCTTCATTACGTATTTAGCTACATGTCTGTATTTTTGCATGACACTTAAACTTTGCTTCTTTCGGCTTAAAATCAAATTAAAACTTCATAATTAAGCTTAGTTTTGTTGGTATGAAAATTGTGACTTGGGCTTATGTCATGACGTAGGCCCTTAAAAATGTTTGGTGAATACGGGCCTAAAACCCTTCATTTAAGCAGTGATTGATTACCTGGACATGGTTAGCTGTACCTACTGCTTGTTTCGCAGCCGTGGTATACTAAAGCCCGGGTCTAAAACGAGCGCATATGGAGGCCGCTGGTTTGTGTAATGTTACCCACTTTATGAATGAACCAATATACAAAGGAGCCTTTTCTCTGCCAGAAAAAAACACAAGTGCCCTACCTTGATACCAAGTAAAAGTTAACTGAGCTTCAATCAATAGATCTGTGTATGTTTAAAATTTCAGTTTAAAATTGCAATATCCCTTATCAAAGGGAATCTGCGTGAGAATCACTATGATGTCATAAAACCTATTGCAAACTCGAAAATCTAAATAAATTGCGCTGACAAGGTCGTTGTTATGATATAATGTGCACAGAGGTCTTGCGCGGCAGATCAGAACAGTTTGACTTTATAATTAACCGACTTTTCCAATACATCTAGATGTTTTATCAGAAAAAAATGTCTTATTTGTAATTTAAAATGGCCTGATATGAAACTCGAGATACAGTCGTATGGTAACAATTTAATTGCAGTTAAACGTCGTAAATAAAGGATAAGAGATACAAATGATGAGTATGTTTATATCATATACACGTAGTCCAATATCTATTTATTGCTCAAAACTTAAAATTAATAACTAGTTTCAATAATGGCTGTTTATTATTTTGAGATGGCATTTTACTGCTTTTCTACATGCTTTTAAGTATTAATTGTACTTTTATTATTTTTGCTGATACCACATGCCACCATCACAACCATCACGCAACCATCACAACCAGCAGCACCCAATCGCCCCAGTACCATTAAAACCACCGCTATTGTCATCAACGCCATTACTACCACCACAACCACCACTAGCATTAACACCATAAATACATCCACTAGCAGCACAGCCACAACCATCACTAAAAAACCTTCACCACAACAACGCATAAACAACAATAATATTTACAAACACTAAAAACACTAGATAAATTAGCCACATCTACTATCACGTCCACCAGATCAATTTTACCTGCATTTAAAAGAAAATACAACAAGGTCCTGTGCGTATTGCAACACACATTAAAATTTGAAAAAGGCACTGAATAAAAGTATCCACCTGCTAGTCAAATGTAAAAGATACAACATAACTGAGACGAGTTTCCGCCTTGCAACGGTCAGTCGAAGTTTTTAGAGGTACATTATGACATCATAAAAAAGAACGTAGTGACGTAATAAAATTTTTTCAAAATTGTCATGTGTTGATGAGATACAAAATTTTGTAATAGAACAACTACAAAAAAACTATAGATTGTATAAGACATTAAGTGTTTGAATCAAGGACAAAATTACACTACCATCAAACTCAACATTGCCGCCTAAACCAACACTTCTATCACAACAACCACAACCACAACTACAACAACCTCTACTACTACCACCAGCAAAAGCAAATACCACGCCAGCCTTACATGTCCTGATAGCGCGGTTGGTAAAGCGTCAACTCCAGGTACTGAAAGGACAGGGGTTGATCCCAGACCGAAATAACCACGAGTCTGGCAACAGCCTTGGCATTACTCTCTTGGTTATTTACAGTTTATAAAGATAATTCTACGTCGACAAGCCCAATCTAAAAAGAAAAAGATCATCGTATCTAGCCATGTCTACATGCATGCTTAAACTGTTTAAGCAGCAATGCAAATTCTAATTAAAGCGATATCATCTGAGGAAAAACTGAAACATTATTGGTGACACATTAAACCTACAAACAAGCAACCATTATTACATGCAGCTGCAATATTAAAGCCATCCGACAATTCCCATTAAAATCCTCTCCCCTGCTCATTAAAATAACAAATGCAAGCCATAATTGAACAAGATAACACACAGACATTATTTACAGGCTGAGTAATAATTATATACCTCTGATCGTTTTTGCCATATGAGTCATTCATTTGATTATTCATTCATAATTTATCACTTGCTATATCTACTGATGCAATCTTTCCAACGATAAACTCTTTTTCGAAGGCCGTGCACTTTATATCTGTTTGTGAATCCATCTAGAAAAATCATGTCAACGAGTTGTTTGGCTTCGTTTATTCAATGTGAGTCACCCAGCCTGACCTTGACCTTAGGATAAAGGGGCACTTACAATACATGACAGTTTTCAAGAAAAGAAAAAATCTTAAATTAACAAAATATGGTCATTTTTAAAAGCATAAAAAAGTCCAATATGGTCGAAATTTATTATGAAGGTACGAACAGGTACAATATTAGGATAAAAATGTATCCTAAACACTTTGACGAAATTTTAAGAAATAACAGCCCAGCAGTTTTTAGTGGTGATCGACGAGGTATTTTGCGTTTGTAACATTCGGAACAGCGAGATTTTCAATATTTTTCACAAATATAAGAAAAGTAATCACTTTTGAAAGGATTCAAAGATGGTCGACCCATCTTTTAACAAGACCTGTAGGACGAACTGGCCGGCAGAAGACATTTTTCTTGGTTCCTTATGTGGGGAAAAGTCGATCGTGTAGACATAGCATTACCGTTATGAGCATCTTTAAAATTTGAAAAAAACTTTTGTCGTATTTTTTCTATATAAGGACCAATGTCCTTATTGCGATATAATAAATGACCACTTTCTGCATTTCACGATCGGATTAAAAGAATTAAGTTTATAGATGTACCTGGGTAAAAGGTACTTGTATTAAGCCTATAGTTGTAAGGACTGTAGTTGCAAAAAAGAGAATTGTTTTTTTTCCACCCCTTTAATCTTTCGTATTCGTAGTTTACCTACTAGATTAATGTTATACGTTACTGTTCGGAGATATCCGGACAATAATGGGGTCTATTTCGTAGAAATGTCCGAGTTGTTCCGAATGTTTGCTTATGGTGCTGTGGCACCGTGGTAATGTTTACGCTCAGGACCAAAGCACTGAAAGTGCAGCGACCCACTGTTTATCCATCAGGTGTAATTAACTATTCTTTATTACCGGTACATCGGGAATTCTTGAATTCAAAAATGGATTTATGATATTAGGCTTTCTTATAATTATAAACACTCGCTTTTATACGTGTTTAGCCAAGAATGTGCAATTATGACGAGTTTAAAATGCAGAATGAGTTTATGTCAGACTTCATTCGGCTGGTAAGTCAGTAGATTTCTTTCAAACCAAGAACCCTGTGCCAGGATAAGCCTTAACACTGAAAGAAAACGTTCAAAAACCTTAAGAAGAACTGAATACAAAGAGTTACATTAAAACAATAATTAATCTTACAGTAATCTTACAAAGTAACAAGAAAAAAACGAGAGACAAGAAAACGTGTGGACACTGGTTCAATTTTCACAAGAAATGGATTTTTGGACGTTATTGTGTAATAACTTCAATAAATCGAAATTTTGTAAAATTACTATCTTAGGACGGTTTGATGAAATAAAAATTATAATAATCTTAGGAGCCTGTGTTGTTGGATTTGTCAGGATTAGATAATAAGGCAATCAGTTAGGTAAAAAGGGGGCAAATACAAAATTAATTTGAAGCAGGGAAATTATTTTCTTGAGACCATTGCGAAGTAAAACCTTTTCTTCTTTTTTTGTTCTTGTTTTCGATAAAAATTTATAGCTAACTGCGATTTAAATAACAGATACGTACACGCCACTTGAGTGTTTCTTAAACGTTGCAACCATCAAATTTTATTTACGCTTTTTTCTAGTTATCATAGTTATTGATGGACTACAAGGTGTTGCATACAAAATCGGAGGGTGCTGGATTCGTCCATCCCACCCCGAGATGTGAGTTCTTTTGCATAACTATTTTCTTCCTGTTAACACAGACAGCCACTGAGTACTGAGAACACATGCGTATTTAACACTACCCACGAGTTGGACAGGCTACAGGTAAGTACATTGTTTTACACATGACGGTAAATTAATTATTTTATTTGTACACATTACCCTCGTTGTCCCTTTAACCCAGTGCAACCTGCATCCTGCTCTGAGTCATCATATCCTTGGTAAGTGATGCTTATCAGCTGACTCAATGACACACTGAGTCTTTGCGGAAATGGTGTATTCTTTCGCCACGATGACAACCCCCTACGGACTACTTTATTGACAAGAAATTACCAGACCTGTAATTTCAGCCTTCGCTGCCTGACTCAACACCCAGTGAGGTCTTAATGAATGTGATACAATTTTCTGCCATTATGGCATCCCTTAACTCCACGGACTACATTCTGTGGCGAAAGAACCCTGTCAGATCTGCCCTGCAGTGGAATTGTTGAGTCAACGCTGAAAGAACAGTCCGCGAAAAAATGATGTAATCTCCCATGATGATAGATCAAAGCAAAATATTTTTTAGACGTGATCATCAAATGCAATTTATCTAACAAACAATAAACGGACGTAGTAATACTAATGAAATTGTCACATGTACCTTTTAACACTAGGGTCTACTTTATCCGAAAAGAACCTATCAAAACTACTCATCGATAATTTGCAGGCTGATTTAGGTACACGTATTATTCCGCTTTAGAAACGCTAGATTCTTGCCCGACGTAAAACGATTAGACATGCCTTAACACTTCAATCGATTCGATGATTGATGTCCTTTCATCATTTCAGGCTCCTGCGCGTGACGCAATGGTGTTTCTCTTTCAGGTAGATGCAGGTAATCTTGATCGTAAGATAGACAGCTTAAAACTATCTTTGATAAATGCTTTTTATGGTTACAAACAAAACGTGGAAACATTACTCAATAAATAAAAAAACTTAACCAATTTATCACATGATTCGCTTGTTTTCCATTCGATACACCCATTACACATTTTTTGAGATTTCACTAGTGTTATACAGCTTTTTGATTGATACTACTTTTTCATCATGTGCTGTTTAAATTTCGTCAAATCGTATATTGGCGCCTAAAATCTGAAACTCATTGTCACTTAATACAAACAATTATAAAACTCGTAGTGGAAAATCGATATTAAGCTATAACTCTTCTTGAACTCGTTTTATAAATATTTGTAATAAATGACAACAGCTGTCAGATCTTCCGTGTATTAAGATGTATAAATTTACATGAAAGGTTAATCGATAATTTACTGCCACATATAATACAACATTATATTATTATTTCATTTAAAGATCTTTTTTAGTTTTGCCGTTTGTTTTGCATACACAGCAACACAATTAATGCCATTATCGTGACGTCGAGCTCATTTATTGGGGAAAGGCCTCACATAAATGTCTTGGTAAAATCACCTGTGCACTGCAAGTCAGCTGGAAGACCTTCCCGTCATTCGCGTCAACCGGGATTCGAACATCCGCGGTGAGATGCAAGAAGTCATAGGAGTTACGCAACTCTTTCACTCGGTCACGGACGCCCACAAACGACCTGTTTAAAGGTGGTACTCGACAGTTTTGACCAAACATTATTTCTAAAATAACCAAATGTGGCATTGTTACCTTAAAGGATCATGCACAATGCGGACCATTGACGCCCAAGATATATGTGAACTGTTAAGCATAAATCCCCACTAGTCATTGCAAATAGGTATGTCCTATCCGAGCCACGCTGTAGAGAAAGCTATTTTTATATTAAGAAAACCACGTGACCACTTACTTTTGTAATTATTTTATATCGTCATCCGGATAATCCGCTCTGACGGCGGTATCTGTTTTTAGCAGCGACCACTATCGCTTATTTATAGAGAAGGAACAGATGAACATTGAGACCTTTTTTGCGCGATTAGTACTTTTTAACAATAAAGTTAGTGTATAAAATCGTCTTTAATTAGACTAAGTTATGGGATTATGCAGAAATTATGCCCAGATTCGCCCCAAAAGCAGCGGTAAGATATTGGGATGGGATTTGCCGGCATTTTTGCCGATACTGTGCAGCGACATTTCGATCATTATAGCACAGGGGCACTTATGAGGTGCCCAGGGACTGAACCCGGCTGGTCCATTATGCTGACACTGACGAGTCTGGCGTAATGCTGTCCCCTTAGTCTGAGAGTTAGAAGGGAAGCCACTACTACCAACTTTAAAATCTTTGGTTTGACCCGGCCGGGGTTTGAACCCACGACCTCCCGATCCGCAAGCCGACGCTCTACCAATTGAGCTTTTGCGGCGGTAAGATATTGTTGCATGTATTTGATATAGGCAAACTGTCGGTTACCACCTTTAAGGGTGAATTACGATTCTTGTTTATAACTTACAGTTAACCTCAGCTCTAATTTATTACAATCTGATCTGTTACATTGTTTGTATAGGAGCAGCACAAATATCCGAATTTTAATGTGACCCAGACAATTATGACGACATTTCTGTACTGCCAGCCTTGCAACAGTTTTCACTTTTTGATTGCCATTTGCGTTTTTATACGTCTGTCACATCCACTTAATTCCTATCGAATTATCCTCGTATACAACTGCAAACCTTTAAATGTCATAGTAGTGAAAACAAAAGTGCGCGTACTCGTATTCATATATTTGATAAACTTTTCATCCTTGGTAAATCTTAGCCTGTTTTTCGTAAATTATTCATTCATAGTTACTTTCGACTAATACAGCCTAAAATGTTTGGACTTTATTTTATGTTGACATTCAATCTATCAAATAACACTCAACCAAACCCAGCATTGCTTGTACCTTTTGAACATCTTCAAATGAATGAGCATGCAAATACCTTTCCCCCCAGTTTTGTCTAATGTGTATCAGCTATACTGAGGTTGAAAAAGTGTAAAGAAAAATATGTAAATACCTTTATTTCATTAAAGTTTGGTAGAATGCGTACCTAATCTATATGAAATAAGTATGGGAATAGCTTTATTTCATGAAATTTGTCCAATTATTACTAAATATAAAGGTTTTGAAAGGAGTAAAAGAAATAAGCATGGAAATAGCTTTAAATCATGGAGTTTTGTCCAATTAATACCAATTATATATAGGTAATGAAGGAGTATAAGAAATAAGCATGGAAATAGCTTTAAATCATGGAGTTTTGTCCAATTAATACCAAATATATAGGTAATGAAGGAGTATTAGAAATAAGCATGGAAATAGCTTTAAATCATGGAGTTTTGTCCAATTAATACCAAATATATAGGTAATGAAGGAGTATATGAAATAAGCATGGAAATAGCTTTGAATCATGGAGTTTTGTCCAATTAATACCAAATATATAGGGTTTTAAAGATATATAAAATGAGCATGGAAGTAGCTTTATTTCATGAAGTTTTGTCCAATTAAAACAAATATATAGGCTTTAAAGGAGTATAGGAAATAAGCATAGAGATAGCTTTATTCCAAAGAGTTTTGTCTAATGTGCACCAACTATATAGGGTTTGAAGGAGTATAAAGGGATAAGTATGGGCATCTTGTCTAATGTGCACCAACTATATAGGGTTTGAAGGAGTATAATGGGATAAGTATGGGCATTTTGTCTAATGTGCACCAACTATATAGGGTTTGAAGGAGTATAAAGGGATAAGTATGGGCACTTGTCTAATGTGCACCAACTATATAGGGTTTGAAGAAGTATAAAGGGATAAGTATGGGCACTTGTCTAATGTGCACCAACTATATAGGGTTTGAAGGAGCATAAAGGGATAAGTATGGGCATATTGTCTAATGTGCACCAACTATATAGGGTTTAAAGGAGTATAAAGGGATAAATATGGGCACTTGTCTAATGTGCACCAACTATATAGGGTTTGAAGGAGTATAAAGGGATAAGTATGGGCATTTTGTCTAACGTGCATCAACTTTTTAGGAATTGAAGAAGTGTAAGGGAAAACACATGGGAATATTTTTATTTAATAAAATTCTGACTAATAAGTTTCAATGTAAGAAAGTTTGCAAAAGAAATAACGGATTCAGAATAGAACCAACTTTTACAATGAGGACTGTGGCCCAAATATTCACAAATGTACATAATACTTTTATTATATATTTAAAATGATTTTTATATTAGTTATTCGTTTTAAACTGAAACGTCAGCAAAAACTGGTCACGTATCGTTGACATGTAAATTGAGGCAAAACTTCAAACTGACAGTAATATTGACACACAATAGAAAAAGAAAACTGTTGATAAAATCAATGAATGACAACTGATTTGCAAACCAAATACAGTTTTTGCCACTTACATTAATATTAAACACCAAAATTGCGACCTGTGGTCTGTTATTGTAGGATAGTTGGGCAGGCTTAATAAGTTGTATTCAAGTCTTTCGTCACAAAAGCAGGTTGATAGTATGTTCATAAAAATGTTGATTGCCTCGTCAATCCGTCATTCAAAAGTGACAGCTGGTGTTTATGTTAATGTCTTCTTTTTTACAACATAGTACATGTAAACTCCATTCAGACTGAATTATTTGTTAGAACCTGTCAACTTGTATTCATTTAAAGTATTTTGATTGGTGAGCTTTAAAAACACATGCTCATTTAGTCCTTCAGGCAAACGTCATTATGCCAAATAAAGTAAAAACAGAAAACGTTTATTTGTTTAGGGTACCTCGCAAACACACATTGGAAAGAGGTGGGATGTAAGTACCGCGCTATTTTCCTTATTGAGTGTATTTTGAGTCTAAATGTGATTGTTCTATGTGAACAAACAAGAATGTTATTAGGTTAGATGAAGTTCTATAGATCAAAATTAAATATTAAAATACAGAAAAACCCAAAACACACCATTGTTCTAGTTGAAAAGTTATAACAACATTCGTCACTACAAATTTGTCGTCAAATAGCACAGTGTTATAACAGAATCAGGAACAATACAAATAACTGTAAATCAGAAGCAGCAGTTACATGTAAAAAAAATCGCAGGGGAAAAAGAATAACACACACAAGTACGCACGCATGCACACACTCGCACGCACGCGCGTCGTACGCACACATACACGCGTGTGCACACACACTCACACCCGCACACCCACCCACACCCACGAAGATCTATTTGAAAATAAGTGATAAATTACAAACATCTTGTTACGCTTTACTGCTTTCGGCGACTTAATGACTTTTTAATCCAATTTTTATCATTGACATCAATGTGTCGTCCGCAAAATTAAACGACTTAAATCGCGTTATCTTGTCTCTACGTATTTTTGAACATTAACACTTTAATAATCGGACAGGAGAAACATAGCTTTTGGCTTTCATTTGCTGATGCTTTTGTATGTGTGTCGAGAAGATGTAATCACAGATAAAAACTCTAATCATCACTCAAGCTATGACACAGAGTAAAGTGAAACTATGCTACTTCGATATTGTTATGTATTGTAAAAGTCGGAATAGAATAGAATAACGCTTTCACTGTTCGTAACTTTTGCCTCAATCGGAACTCCTCGGGTAATTCCGTCCTCGGGACAATTATCCCTCGGATGTATCTGGTGCAATGATACTTACTGAAATCACGATCGTTTTGTTCGCCAAAAGTCGGAAGAATATGCCTAAAATGTAGTTCGCAAAAAACATAAACAATGCCATCGTTTGACAGCTACGTGTCTGCTGCGCTGGGCAAATTAAAATATGCTGATTTAAATTTGAAGCCGCCACAAATTGAAGCTTTACACGCATCGTATTGTCGTGAGCTGTCACCCGAGCTGCCATCTTTGTTCTGACGTCTGTCTCAAAAGTAGTCCCATTTAGGGAAATGGCCGAGGTGATCCGACTACCTACATACATCAGAGAGATGATTCGTGAATTATCCGAGGCGTTCCGATTGACTTTTGTATATGTCGGTATTTTAGGTGCTAACGTGAAGAAAAGAAAGAAATAGTATGGTAGAGGATGAAACAGGGGTCTAACACAATCAGATAAAGCTAGGCATCTGCCGTGTCAGACAAAGACGCCATTTCTGATAGGACCTATGACACCTTAAAATAGTCTGTGGGTGATGACCAATCGTAACAACTCGGCCATTTCCGTAACTTTCGGAAAATAACTTCATAAACCATAGTAGTGATACAACCATCTATTTATAGATTCAGTGATATGGTCGGTTGTAATTCGGCTACCTAAGCGCGTTTGTTTAAATATGGCGACTATAAGCATACCATTACGGTCAGTCGTATATCTAATCATATAATTATAAGAAAATCATAACAATAACTCATTCATTCAATATCATCCATTAAAACACTCAAACAAATAATGAAAATCTCATGCTTACCTATTCTTCAGTGTGTATTTATAATTTCGTATTTCATTGTTCATAGTAATCAAGCGAGGTCACAATCAGGTACGGACTACTTTCTCTGCATATGATTCCCGAGGTCTATTTCCGAAGAAATCGCCGAGGGGTCTCTATTGGGTGATGACATTACAGCTACTATTTACATCCTGTACATACAGATTTTTAAGTACATATCAGCGATCAATTATGATCAGAACTGCGATGTCCATCTATTTATTATCGAGAACGCCAGACAAATATCTGGATGCAACCTTTGGCGTTCCGCAGGTCAGCTGGAAGACATTACCTCATTAAGCCGTTCGCCTTTAAAAACCTTCCGATGTGATTTTATTTTTAAATTTTGCAGAATGACATTTGCACTATTTCTTTGTCAGCTTTGTGACGTCACAATTTTTTAACGCATTTTCACTAATTCTTTATTTGGACATGTTATCATCTTGGTACATGTACGTTTCATTTCAATATCTTTAAATGCAACAAAACCTACAAATAAAAAAGTCAAGTGTACACTGTTTTATAAACAACAACAACAATAACAACAACAACAACAACAACAACACATGTAAAACCTTCATAAGTAGTCAAATGTACACATTTTTACAAATGCTAAAACACCTATAAAACTTACATAGGAAATCAAATATACACGTTACTTTAAATGTAATAACAACAAACTGGGAAGTTAAATGTAGCGTATAAATAAAAAAAGTATTTAAAACATATACAAAAAGTCAAAATCACATTATCTTCAAATGTTATTAACTCTACATAAAAAGTTAAAATTTCTCCATCTTTAATGCAAGAAAACCCTCACTTGATTTGTTTTATACTACACTTTCTTTAAATTCCACAAAACGAACATAGAAAGTAAAATGTACCCTTTCTTAAATGCAATACAATAAAGCATTCATATGAAGTCAAAAAAGCAGTCTTAGTTTAGGTACCATACACCATACATAAGAAATAAGAACGCTGTCTTTAATAACCATAAAACGTACATACAATCAGATAAGAAAATCAGACATTATTTTTCAATGCCATATAACATACATTAAAAAAGCGAACACTATCTTTAAATAGCATAAAACATGCATACGGAGACAAGCGCACCTTTTCTTAAATCATTATATAAAGAATGAACAGAAAATACAATATAGAGGGTGTTGTGTCCATGGCACTAGCTAATCGAGCCTTTTATGCTCTGTTGCTGAGGTTCTTAATTCTTTAGTTGAGATTAAACCAAACCTTGGACAATGAGGCTGCGTCAGGAGGAACGATTTATAACAAGATTCTGCCAGTTTCAAATACTGATGCTAAAATTTCTTTCAGAGAAACTTTCAGGCTGTCAGTGAAACGCTTAACAACTGGTCGTAACAAAAATTGTCACAGGCAGAAAAGAATCTGCCCATCGCGTTTTGCATTACGTGTTCACTGGAGAAATTATGCGGGCAGTCGTAGGCGAAAAGACCCATCTTCTGAATACGGTCTTTTTTATCAGCTCCACATACTCCAGACCTCAGGGGTTAAACAGTTAGCCTTCAGTCCTGTACTTTAAGGGCCAGTCACACAGCCGATCACGCACGAATCACGCACAGATTGGGTTTGTGCGTCGAGAAATTGATCAAATTTTCGGGGTGTCGGGGGTAGAACGACTGACGAATCACGCATGAACAGCGCACGTATCATTTACAATCACTGACGAATCACTGACATATCGCGCACGTCGACGCATACGAGCAAATACGGTGCAGTATTCCACGAACATTCGACGCACGCCCGACGCATGAATCACTAACGGAGCGCGTCCAAACACGCACGCTTCGCGAACGTTCCACGTACAAGCACGGATGTCAGTGGAGTGAACGTGATACGTGCGCAGTTCATGCGTGATATGAAGGTGGGGCGTCAATGGACGGACGTGAACGTGCGCGGTTTCGAACCAGTTCCGACACATAAGCACTGACGGCTGACGCGTGTCCCGCGCATAGTCACGCATACTAGACGCATAAACTACGCACGCCGACTCATGAATAACGCACACCGACGCACAGTTGTGCGTCGGAAATTTTTGAACCGTTCAAAACTCAAAATCACGCACAAACCGCCTTCGACGCACATTACAATCACTGGCGGTCCACGTTCGTTCCACCGACGAATTACGCATACGACGCACGCTCCGCGCAGAAACGAAAATCTGTGCGTATTTTGTGCGTGATTCATGCGTTTTCGCTGTGTGACTGGCCCTTTAGGTAAATGCCGTAACCAGGGTCAGTGCAGGCATCGGTTAGCATTGCTGAGAACTTCATGCCAAACAACGTTGCAGCTTTGACGCTTAACTCCATTTGAAACTGGGGATGAGCTAGATATCCTTCCATCAGCCAAGACACGGGCAAACATGTAATCGCAAAGCAGTTGTCCGGACAGTCATTCTTTTTCATTATCTGCCAGAATGCAGAGATCCTGGTGTTGTTCCATGCTTTTATCTTGTAGTTTGCGGGCGGCAAAATTCATGCCCTTATTCCATTGACAGGCATGGAATGCACGATGGCTTCTGATGCTAAAAACCTTGCTCAAGATGTTTCAGGAGGCAGTTGAGAAGTACATGTGCGATAAATCTCTCTGGTCTGTTTGCCGTTGTCATACAGAGTTCTAACATTCCAAGATTGCTAATGTTCTCATAAGTGATCATTTTCTTTCTTTTCGAGCACTTATACGGGAACCCCATTTATCGGGTAGATGAAGCAATCTACTATTAGGGCACCTTTTCCAGCATTGTCCTCGAGCTGGTAGGCAAGCAGACCAATTCTTAGGAGGGATTCTTGGTCACTCAGGGGGCTGCCGAATCCCACTGATACTTTATGTTGTACTGTAGAGGAGGGTCCCAATTGCCTGAATCGCCTGTGTGCAGGCCTGTCACTACAAACTCCACTTTGCTTTTGTCAAGTGTCTAATCAAGGATTGACATCATTAACCTCACCCTCTCGCCCAAAAGCGTCGGGTCCAGTGGAAAGTCAGTGTTAAAACGGCTGGAACGATCCAGGATGAAGGAGCTGCCGGACGTGAAGGCGTCAAGTATGTCAATTAATAGCCTTGAGGTGGTGCGGGGGATTTGCAGTTAGATTTTATCCCCCTTGCCTTTGACTTTTCCAAAATTCTGGCAGGGGATGTATTTGGAGGACAGCTAGCTATTTGGATCGAGGTAACTATGACATTTCCACACGCTGGAGGGCCTGCATGCCGCACAACCAGGGTTAAACCTATTTCAAGTCCCGTATAGTTTCGCTTGAAGCCGCAATGTGTTCAGTGACCATAATTATGTCGCCATGGGAAATCTTGTTCGAGGGCTTGAACATGGAGAGGCAAGGTACTGTTAGGGGAGACTAACGCCCTCGGCTGCTCAACTTTCACCATCTGGCTAGCGGTGGAGGATTGAAGCGAGAGATGACAAGCATGCAGAATGCTAACCAAGCTAGACGCATCAATAGGGTCATATAAGACACGAAAGTCCAAAGCATGCTTAGTTAAAAAAACATAAAAAAGCTACATATGACCTTGCTTATTAGTTGTCCTGCAAATTTGTCAATGTAAATTACTTGCATTGCCAATGGGGTTCTTATTCTTAAATTATTACGAACACAAAAGTAATGTAGTTAAAGCGAAAACAACAACAACAACAACAACAGCAACAATATAGGGCGCCTTGGCGTAATGATAGAGTGTCAGACTGGTAACTCTTCTGAGTTCATAGTTTCTTAATGCGTAGTTTAGAGTTCTGTCCCGAGCAGTAAAATCTATGTTAGAAGTCAAATGTACCCAAATGACTTCGAATGTCAAGTGCACACTAACTTTATATGTCATATAACCTACATTGAAAGTAAAATGCACACCATCTTTATATGTCATATAATCCTACACTGAAAGTAAAATGCACACTACCTTAATTTGCTATAAAACGCAACATAGAAGATTAGATGCACACCATCCTATGAAGTCCAATGCACATTTTTATTTAAATGCCATGAAGACCTACATCGAAGCTTTGCTTAATTCGACCACGTATCACCACGCTGTGTTTAGATTTCCATATGTGGATCTTGTGTGTATCACCGACTTTGGTCAATATAAACATGCCAAGGTCGACCATTGCAACTCAGTGGTCCTGTCAACATGTCGCTTGTGTCAATGGTAAATGTCAGAGGAAATGCTAGCTCAGATAGAATCGTAACTATGTGCCACAATTTACTGCAGGTCCTGATTTACTGCAAACCTGTTTGCAATGTTGCATGGGCTCAACTGCCAGACGGTATATAATTGATAGGTAAACAATTGTCCCACAAATTTGTCAATGTGAATTACTTGTCACAAAGCTGGAATCCAAATCCGAGTTGCAAGGATTGTTTTTCCTGTAAAAACGACAAGTATTTGTTTATCAATTTGTTTATCATGAACAATTTGTTAATGATGGTTAGTTTGTTTATCATCAACAATTTTGTAATCAGGAACAATTTGTTAATAATGAACAATTTATTAATCATGAACAATTTGTTAATCAGGAACAATTTATATATCATGAACAATTTGTTTATCACGTACAAGTAAAGCCATTTATTGCTTTGATCATAAATATAAACAGAGCAATTTTATAACAACAGATGGAGTTACAACATGAATTTTAAGAGAGCGCGCACGATGTTTAAAGATGAATACACACATAATAAAGCATAAAGATTTAGCAACATATTTTGGTTCGACTTTTTGGATACACATAGTTCTATAAACCTGTTATTGTCATATAAACCTTGTAGTAACTACATGTTGTTTACTAATGGTTAAATAACATTTGAATTATATAATAAGACCATAAACAGTTAGTTTCTACTACAATTAGCATACTAAAGAGACATGAATGTCTAACTATTGTACGTGACGTAAAACATTTAAGGTTTAAAATTTTGTTTAGCTGGCAATGTAAAATTGTAACTTTTTATTTTTGTTTTTGTTCTTAATCATAACAATTTGGTCATCATTTTAAACATTTGTTAAGCATAAACACTATGTTAATCATAAAAAAGACAGAATCGAAGGATACCGGCCATCCACTGGTGGCCTGAAACAGACAGCGACTATTCCTTAACCATTCCATTCCATTTTGGTTTTCATTCCATATTTATTGCATAGAAAGATACATGTTTATAGCATTAAATGAATATCGATCTATTATCCTTTACAAGCGGTAAATGACAATAGAAACAACGACATACTTTAAATATGGAGTTAACAACAGGAATGACTGTACGCATATGCATTTCCAGGGGAAGGAGGGGGCGTTCGTAGCCGGGAAGCTGAGGCCCCCGAATTATAACACTCAGCCGCACTTACCCCCACCCCTTACCGACTGGGCCCGGGTTAAGGTCGGGAGGGTACCTTTCATGTAGGGATGTCTTTCAGCTGACCTTAGTTGTGCCGTTGGTTCTACCCAGATATTTGTCTGATGTCTTCCTCTTCCAAAAAAAAGATTGACGATAAATATGACTATAATTCTGATGTAACAGAAAGAAAGAAACAAACATACGTTCACCCCAAGCTATCAGGTCATTTTAATAAGTTTTTTTTTACATTTACCTCTGTCACAGGTTTATTGTAGTTAAAGACACGTGACACAATATGACGCCAGGTTAAAGGTCGGTTAGAAGTATGAAATTAGAATTTGCAATTTGGCTTCAAACTGAGTTTGTGAAATATGGATGAGGTAAATAAGAATCATTTTATACGTTTAAAATACAGGATGTCAGTTTGTTGTTATTCATGTTGTTTTCAGTCTACGAGTATGTTTAAAATATAAAGAGTATTTATTATTATTATTATTATTATTATTATTATTATTATTATTATTGCATTCGCGTACTTATTTGCCTTAAGTGAAAATACAAAAGAAAAATTAATTCCAAAGTTCTTGCTAAATTATACAAGTAATTCATACCAAAACATTAATAATTTAAACACCAAGTGTACAAAAAACATAAAACCTTCAAAAACACAATAAACTTCTTTATTGGTCTACGCCCAGACTCGTGACATGAATGGCTGTAAGACGATTGTAGGGATATATATGCGAGAGTCGAAGCAGGCAATAATATAGAAGTACAAAAGGCGGCAGTAACTCGCTACAGTTTTTTTTTTCAATGTAATTGTATGTAATGTTAGTATCGGTTCATAGAAAGAAACGGCGTATGCTGTGGGTAACAATGCACATTGCAACTACAAAATATCAATGTACAAGGCAACAACAAAGCAAGCACAGTAGCAAGCATTAACGCAATACTTTTAGTTAATAATAATTAATAATGGGCACCGATTTGGTATACAAAGAATTTTCTTGTTGAAGAATGTATTTTTTTTATATTTCAAGTGAATACTTAAATATACTAAAATATATGCCGGATACTTTAGTATGTATAGGCCTCGGTGTTTAGATGTTTCATTTAGGATGTTCGTTTGTTGGACGTGTATTTCATAAATCATCTACTATAGCCGTAGCGCATATGCATTTTACGACACCTAGGGTGTCATCTATCGATAATTACTTTTTTTGTCTTCAAAATGAATCATGTGACGTCAACATATAGGCACAATTAACGTCATTAACAAGCAGTTGGTCCAGATCAAAAAATGTTTGGCCACGCTTGTTAGTAAAACACATAATTTCACCAAATAAGGACGTGTTTTACCGTTTGTTGAGGCCCATCTCTAAACATCGTGTGGTCAGGCCCATACAAACAACGCAGATTCGGGTCAGCCAGCCCCCGCTGTGTGCTTTCTGGTCAGAATCTTACTATTCACTGCAGTGTATCAAGTAAGTTCTTATTATGTTTACATGTAGGGTATAGCAAATAACAAAGAAGAAGTATGGATTACAGCAATATATGGGATTACAACAGGTGGATACAACTACTCCGTAGGCATCCCAATTATGGCGGATTATCGTGGAATGCCAGAAATCATTATATACTTTCAAGACCTACTCCTACTTAAAAACTATCTCCGTTGCTTCGGTATTAATCAACAACAACAACAACATGGTATTGCATATTCACGAAATGGGCTGCTCAAATCAACTATATATTCCTACTCGAGCGGTAAGAAAATTAAAGAGCGATAAACGTTTTCATTTATCCACGCGAGAACTTTTCTTCCTGCAAATTCTATCTAATAGCCTTTAATCTTTCGACTTGACAATAGCAATGAAATTCCTTGTTGTGAAAAACGCCTTTTTCTAAATTATAACTATTCACATGATTATAAAAATCGACAAATACACAAAGGAAGAAATACGTCATCAGATAAATGGTAATAAAAATTGCCATGTAATGTGTTTATGATTATGGTAATCACAGTAATATAAGTCAAATTTTATCAAATAAACGACTACTAAACAATGGCAGTGAAATTTGATATAACTAAAAAAGCTCATCAAAGAGTTTTCCATGTTATATATTACTTGCAGTTTTGGATCAGTGGCTGAAGATTAACTTTAATAGTTTAACCATCGGTGTCGAAACAATTATTAATATCTAATATTAATATATTTCTTTACCGCCATTAATGCATTTTAATTCAGAAAGCGGTCAGCGGTAGCACGATCAGAGCGTCAGCAGCAGGTACGGTAGGTCCCGGGTTCCATCGCGGGCCGCGACATAGCAACGTCGTTAAAAAGGGTTGAAGTATAGTCTTCTTTGCGAACGCTCAAACAAATGTAATGGTAAGTCTACAATTGGTCGGCCCGGCGTCAGGATAATATGTCTGGATGTGGTATCATGCCATGTGTTTACGGCATGCTGTACAATGAAAGCAGCACTACATCTGCTTAAAGTGGACTTAAAAAACTGTAAGTCTATAAATCCAACCAACAGGTCGAAGCTGCGCAAGAACCCAAGGCAATCTAACTTCGAAATTGACCATAGCTCTACATGTATGTTGTGGGTGTGTCAGAATTTAAGCTGTTTTTTAATCTGACCTATTATATGCTGAAACGTAGTCCTAGATTTGAGCTAAACGTTGTATAACCTTGTATGTTCAAGGTAAAAGCGTAGGCTTGAAAGAGAAAAAAGGTCAATCTTTGTCAGAGAAACAAGTCTTTAAATGAGATCTTAGGCAGACAATCAATGATAATTACATTCGTATATTAAAGACACGCTATGTTTTAAAATAAACAAACAACACACTACCAATCGCTGTTGCATGCGGATTCTTAAATTATTTGAGCCATTTTCAAATGTCCATACGTTTTTTTTCAAATGAAATACTATTGGAGTAATGATGTATAATAATATTGCCAAACAATACTCTTTCAATTTGATAAACAATAGTTGCTTTATTAAATTAGGAAATACTATTTAAGTCATGATGGGTTACAGCGTGGCCACGCAAACGATTTCTAATGTAATCCATGAACTGTTTTGTTAACTATGTATCTCATATATGCCATATATACACACTGACCACATATCTTCTAAGACCGACCCCTGCTGGCTGCCACGTGGTCTCAATGAACTAATGTGTTTATAGGGCTGTCCTTACCTATGGAATGTTGTCATTGTTCACGGATTAGGCACCTCTATGTACAGAGTACGACTGTTCGGACTATAAGCTTGTTGAACAAAAATCCACATAATTAGGGGATCATTGACAAGAAAAAATGTTAATCCCTTGGTTTGAAAGACTGCCGATCCATGGAGTGCTCTCATAAGCTCCATTTGTGACTCTCGGACATGCTGTACAAATATTTCTCTAGCTGTTAATCCAGGATAGAAAGAAACACTATAGATAGCGACTCTCCCCCGCATTGCCACCTGTTCCGATAGCAAGCGTAGTCGTTTATTGTTTATTTGTTTTTTGGGTTAAATGCTCCACCACAAAGTCTGACATTTGTTTAGCCACCCGCTGATTGTGCTCCCTGGATGTTGTATGTAAGACAGGTGTAATAAATGTATGTATTCATGATCTGTTATAACAGACACTTATTCAATTAAGCTATGTTTTTCTACGAAATGTTTATGTGATATTTTTCTATACATATTTCTTTTCATATTCGTTTGAAGGTTTTGTGTCCTCGAGAGATTCGAAGAGATTCGACATGTCAGTCTTTCGGGTCTCTGAGTCTGGAGCTGACAGACCTATGTCACTAGAGGTCGCCGACTATAGACTGACGCCATATTGTTCTTAGGCCACAAAGTCCACGACGACCATGTACCTTGAGCTACTGTTCTCGTCTTAGGACGTCATCTTCAGCACCAATGTAGCCGCCGCTGTGTCAATGAAACATTTAGGTCTAAATTTCCACCAACAAACTTGATCAATATATTTGAGCAGATGGTCATGCCTCGCTCCTATAAAGAAGGGATGATCGGACAAAAGAGAGGACACGTTTTGTCAAGCATGCAATCTGATGCCCTTGTTTTTTTCAGTTTTTGTGATAACTGACGCCACCCTGCCGAAGCTGTAGAAATTGGGCTCTTTACAGTCTATCAATAACATGACAGAGGTGGCAGAAAGTATTCCTAACTTACAGACCCCGACGTTTTAACGTGGCGTTACATCGGGGATCGTACATTGCCATGGAGACGAAATAAGTGTCACTGTTTACCGATGCCAGACCAAAGCAACATCTTGTGGCGCCACAGGCGAAATCGGGTGCATAGGATCTTATTGGCACCACCGCATTGTCTGCAAACTACACACAGTCATTAGTGCTGTGACGCTTACGCCTGTTGGCCTGTTGTAGTTGTCACCAAATGCTGAGTGTGCGATACGCTTACCTTCATGCCTCTATTTTCCAATGAGGCCTTTCAGCTTTCGAATTTTAACTCTAGAGTACGATATGACGTTACTATGTCGTCAGCATTTATCATCTCGAAAATTGCATCTGTGAGAACACCATCTCATCCATTATGATAGCAAAGAGAAAGGGACCGAGAGTCGACCTTTGGTTTAAGACGCCATTTATTGACCAAGAGACGTCCCCGCCGGAAACCACATGAGTTGTCGAAGGGCAATACAATATGTCGATCAGCCTCATTTTCTCATTAACTAGTTTGTATCTCAATGCCATCAGGATAGCCCGTCCTGCCACCTTATCAAATGCCTTACCAAAGTCAATGAATATGTGATGGAGGTAAGCCTTCTTTTCTTTGTGTTTTCTAGCATTTGCGATGGAAGGAAAAAAGCGTTAATTGCTGATTTCATTAACCAAAAATTAAATTGTGGAGGGTACATTTATTTTAATTTTATTACTTGGCGACTTCAGGCAATCCGTTTTTCTAGAAGCTTACAGCCATGTTCTTTAAATCTAAGGATATGGTGGTTTGAGTAGACCAGGGTATAACTCTTGCCTTTGAACAATTGCGTAGTTAGACTATTGTGTCTATCTTCCTGTATCGAAAAAGGGGACACGAAGTGTCTCATGGCGACTACAGTATGGTCCAGTATTGACTTTCAGGCAAGCGGAAGTATGTCTGCCATGAGCCCTAATACGCATGCCGCCAGTCTTCATCTACCAAGCCGTTTTCACCTCGCTGGATTACGTAGAATATTTCCGTTATCATCCTTGGTGTTTTCAGGGCGCTAGTTATGCTTGGTGTGCTCCTTTAGTTGTCCTGTCGCTCTGAATACGGCAGCTTGCACCTCCTGAGAAGTTTTGTCCGTAGGACTCCATAGCTGCGTCTAGAATATTTTCTTGTCATCCAGTTAGGCATTTCAGATGAGTTTTGTTAAGCCCGATAGATCCTCAACGTAAATCCGGACATTTGAGTTTTCAGGATATTATGCGCGTTGAAGTTCCATGGACTTTTGGCATGTACAGACCAAATCGGTGAAAGCCAGAACAGCGACGAGCAATTCGTGTTGATGGAGACATGGTTCCCCTTGTATTACATGACTGTTTTTTACCATACGACGCGATGATCAGTACAGAGTCAAAGTGGGAAAGATTCAATTGCAACTTTTGTAGGTTATGTTTGTTCAGCCTTTTTTTAAATTAAAGGTTGCAAATATATAGACATTGGGTTGCACATACGTTAAGTGCAGTGGTACCATCAAGACTTCTGACTTAACATTCGTATCGGCCAATGGCGTCTTCATAGCCATCGTTGCCTAACCTGATGTAACGATTATGGTCACCTCCGAACACCAGTTCATGCTTTGCGTCGTACCAGCAATCAAGTCGCACGCGAACTGATCTGTTTCCTCCGATGTACAGCCCACCTGCGGCGCATATACTGAATAGCTATCAAGTAATTGTTGGCCGCATGCTGTCGTGAAGCGCGTTATATGGTAATTGATCGCTTGATCATCCCCGATATCGTATGCGAGCCAGGCTGTTTTTAATCGTTACGCCGTTACTTTCAGTCATTGCCACCATAGAACATTTTCCAACCAATGATGTTCATTACACTGGAGTTACGGAAACGGACATCCTGCAGGTACAACATGTTGAACTTTCTCCGATCAACCATGTCCGCCGCTTCTTAGTGACGGAGCAAACTTTAAATGTTTTTCTCTGTGGGTACATTGTCCCTATGCTGGCCCCTCTGCTGGATCGTGGGCCCTGGTCGTCCCTGGCAAGCAGGTCCGGGGATGCCTATGTGTTATCCTGCCCGCTTGGGGAGGCTCGGGAGGAGGCTCATCAAAGTAATTAATTGTTTGCTGACTTTCTCATCTCGTTGAGGTTTGAAGCAGGTTTTTGTAAAATATTGATTTTTGTTTGCTAAATCAAAGGACATGTGACCAACGTCGTTTCTTTCGCTGCACAAAACATCACACAATACATTTGAATGTATTTGGTCTCTAAGATAACTTGTTTTAATCTTCATATCTGTTCCCACCTATACAATTGATACGTGACGAATTAGTGATTTAATTGTGTAACTTGGATACTAACATGTTGCTTAGCCCACAATAATGATTTCCTTATCTCTGTGGGTTCTCCTGCCTTCTACCAATGTTCCTTTTTTCTGTTGACTTACCATATTTCCATATTTTGTTTTAAATGTCTCCGCAGCACAACACTGGAAATCTGTTCCTCTGTATTATCTCATATGGCAATAAACGTGTTTAAACTAAGTTTGTGAGAACCAAAGGCGTTGCAAGTTTTTGAAGCGTTTTAGCTTTTTAAGCTGAACACCTTAGTATACGCATGCGCATGCGTTTTGATATGTCATGTGTATACATTACACACGGAATACACAGATTAGCTAAGCAATGATTTAAGAATATATGAAATGCAGATGATGTGGTTCTTTATATGACATGCATTATAGCAAAACTGTGACGGGATATTTATATTTACACTGTTTGATAGAAAAACCTTCAGGAAGTGCGAGGTTGGAGCGCTGCACAAACCAGGTTTAAGCACCCCAGTCGGTCCTTTTGCCGACTGACCGTTCCAAGGCGGTACCTGCTAGTTTTTCCTTTAGTGTGTTATGTCTCGTCTCTGTGTTTGTATCACATTTTCATTTACACTGTTTGCCTTTGTCTAGAGGTAGTTTAGATTTAAATATCTGTGGTAATTGTTGATAGACCTTTCATTATCTACCGTTTTATCCAAGCGCAGCTGACTTTCCTTACAAGGCTTTAAACAACATCAAACAATCAAGCTTTGCAATATCTGTTGTTCACCTTTTGTTTGTTTTTGGCTTGAAGATGTGCAAAACGTCCAACCGACAATCTCCCTGTCCTCGTGTAAAAACGAGCCACAGAATCTTGTTTTAATATTGGTAACTTAAGTTTGAAGGCATTACCGGTTACAATTTAATGTACACAGTCAATAAAATGTTCAATTTTCCGACACTGAAATGAACCGCAAAGTTGCAGTATTATTGACAATAGCCACAACTTTCAAATAAACCATCCGACAGACACATTTTACGGACACGGGCCTTTCTTTCAATAGCCGCAAACTCGAGATTTTATACTAATACACATTACTCTTATCATCGTCATCTTTACTTCCTTAACTGAGTCGTGCATTGGATTGTCATAGTTACCGAGCCGTGCTTTGGATTTGTCATAGACACATTTAACGGACACGTGTCATTCACTTTTTTTTTGCAAACGTAATTTCTTGCAAACGCACACGATTGTATCAACGTTCTTTGTTTAAGAAAATGCCGAGTCGTGGGATTGTCGTGTTTTCGGGTAATCCTGCTGACATAAATAACCTAAAGCGTATCAATATACCGACATAAATATACTTAAATCCTTAAAGTCTAAGCTGTTTACGACTGAAAATAGGTTTACTGGGGCTATATATTGGCATTATGGGGAAACGGTGCCAGTTCATTAACCAACATTTAACCATAATTTAAAAATGGAACGAGTTCATTGCATTCAGCAATGAAGTAAGTATACTGAGCTAAAGGTTGACCAGTGAATATTTGCTTTGAATTTCCGTACCCTAAAAGATTTAAGAAATTGAAAACTTATTTATGTGTTTATTTTGCAACATGCATTTGTTGCCAATACCATCAATAACCCGAACCTTAAAATAACATCGGACAATAATGCAACCATAATGGATACGTTTTAGTCGAGTTGTTTACGTTCAGTGTTCGTAACAAATTAGATTAAAGGTGCAAATAACCTATATATAAATATTATTATAAAATAGCTATTCTTGTATAAATATCAAGATGAAGATTATAAATTTGTTGTATAATAAGCGAGAATTATAACTGCAATAAATTGACTTTCTTGAGAAATGTATTCGCTCATCCGAATAGAGGAAGGACAAGACTTTTGCAATGAGCACAGTTGTGTTTCCCAGCCTATCAGAGATTGCCTTACATTTCAGTTTTTGCCCGATTTTATTCATTCATTTTTTTTCATTCATCTATCCAGTCTTTCATTTACGCAGAACTAGGGCATGGCGTTTTAAAAATAATTTTGCAATCGGAGATGGCGTTTTATTTCTGTGCCAAGCCAAATTTCATTCATAGAAAATCGTTTATTCGAAATAAATGATTAATTGGTAAAACCATTTACCACGTCGGGAGGACAAGTATCACTATCAATCAACCTTCTAATTAAATACAATGATTTCTAAAGTCACGGCAGCCGTGGACAATTATGCACAATGCAGAAAAAAACAGTCATTTAGTATCAATGCCCTTCGAAACTCAGTATGTGTCTAACCCAGTTTAAAGACCAAAAATGTTTATTATTAATGATTCCAAATATAAAACTTTCAGCAGCAGGTTTTGTAACTTATATATATATGTAGAAATAAACTAGTTAAAAATGGACATAGAATGGTTCAGAATGGGCACTTGTGTAAACAATATTTTGCACAATAACATTACTTATTCATAATTACCTTTTTGTCGAGTTTGGAACGGCGTCTCAGGTCTTTTCTACCTGCGGATCATTGAAAATGCAAACAAGTTTCTTAAAAAAAAACTGTTGTTTAAAACGGTATTTGTTGGTACAGTTTACAGCGACTTGGTCTTGTTTGGTCAAATTTGCGTGTGTGTTATTTTTCATTTGATAATCGAATGATGACCAAGAGAATTAAACACCCTCTCTAATCATCAGAGTATATGTAAGCATGCTGTCTTTTTATAGAACATGTTTTTTCAAAAGCTTCGCGACGTTTTTTTTTAATATTTAAATTTCGTTAAGCTTCACAACCTAATTTATCTCCTAACTGCGCATGCGATAATATACGTCATGTTCATACGTCAGTCATAAACAATGGGCTGATTGCCTCGATAATGTCTCAATGATTTAAATATGAAGTGTGATTCGAAGTGTCATATACTTATATGCAAAACAATAACCTAATGGTTTAATCATACTTTGTTTATTGGGCTTATCGTCCCACCAACAGTATTTTCATTATCTGGAGCCGGTGTCCATTTCAAGGCATAAATAGCGCCGCCTTTACAGAGTATAGCATGTTGTGAACACCTTGCATGACACCACGTCCAGTCACATTATCTTGACACCGGCCCAATCAGTCGTGGAACTACCTACTACAATAATAACGACTTAAACGTATGCCGCGGGCCGGGATCTAACCCAGTGCCTCCCGTACCTGGAGCCGCCGATCTGCAGTCTGGCACCGGTTAAAATAGCAGTTCGTATTCACCAATCATAAGAATATCCTGCGCCATTGAATTTCAGGATCCACTGTTTTCAAAGTATTTACCCACAGACGTTTGGCATTTTGCTTAATGACTTTGATCGTTTATTGAGTGAAATTAACAATTAAGCACTTTATAAATGCTTATTTCCTTGCTTACTTTTATTATGATAGTGGAGTTAAAGTCATGGCTTTGGCCTAAAAAGGTTTTGTAAATACGACTCATCAGATTGCTGTTGTGTTTTAACCGATTTTTGCGATTCAGGACAATGGAGTTTGGTGGTAACCCTACGACCAAGTGCCACTATTTAAAACGACTAATTCTATGGCAATACTATTACAATCTTTGACTATTGGTTAGAGTTTTAGATTATAAATACAGAAGGCTTAACAGCTATTTCTGTCTAAATGGTTGACCGTTTCTTCTTTTGTTTATTCAAAATCACATAAAAATGTGGCCAAAGAACACAGTTTGCATGGGTGATTACATTTTTACACATAAATAACTTTCATTCTTGGTTCATTTGAACTTTACAATTAAAATTATGCTTGTTTAACAAGTTTATCGTCGGATTAAAGAATTAACTTTGTCACCTTATGAATGAAAGGGATTAAAATTATAGTAGGGGAACTTTCGTTGGCAGTTCGAAATATTTAATAAATTACTATTATTACAAGTGCATTGCAGTATCTGACCTGCTAATTACAAAGAATGTGACGACTGTTTTTGTTTGTCGGATTTTAAACTTGGTTATGGCACCTTTTTGAAGTCTGCTAATGTGAGTTTACTGATGTTGGCAAACCAAATCATTTGTTATAGTTACCCAGTTGACCAGGGATCCTAGGCTCTATATCTAGGTAATCCGGTTTCTGGTCACAGTCATGGCCGCCTACGCCAAAAGGCTCGAATACTGTTTATGACAACGGAAGGTCTTTAATAAGTTTAACTTGTAATCTAGTTTAAAATTGTGACATGATTAACGACTTAGTCAACATTAACAACCACCGTATACTAAACAGTAGATTTATGTACTATGTCGACAAGAGGGATGGGAGGGGATTTGTCGGCATTTGTGCCAATATTGTTCAGCGACATTTCTATCATTATAGCAAAGGGCACTTATGAGGTGCCCAGAGACTGAACCCGGCCGGTCAATTATACTGACACCGACGAGTCGGGCGTAATGCTGTCCCCTTAGCCCCGAGCGTTAGGAGGGAAACCACTACTACCAACTTTAAAGTCTTTGGTTGGACCCGGTCAAGGTTTTAACCCGCGACCTCCTGATCCGCAAGTCGACGCTCTACCACTTGAGCTATGCCGACAATAATACTGTAGGAGTCAAGACTGTGTACAATAACTCGCTAATACTTTAAGTTTAATTCTTCCTTTCTTAATTTGGGATCAAATAAATATAGTTGTGTACATTATAAAATAAATATTATCCAGCATGGCTAAACTACTTTTAGACAGAAAAGTAATTAAAAATGTTTGAACTAATACTCGAGCGACCTGTATTCTTTGTCATGGATTTCAGTTACTAAGACATTTTATAGTTTTGCATTCGAAAATTAACACTTTTAACACTTACAATTATTTTATATTGTATGTATAAAATCTAGAATATCCTTAAATGTCATTTTATATCGCAAGTAAAAAAAGAATTTTAGGTAAAAAAAAAAGTTTTTTTAGTATTTTCTAGTGGTAATTCGTTCTAAATGTCTGAAAAGCGAGAAGCTTCTTTTCGAACAGCAATCAGAATAAATAATGCGTGCAATGTCTTAAAGCATCCCTCTTTAACTCGTATAGACAGAATGCTTCATAATTTAACAAATATAATCCAAACTTATGGTAACAAACCCAGTTAAGAATGCGAGGATGCCATCTAAAATTAAACTGAAGGTACAGAACTATAGCAGAGAGGTGCCAAACAAGAATCTTTAAAATATACGAAAATCATTTCCTGCCCAAGAAGTTCACTATTACAAAGGTACAGAACAATAATTAGCTGTTGTTTCTTATCCCCAGTACAAAATGTATTTTAACCATGGCGTTTATTTGTTAAAAGACAGACCTCAAGAGCTTTTATGTTCGACCATATAGTGTCGTAAGTAGAAAGCCCAGTTCTGCCAAAATGTTTGAAAATTATTTTCTTAAGATTTAAAAAAAATGAATGTTGTTTATCAGAGGATGCCTGATCATAAACTGATTATTCATGTCCACTGTGTTCTATTTGTCAACTACATAAATGCATGTAAGAAATCGGGTATTAAAAATGGTAAATTCTAAAAGAGGTTGCATATAGATTATTTGTTTTACTCACGTTTACAATTAACTTATAAATATTGAATAAGTTGGAACAACAATGTAAATTACTGTAGCATTATCATATACGGTCTGTAGTCCCCAAAAGATGCCTTTTGGGGTTCTTGCATATAATGAATGAACCAAAACACCAAACATATCATTCGGCAAGATATTTTATATAAAAAAATGTTCGGTGACCGTTTTCCGACTCGTTGATTACCCATCGCATATTGAAAGAAATATTGTTAATACACTGGTGACAGTAAACACTAAAATGAGAACCATACATCTTTTCTAAATATTGATATTATAAATATATAAAAAATATAAAATATGAATCATTAAATCAATCCCGGTGTCCCTTTTAAGTTTCAATCATATGCATGTGTTACACACTTGCTCAGTCCGTAACCCGTTACCCCTCGGAGTATGCGTTTTCAAATGTGGAAAACATTTTTGCCAGGTAGCCAAGTCTTAAAATATTTCAGCATAATATGTATGCAGGTGTTAATAACCAAACTAATATACAATTAAGACGCTGAAAAAAGACACTTTTTTGCAATTAATGTGTCCACATTACCTTGTCCAAAGTGGGTGATGATGTGGAGTATGTGGAACCAAACTAATTGTGCCTTTGACATTTCGGGGACTAATAGTGAATATTTATAAAGTGCAGTCATAAGGTTCTGGTCTCATTTTGATAACATAAAAGTTAACTAAACATGCGACTGATTCCGCAATCATGAAACAATCTTACGACGCGTTTTACGCGTATATGGGTATTGGACAAAGTGAGGGTGGGGAGCGGGGAGTGGGGTGATGCTACGAAAACTCGTTACACAATGGCTATGTATATACCAAAATTTTCGAACTTTTTTTGCGTTTATTTTATTGAACATTTCCTTTCACTGTTATTAACTTCAATGCTTACCTTTTTGATTTTCAATAAATAACTAAATTTCGAAACAAACATATTAACAGCCTATGTCGATGGTTCGTCATTTGATGACATGACGAATCTACCGTCGTACATAAAACTGAAAAAAAGGCAACGTTGGCCGTTTACCTAGGTTGTATGTCCCTGACAGGCGATCGGGTTTCATAGCTGTCAACGAGAGAGGCCTACTGCGGATTTTAGTGACATGGCGGCATAAAAAGGCCCATATAAACAGAGATTAACGACCGTACTGAGGGTATTAAACAAACCTCGATAATCAAGTGAGAAAAGAACCAGTTGATTTACGTGTGGGTCCCCCAACAATTGGCTTTACCCGGACGATGCTGGGGACCTCATGATAAGCCAGTACGGTGGTTGGTTCACTAACAACGCTTAGTCATAGAGAAATGTCGTTGCAAAACCACACACACACATATGACTCTGGTTTATATAAAGGTCATAAGCTTTTAGAAGTCGGATCGAACCCATTTGATCTTATTTATTTTTAATCTATTGGAGGGTTTAACAAAAATATATGAGTATATATTGACGAAATTGTGTTTAAGATAATAAACTTTACATGCATGTCGTTGTAGGTTGTCTGTTTTTTGTGTCGTAATAACAGCTCCATAATTATCATGAGCAGATTATACTCAGGGAAGATATAAAATTACCTGATTTAACAGTGACCCTTTTGTGCTTTTGCTAAGCATTCAATGTTATTTAGACAAAACAGGCCCAGACGAAAAATAACTTCTTGTGTGTGATGTTGTTTTTATCACCGCCGTGAGCATTTTACTTACTTTGTATGTTTTTTATTTGTACTTAGAAAATGTACTATAAACAAAACTGCACAAATATATGTTCCCTGTTGAAAAAATACTTCGCATCATTAACACAACTTCGTAACGAAGTAGGTAGTGAGTTAGTCTCAAGGTACATGTACGGGGCCCCTGTTTTTAAACCTGTCACCATTCGGAACGCCTCGGATGTGCGTAGATAGTCGGATCACCTCGGTCCATATTCCTAAGTGGAACTATTTGTCTAGCAGAAACTACTCGAATCTTTTCAGAATCTCCGCTCCTTTGTGATCAGATTGTTGCCAGATGTCATAACAAAGATGAGAACGCATAATCGGCCAAACGACGCCATTATTAATCTTTTTTATAATTCGTTCATCTTCGATTACTTCCACTTTCTTCGTGAATTGTCCTGAGAACTAAGTTTTAGGCGTAATCTTTACTGGCGGACAAAAAGTCGCGTTTCTGTAAGTATAATTGCAACAGACTCAGATTCCGAAGGGGAAAGGTCGTTCAAGGGATCTCGGTCTATCTTCTTGCTTACGCTTAAACTACATAGTTCACGACTGGTTGGCCTATTTTATGAATATTGTGTGGCATCATGAAATGTGTTTACGGCATGTTTCCACTGTGAAGGCAACAAATGTTTTCTTTAAGTAAGCACCATATTATGCAGTATTGCTAGTTGGGCAATAAACAGACAAAACATCGTAAAATCGGCAACAATGTCACGGTTTCTGTGACAAAGTTAATGTCGCTTTTGAAATTGTCAACACAGAAGTATCGTTATCAGAAATTTGAACATTTTATACGACCGAGGCGTTTAAATTGACACATTAACAAAAACTTGAATGTCGCGAGTACAGTGAATGTATTTTATTATCTTGCCACGTGTCTGTAGTTCTTTTAATCAACCAGGTGGCGTTGGAAACATCCGGTTACCTGTATTGTCTCTCTACAGCATGTCGTCTTTGTCTTTTTTCTTTCATTTGTTCTTAATCACAGCATCTGATCCGTTTAATTACTAAGACACGTGTGGCTAAACAAAAGATACAGCTGTTGGAAAAATCGACACGATCCCAATCTGACGTTAAATGTCTAAAAACAACTAAAACGCATTGGCGACGAAGTTACATTCAAGCTTTTAATGGAGATATAATTGAACAATTAACCGCCGTGCATGTGCCCGAATCTTTTGTATCGTTTTTTGCCTTCATGTTAAGTCTAGGTTGTTAAAGGCATAGATGTGGGACAACGTAATTTGGACACCTAATTTAAACAACAGAAATTGTTCGGCATTTCTGTTAGTCTTGTCATGTCTTGAATATTAAGTTTGAGACAGTCTGTTGTAAGAAAATGTTATTTGTACTTGTCTTTAATCATTGTTAGGATTTAATCTTAAAGATTACTAAAACTGTAAATAACATATTGTCACAGGTTTTGGTTTAAGGCATTTGGTCCCAAACAAAGCAATGCTTCCTTCAGTTGAAGACAGTAATCTCATAAAGCAGTTAAATGCTTTAACTGATTTAATATTCAATCAAAACATGGGTTTTCTTATGTTTAATTCCTAAAATACTTCTTTAATACAATCAACACATCGCTGGGTCGCCTCTTTAGACACAGTCGGATGGTCTCCCAGTCATCATCAGACTTAAACTATTTTGAGATCATGTCTTTAGAAATGTCTTGAAATGACATATCCAGATCGCATTTTGCAGCAATCATATCCCTTCTCTATAAATCGCCAGATCGCGTATTTTTGACATCGTTGAATAGCCTTTTTAAGCCATTTCGCATCAAAGGAACTGTATGATGTCCCATAGACATAGTCGAATATTTAGCTATTGTCGGATCACAACTTTGTAATTACTCTTACAAAAGCTCTTTCTACATAGCCGAATCACCTGGTAGTACATACTCGAGTAGTAGTATGACTTCAAAGTAATCTTGTTATTTACTGTTTCTCCCTTGGTTACAGTCGGATTGTTTTTATCAGTTATCACATTGACTTTTAACACAACATTGTTATGTTACACGTACCTTTTTAAACAAATTCGTATAGCCTTTCTAGGCAAGTCTTCTTGCACCCAGGCATCGTTTTGTCGTACTCTTATGCATCTGCCAACCGCCTCTTTAGATATGAGCAAACTATTTTAATATCACTATTTAATATCACCAAAGTGCTTGTTTGAATACCACTTGGAACGACTCTTAGACATCGCCAAATCGTCACCTAATTATCTTCTGATCTTCTGTTTAGACATTATCGGGTTTTATTCGTAGACATTATGGCATTTGTACCTATAGCCTCTTTAAACATGGTCAGATCTTCTCTTAGACATTATCGGGTCGCCAGTTTAGATATCGTCTGATCGGCACTATAGACATTGTCGGATTGCACTTATAAACATATATGGATGCGTAATTAGACCCCGTTTGATTGTCTCTTCAGACGGTGTCAGATTGCATTTGTAGACAGTAATATTTTCTTCTTTTCACACAGTCAAATCGTATTTAGACATCGTTAGATTCCGAATTTCGACATTCTGGGATTGTTATGAAACTCTGTCAACCTGTTTTAAGACATAATCGCATTGCCCTAATTTTAACATTAAATTATTTCATCCTAACGGGCTCGTCACTTTTAGACAGCGTCGATCCAATCGCTTCTTTAGATATCGCTAGATCACTTCCACATATACAGGGGCAGTTGGACTACAATTTTTTTTTTGCCACGTTATTTTTCATTACCTCTTCTACTTAAGGTCGCGAGGCTCGGTTCCAGTGTTCGACACGATAACACATATTTACATTTACTGCTTGTAAATTTTAATGAATTTTCTTTCATGTCGTTTGTCGTTGACCGCGTAAACTGGATGGACAATCGCAGCGGCTGTAAAGATTTGATTGATAGGGTCCGTAATTAGTCAACCTTGTGCTGATAACTGTTTGATGTTTGATCTAATTACTTGTTATCAATTAGGGTGTTGGAACTTGTAGCTAACCGCGTGTTAGACCTGGTATTGTTTACATATTTTGGTCCAAAGAAGACGATACCTAAAGATCAACGATATAACAAACGGACACGCGAACGGTTAATAAAGCATGTTTT
The DNA here is from genome assembly GCA_007844125.1 of Sinonovacula constricta. Lineage (NCBI taxonomy): Eukaryota > Metazoa > Mollusca > Bivalvia > Cardiida > Solecurtidae > Sinonovacula > Sinonovacula constricta. Next base: position 22,215,115 of record CM017560.1, read on the forward strand.
GTGTTGACATCGCTGTATAGCCGTCTCAAGATTTCAATAAACGTTAAACAAATGGCCAATATATATGTCCCTAAAGTTTTTTTTTTTGCTTTTTTAATCGTTATTCTTTGTTTTGGAGGACTAGTAATGAGTGTGCCGAAACATTTTCTTATTGTGTTGTGTTTGACTGTTTTGAAGTTGTGTTGATTTGAACTCGTGGTCAATGTTACTAGGTTAATCATCATCATCATCATCATCATCATCATCATCATCATCATCATAACGTTTTTATCAATTTTATGCACAATGACTGCCAAAAGTTTTAAATTCATGGATTGAAATGAAACATGAAGAACAGCGTAATACTTAATATTTTATTGATTTTCTTTAATGATTATTTACAAATTAAATACATTTTACAAAATGTATGGCCCTGATAATATCGCGTGAGCAAACATAACACATAACAGAATAGAATAGCTCGAATCGCGTCATTTATAATAACAAAATGAAACACGAAAAATGAAAGTTCGATCACAAACAAGAAAAATAAAAGGTATGATCTAAACCAAATTAACACAAATCGTAACCTAACATTACATATAAACATATCTCTGTTTGTGCGAATGCATCTCTGCAATGTATTTTATCGAACTTTTATATGATAAAATAAAATTAATAGTAATATATACTTATATTAACAAAAATATTTAATGATTTGCAAAATCAATAATCTATACACGTTGATAAACAAACTGCTAAAATACATTTTCAAGCCAGGTAGACAAAAAATAATGCAAGCAGTCTTGAAAAGGTACATATTTCAAAATTTCATATCCTTTATACACGGTGGGAGTGCTGATTTTTGTACTTAAAAAATGCGAAAAATTTGGACAATATTTGTTCTTCGCAACAATAGATTGTTTGACTCTTTTAAAAGAAGTACTAAGTTCTGACACAAACAACGAATGTTATGCTTCAATAGGACTTCTATAAAATGGAAATCTAAATATATTATCAAAAGGATCAAATTGATAGTATTCGAACAGGATCAAACGGCGTGAAACAAATCGGGTTTGTTTTTGTGTTATCTCTGATTAATGATGTAAGCATATACATACATCCCATTTTAAAAGTACATTTCTAAGAGTTTATTTCTTAATTCATTCAAATTTAATTGTGCATAAAATGTTAACGCATCACAATTCTTATTGGCTAAAAACTAATCGTCCTATGATACCATCGGTGTTTGAATTTAAACTTAAGCCAGGTTTTCACTATGGCTTCCTTTTAAATAAATGTATAATTAATAAAAAAGACGCTATATGTATTTTTATTTGTATCGAATGCATATCGTTTTTTAATGTCGCATTTTTTGTCTGTAGGTAGATTTTCCCATGTTTTTGTTTTGGTTAAAGACTTAATGGTTCACTTACTGTCTCTTTGACCTCTTCTATCTTTCATTGATAAAAAATATGTTTTATTCGAAACACATAGAGTTAAGCTAGAGAACACTCTCGCCTGCAAGTTTTCGGCCCCACTTGGACTCGAACCAAGACGGGCTGATGGAGTTAAAGTCGACAGACAAGGGTAAGCTGTTTTATTTCAACAATTCATACCAAAGATATATTAAAGTCATGTTTTAACTATTGTAGATCTTTATAACTTTAGGAACTAATAGTGTTGAGTTGTTAGCTTTAAACGTCCGGTCCAAAAGTCTTCTATCAGTCTGGAGACGGTACTTATCTGAAGCCAATATAGTGCTGCCTTTACAAATATATCATGCTTAACTATATAACTCATATTCATTTAAACAAATGTGACATGAATACTTTGTTAAAACATATCAGCCATGATTTAATTATTCCTGTACCTCATTTTGCTCGACTGACCGTCCCAAGGAAGTAACTGTTTGATATGCTTTATTTTGTATAACGTCTCGTCACATTGTTGTTTTACATTTTACACTTGATTTGCATGGGGCTACACTTGACTTGTATCTTTCCAAATTTAAAATTCTGTTCCAATACTTATAAGACTTGTGATTACTGTGTTTTATTTTTCAAAATTCATCGATTCAAGATCTGAACGTTGTTTAATAATAAATATGAAGCAAGTTTGAAAGATGAACAGATTTGCAAAACTACATACTTAACTTAAATTGATGTTGTTTTATAGAAAAAATAGATGCTTACGTTACTTAAACATTTCAAAACCATGAACTCATTTTCTGTTATATATAACAAGTAAAAAGCATCATTTCGAATTTCATAGGCCCTATTTTATCCAAGTAAATTAAGAGAGAAATTAAACAAGCCAGGTAAAAATGCTAATTTTATTTTAGTTTCACATAATAAGTCATCATAAATATGTAATAGACGAAAAGGTATGGATACAAGGGTTTGAACGAAGCAGGTTAGGGGAGGGGTTTAGCTGCAAGACCATCCAAATGAGACACCGTTGTAAAATGATGATATATCGCTATCACTATTTTGAATCATGATGTTTTGTACTTCGTCTTACCCCCCTCCGTCTTGACTCAACTGACAACACTTTTTAACTGACAGCTTTTCGAGATTTGTTTATAGCATATGTTTAAATCACTCGTTGATATGACCGGCTTACTCCGCGCACTTCTTTATCTTTATAAAGCCCGCCAATATTATGCTTACCAGGCAGAATACGCGTTATCTACAGACGTTCATTTATATATGAAGTGAACTGTAGCAAATCCGGGGGAACCCTGTCTGTCATACAAACGTTAAAGGGGGCATCTTTGCACATGGCAAAAATACATTTTTCTTAAAAGATAATTTACTTTTTATTAAAATTGTGTAAATATTAGAGAAATCAAGGTAAAAATCAATTAACGCCCTCTTCAGCAACGCGTTGCTGTAAATGGATTTAAATTTAAATTTGATGAAAATTAATGAAAATCAGTTATATGCTGCTAGCAGCGTGTTATGCTTTAATTTTTATTACATTCTATTTAATGGTGTTATGTTTGGTTATGTTCTGAATAGATTTCATGTTAAGTTATCTTAATAATTTGACAAAGAAGCAACATGTAATATTGTTATTGTTTCTTTTTACTTATAATAAGTTCTGTTTTAAAAAACAACAACAAACAAACATATTTACAGCATCTTTAAGAGTTTTTGAACAATGTTTTACTAGCATTTCTTTCGAAAAATAGTTTTAAAGAAGACGATGGCCCAATTAACACCTATTAAATATACCGATTGCGATTTTAAAATGACTGAAAAAATAAACGGACAAAAACAACAGAAGAAGTAATTGCATATAATGATTGATATTTCTACTGGCGCAACAACTGGGGAAAACCAAAGATAAAAAATCTATAAGAAACATTTGTATACAAACAAATAAATAAAAACCAGGTTTATCTAAAACATAAATGAAAAAAAGTTTAAAAAATAGTTAATAAAATAGTAACATACGTGCCCTGTATTTGCTGGTAGAATAAGAGCATCAGAAAATGCAAAATGCATTCAAAAGCTACATATATCACACTTGGTTATATGTTTTAATAAATCATGCATGGTCGTAAAAAGAGAGCCCAGAAATGATAGAGTCAGATGTGTGGAATCCTTTGTGTGTCTATTCCTAACGTTAATTACATTTTTTGAATTGGATTACAACTGCAATGGTAGATAACACAAGTACATGAAATACTGATATATTGAAATATAAGTGGTCATATTGTTTGTAGTCTTTTTTTAAGAAGGAATATGGATCTGTGCTTAATATGTTACAATGAATTATGAATCTAAACGAAAACTTTATTTTAATTAAATAATTTCGAGATTTAATTATTGCTATTTAAAACTGTTTACTCGTAGAAAAAAACAACAACTGGATAACAGTGTTACGTTATGTGTTTGTTTGTGGCCATGCGGTTCCGAACTCTTGTCAAGCTGCTTCTAACAAGTATGCTACACATACAGAGATTGCATTGACATATGCAGAGATTGCTAGGGCATCACCATATAGATTTTAGCAATGACTTTCAAGGAAACCACACGTTGTTTGCATTTAATTGATGCATATTCAGGTTTTGAATGTCTGATTCTATCTTTAAGTTACTGAGAGGGGTTTAATCATTGTCTTAAAATGGGATATAGTGCCAAATAAAATCAGATTTAACAGCTTTATAAGTATAATAAGTTTAGTTACATGACACTTAAAACAACCCTGTCCATACCTATTTAAATTACTGGGTCACTATCAGGCCCTATCTTAATGCCTTACGTATACACAAAGTATATACATATGTATATACATATGTGTAGACATATCAATATACATATATACATACACATTCCCACATTTGCTGTTCGGGGATACACCTGATAGTTAAGATTAAAAATGCCAAAACTCTTTGAAAAACGTCGATACGCTTTTAAGATATTCAACCTTAGAACATCACAATATTATGACGAACATCATGTTCACATAATATCCAGTTATAAAAGGTTGTACCTGAATCCATTGTGTTTTTTTTAACAAAAATGTGCAGAATCCAAAATCTGACTAACTGTGACCACATCGCTTTAACCCTATGTCTATATCCATATTTATTCGATCATTCACACATTGGATACAACGGACAGTCAAAATGTGATTAGGTGTAAACAGGAAGCAAATATGAATGAAGTTGAAAACATTGCGTAATCACGTGACTAATAAAATACTATAAATAGGCGGGTCAATGACGTGTCTATAGGTGAATGGTATATTATATAAACAAAAACTCTCAGAAGAAAATACAATGAAAACAAAATAAAGATGTCTGCATTTTTTAATGTAAGGAATGTTGAATTGCTTTAAATATAGAACTAACTATATATAAATACCATGCATAGTTGTTAAACAAATCACGTTTGGAAAGTAGAAATAAGTATATTATGTTATTTCAAACGTCCAACATGTAGTTATTCTTCAATAAAACACAAGACTCGTGCGTGTATGCAAATGATCTTAAATCAAACTCATTAAACATTCTGTGGATATTGTGTATCTTATATATTATGTTATAAAATCTAATTTCTAAACATTTCTCTGGTCCAAATATTTTGGCGAAAAGATTCCGGACAAAGAAAATAGAAAAAACACCCCAAAGCATCGGCAAACCGATACTAAATTGAAATAATTATTTATTAACATTGATTTCAACTTTCAAGCACTATTCGTTTTGCTTCGTTTTTTGTGCTTTATATATATATATATATCTGCAAACGCATTGATGGAAATAAAGATGATATACTTAAAACGACCAGGGACTCGAAACCCCGTAGCGTGGGAATGGTGCGTAATAGGCCGGGGACTTCATTTTAACAAACAACGCGTTAATTTAGTTCGATTAAGGGCTTTAAAGATTATGTATTTTAATATAAATGTTAAGCAAGTCTCAGCGATGTCTCCGAGATCGACTGAAATATCAGCCTAGGCCAATGCTTATTAAACTATGAGCTTGAGTCCGACATCAATTCCCAGGAATCTCATTGGTCAGATTGGAAATTTGAACTAATCAAATAAATTCAAAGGATCCATGACTTAAACTCTAAATTTTATAATATTGCGACCAGATAATTAGTTCAGAATATGAAAGCGTCATGTTTGATTCATTTAGATGCAATCTACTGAAAAAGTGTGAATAGTTTAAACGAGCTCAAAAGCCGTGTTTATAAGCACAGTATACCTGTGTTCTCATGGCATGTTATCACAGTAAAGGCAGCACTTTATTTGATTCAGTTCAGGTTGTAAATTGTAAGCCCCGTCTTACAGAACATAGACTTACTACCGACAATGCAGTATACAGTGTTTTTGCATGCATATTTCTCCACTGTCTTAGCCCTATTAAATACAAAAAAGATATACCACAGATGTAAAAATTAATGTATACATGTACATTGTTTTGATATAGGATGAATAATTACACGACAATAAATGAGTTTTTTGTATTAATGTTATTAATATACAACTGATTTTCTTCACTATCACCGACTGCTACGTGTATTCAGTAAAAGTTATATAGACGTATTGATCGGGTTCATAACCTATGTCATAGATCTTTCTTCAAAACACCACACTTGCAAATGTTGAGGAAATGTTGCTAGTAACAGCAAGATCATTTCTTGATATACTAACAGAACATTGTTGTGAGTATGCAAGTATGCAATTAAGTTCAGTCAAAAGTCAACATGGACTTAGTCGAGCAGATACATAGGGAAATATCTTTCACTACTGTTTTGTTGATGGTCAAACAGTTTCAACGATTTCAAAAAACAGTTTGTTGTTCTTTGCTTTCCTGCAACTTCCTGTTCTACATGGACAGAACGCTCATTCACAGAGACATCCATCCCTTTTAAGAACGAAGTGCAATTCTTCCCTTTTACTGAAAGACTTTTCTGGTCGAGCTTTCACCAGTATAGATCGTAAAGTATGAAATTGTATATACACTACGACAGCTACAAGCGGCTAACGGCATCATTGTAGACGACCATCTGACGCTATCACATAAACAGGTCACTGATCTGCCAGAAATTCCAGTCCACTGTGTTTAAGTGTGAATGTATGTCGAAATATGCCACTATATGCCGTTCTCAGAACATCGATACGGCACTAAAGTGACCACGCATGCGCCAAAAACGGATAATCGACCTTCACATTTTAACAGCCACACTGATTCAGATTTGGCGTAAGAAAGCCGTGATGTGTTGGTGATCTTTCTAAACATGGTATGCTTAACGAATCCACGTTTTCCCGCTATAAAACATAATCCTCTCGGGGTATTATATTGACACTAACTTTAGCACAATTATTTCTCCTATGCTGTAACATCAGTTAACGGGGAATCATTAGTAACTATAACTCTTGTCTTGTGTTTCTTTGACTGCTCATTCTTGTCTCGAACATTCGATTTCGATCGACGTCGGGCCATTTTTGTATCTTGTGAGTTCTTTCTCAATCTCCGCAACCGTTTTCGTTCTTTCTTATCTAATTTATGACGGTTCTTTTTCCCTTTGCGTTTTTTACTTTTATTGTTTTTGTTTTTATTATTAGTATTGTCGTTATTTGTTTTTGTTTCTGCACTGATCTCATCTTCTGTTTTCTGTATTACTCTGGCTGAAGGATCTTCAGTTCTATTTGGCTCCCTTTCGTAAGCTTTACACCTACACGACTTCACTACTTTTATTTTATATGTCCTCGTCTCTCCATTCTGACACATTAATTGCACTTTCCTTCTCTTGGTCACTGCCTCTACGCATCTCCACTCCCTCAGTTTCGGTCTTGCCCAATACTTTGTAAACTCGACCCACCAGGGTAAATTTTGTTCCTTAATAGGCATACACTGTCCAGCGCATACAGCCTCCTTAATCGCCTTCAGTGAAGTGCAGAAACCATCAGAAATAAATCTTTTCGCACGGAGTTCCTTGCAGCCCAAGACGATGTCGTCTGAAAATAGACAAGAAAAGCGGGACGTATAAGTTTTGGAAAACAGATATTTTGTAAAGAAAAATCAGTAGGATGCAGGCAATATGTAAACACATGGTTGAAACTGAGCTAGACAGTTTATTTAGTTTGTTGAGACGATTAGTGGGCTTGTTTATAGAGAAACATGGCGGCCAAACAGTCATATGTCAAATACATACATGCTTATTGATTCAAACTAAAACCAAAATAACAACACAACTCCATTTCACCCGTTCAGCAGTTTTATTTTCCTCACATCATTTAATTCATTATCCAGTTTAATAACTGAACATCAGCGTCAATTCAGGTTGTGTTTAATGACTTTGGCGACGTTAGTATGCTAGTATGCCAACAAAAAACATCAGCGTCAATTCAGGTTGTGTTTAATGACTTTGGACAACGTTAGTATGCTAGTATGTCAACAAAAACATCAGCGTCAATTCAGGTTGTGTTTAATGACTTTGGCGACGTTAGTATGCTAGTATGCCAACAAAAAACATCAGCGTCAATTCAGGTTGTGTTTAATGACTTTGGACAACGTTAGTATGCTAGTATGTCAACAAAATCATCAGCGTCAATTCAGGTTGTGTTTAATGACTTTGGACAACGTTAGTATGCTAGTATGTCAACAAAAACATCAGCGTCAATTCAGGTTGTGTTTAATGACTTTGGACAACGTTAGTATGCTAGTATGTCAACAAAAACATCAGCGTCAATTCAGGTTGTGTTTAATGTCTTTGGACAACGTTAGTATGCTAGTATGTCAACAAAAACATCAGCGTCAATTCAGGTTGTGTTTAATGTCTTTGGACAACGTTAGTATGCTAGTATGTCAACAAAAACATCAGCGTCAATTCAGGTTGTGTTTAATGACTTTGGCGACGTTAGTATGCTAGTATGTCAACAAAATCATCAGCGTCAATTCAGGTTGTGTTTAATGCTTTGGACAACGTTAGTATGCTAGTATGCAACAAAAAACATCAGCGTCAATTCAGGTTGTGTTTAATGCTTTGGACAACGTTAGTATGCTAGTATGCCAACAAAAACATCAGCGTCAATTCAGGTTGTGTTTAATGGCTTTGGACAACGTAGTATGCTAGTATGCCAACAAAATCATCAGCGTCAATTCAGGTTGTGTTAAATGACTTTGGACAACGTTAGTATGCTAGTATGCCAACAAAAACATCAGCGTCAATTCAGGTTGTGTTTAATGACATTAGCGACGTAGTATGCTAGTATGCCAACAAAAAACACACAACAAAATCAGCGTCAATTCAGGTTGTGTTTAATGCTTTACGACGTTTATGCTAGTATGCCAACAAAATCATCAGCGTCAATTCAGGTTGTGTTTAATGACTTTGGCGACGTTAGTATGCTAGTATGTCAACAAAAACATCAGCGTCAATTCAGGTTGTGTTTAATGACTTTGGCGACGTTAGTATGCTAGCATGCCAACAACAACATCAGCGTCAATTCAGGTTGTGTTTAATGACTTTGGCGACGTTAGTATGCTAGTATGCCAACAAAAAACATCAGCGTCAATTCAGGTTGTGTTTAATGTCTTTGGACAACGTTAGTATGCTAGTATGCCAACAAAAATCATCAGCGTCAATTCAGGTTGTGTTTAATGACTTTGGACAACGTTAGTATGCTAGCATGCCAACAAAAACATCAGCGTCAATTCAGGTTGTGTTTAATGTCTTTGGACAACGTTAGTATGCTAGCATGCCAACAAAATCATCAGCGTCAATTCAGGTTGTGTTTAATGTCTTTGGACAACGTTAGTATGCTAGCATGCCAATAAAAAAATCAGCGTCAATTCAGGTTGTGTTTAATGACTTTAGCGACGTAAGTATGCTAGTATGCTAACAAAAAACATCAGCGTCAATTCAGGTTGTGTTAAATGACTTTAGCGACGTTCGTATGCTAGTATGCCAACAAAATCATCAGCGTCAATTCAGGTTGTGTTAAATGACTTTGGACAACGTTAGTATGCTAGTATGCCAACAAAAACATCAGCGTCAATTCAGGTTGTGTTTAATGGCTTTAGCGACGTTAGTATGCTAGTATGCCAACAAAATCATCAGCGTCAATTCAGGTTGTGTTAAATGACTTTGGACAACGTTAGTATGCTAGTATGCCAACAAAAACATCAGCGTCAATTCAGGTTGTGTTTAATGGCTTTAGCGACGTTAGTATGCTAGTATGCCAACAAAAAACAACATCAGCGTCAATTTAGGTTGTGTTTAATGACATTAGCGACGTTAGTATGCTAGTATGCCAACAAAAAACAACAACAACAAAATCAGCGTCAATTCAGGTTGTGTTTAATGACTTTGAACAAAGTTAGTATGCTAGCATGCTAACAAAATAATCAGCGTTAATTCAGGTTGTGTTAAATGACTTTAGCGACGTTAGTATGCTAGCATGCCAACAAAATCATCAGCGTCAATTCAGGTTGTGTTAAATGACTTTGGACAACGTTAGTATGCTAGCATGCCAACAAAAAAATCAGCGTCAATTTAGGTTGTGTTAAATGACTTTAGCGACGTAAGTATGCTAGCATGCCAACAACAACATCAGCGTCAATTCAGGTTGTGTTAAATGACTCTGGACAAAGTTAGTATGTTAACATGCCAGCAATAAACCTTAACCGACATAAATGGTTATGTGAAAATTCGAAATCGCTAAAACGTATATTTGAAATTTGATATCATTTATCCGTTTGCACACTTGTTTCAACAAATATGCCTGTTTAAACTTTTTTCTCTTTAGCAGATATGACATGAATAACAAGTTCACATTGCATATCTAGAATCTTTATCAATGAGCTATCTCGAGGGGGGCTTCTAAACTGTTTACATTCGGTATCTCTTTTCGGCACCTTTTTGTTGCTTTCGACAAGTGCAAATTACAAGGGATATGAAAACGAAATTTTAATTGAAATATATGCAATTCAGTCGACTCACCTATTTGGATATTTTATGAATGAATATATGCGCATTAAATGGGTACGTGTAAAAACGTGTTTACGCGTTGAAGATAGTAAAAACTATCGAGAGCTGAGCTTTAGGGCACGACAAAGTAACTGTAGGGATCCACCAAATCCGGGCTACGTACGTTGTTTAAAAAATAAGCCCCGGCCAAACATGTCTTTGTATATTCGTATATATGAATAAAATGTACATGCTATGTAACAATCTTGTTCATATAGGACAAGATATATATGTGTAAATGTAGCAAACTGTAGTAGTGGTGAGGTTTTCTAGCTGACCTGCGGTGTGCCGGCGGATCTATCCGTCAATTGTCTTGGGTCTTTCTCCACCCGTTAATTAGCTGGACATCACCAATATGACTAACATTTTGTCGGTGAGATGCAGTAAAAACACAAGCAAACTGTATTTACTATGACTGTTTATTCCTGTCAATAAGGGTTGGGAGATTTGTCCACACGTTATCTGTGTTGTTTTCATTGTTCATGCATGTATTTTGCCGTAAGATTTTAGATGAGATTAATAATTGGGAATTTGTTAATTGGACATGTAGGCTGTTATATGTTTGGAGCTTCACCAATATATATTTATAAATAAGAACCAATGCCTTGTATGTTATGGCAAATACTGACACGTGTTTTTCCCTTATTAATTTTCAAATCATCAGTTTAAATGTATACTTTTAAATCGGTGAGGTGGTAAACAAAAGAAGAACGAAAAAACAATGATAAACAGCCCTTTACGTCAAGGAATACAGGCTTCAAAATGAGCTTTTGGGAATAATTAAGGCAATGGCCGTTGATATGCACCAATTTCCTGCACAGGTATAATTTAAAATTTCAAATGAAAAATCCCCAAACGTTGCTCAAAACCCAGGTTAATGTTATCGTTTCTAATTGCAAGTGCGATAGATCACTCCTTGAGAAAACAACAACAACAACAACAACAACAACAACAACAAAACAAAGTAACAACAAGCAAACAAACCTTCCCCAGACGTTAACAAAGATCTACGAAATCAAAGAAATATTACAATAGGTTATGTTAGCATTAACAATCTGTCACCATATAACAAAGATTTTTCAATCAAGACCAACTTTGCAGAGGCATAACCTGCCAGAACACCGTTTGCAGCCTTCGATTAAACACAGCGCCTTAACTCCTTTGATTGTTTTTCAAGTTACCTTTGATCACGTTCTGTTTAAATATTGCAAGGAACTGTCGTGGATTAGTGAATGAAATGATAGAGAAATGTAGCATACGTGCGACTGAAATAGTAACAATTTGAAACAGCCGTTCTATGAGTCATTAGAGATAAGAGATTTAGTGGTGGGGCCCAAATGCGCTCGGTGTACATGTTTTAAAGACAGGTAAACACACGCGGGTTGCATAAACTAGATTTAGTTTAACTACTTAGACGGACAATCAAAAATAAATTAGACTAAAGCAAATAGTGCAGATCCAGATTAGCGAACTCCTACTGAGATGTAATTGTTCAGGATCTACATTGTTGACAGCTGAGTTTGTATAAATTCTGTCATGTTATTTATGCATTTGCGTTGTTAAGGTCAACTCGTTTAATTCATGAAAACTGTGTAGATCCAAATAAAGCAGCTGGGTTCTGTTTGATCATGACCTAGACTACTTGAGGCTGTGTGTTTCGCTATAAGCCTTGTTGACTATATATGGAGTTGTCGGCAAAATATGTAATTTGCGTATTAAACAAATATAACACACATACAATGGTTTTGTGTTTATTTAAGCATTTTTAAACATTTAATAAAGTGTAAAGAATAAAGATTAATATACACTATTTGCTGAAATATAACGATTAATCCTTTGTTTATTCGTACATATATTTAACATTTTAATGAAAAGTGTTTAAGGAAACTGTCTATTGCTTGTATGAACGTCTTGACTTTAGATTACTGAATTCAGCTAAAGCCCTTGAATTACCTTCCCATGAAAGGTCCATGGCGAGGGCTTTTGGCGAATCTGTGCTTTGGATGGTAAATTTGAGGAAAAGGAAATCGAATGCAGAGATTTGCGGTAAAAAAAGTCTAGTATTTTAACGGAAATATTCTACAATCAGCAAGTGACTGTGAAGGTTGTGGTGGTGGGCCAGACAAGGGTGTAAATGTCGAACACAATATTCAAAATACTAGCTGCGTATCGGGGTAAAAAATTTCAAGGTTTGTAAAGATTTTTTTCCCCAGCTATATCACCAAGACACAACTACATACATATTTAGGACATCTAGCTATATTTGGTGAAAAAAGACACCGGAATATTGTCTGGCTAGAAGCACATAGGTTTGTTTATGCAAAAACACAGGTACATTATGTAAATTGCAGTATTATACTGACTTTCGGTACCTGTTGCAATTTATGACTAGTTCTCGGTAATAATAAAACCCGATATTTAAATGTGTACGACCATAGTTGCGCATTAGACATAGCTTCGGTTTTAATCGGAACTCCTCGGGTAACTCCGACCTTAGTACCATCACCTATCTGATGTATTTGGTTCAATGCTATTTACAGAATAGCGCCTTTTTGTTCGCCGGAAGAATATTACTCGACAAAATGCTCTTTTTGTTCTTAAATATTATATCCATCATTTTACAATTTACATTTTGTTAAATATACAAAGGTTACTGCAGGTTAAATAGAGATATCAAACAAATTATTCTTTTGTGTGTGTGTTTTTAAGACGCCCCGACATATACACATATGTATTTTCACGTGATTTCCTTCATACATCCGAGGAATGCTCAGTGAATTATCCATGGTACTACTCCAGCCAAGTACGGAATGTCTCTAGTCAAATACGTTATATATTTATAGGTAATAGTATAGCTCCATTGTTTACGCTCAGTAATTTCGTAAAGTTTCACAACGGGCCGACACGGAGTCAGGATGATGGGACTAGTTGCAGTATTCCATCAAGTGTTACATCGTTCTGTTACAGTTAATGCAGCACTGTAACTGCTTTTCGTGATTATTGTGTCCGGATGATGGCTTACTGGCTGCTTGGTAGTAGCAGCAGCAGCAGCAGAGCAGAAAAGCAGCAGCAGCAACAGCAGCAGTAGTAGTAGTAGTAGTAATAGAAGTAGTATAAGTAGTAGTAGGAGGAGGAGTTGTAGTAGTATTACAAATAGTAGTAGTAGTAGTAGTAGTATCGGTAGTAGTAGTAGTGGTAGGAGTAGTAGAAGTAGTAGTAGTAGTAGTTGTTGTAGTAGTAGTAGCAGTAGTAGTAGTTGTAGAAGTAGTAGAAGTAGTAGTAAAAAAGTATTAGTTGTAGAAGTAGTAGTAGTAGTAGTAGTAGTAGTAGTAGTAGTAGTAGTAGTAGTAGTAGTAGTAGTAGAGGTAGTAGTAGTAGTAGTAGCAGCAGAAGTATTAGTTGTAGTAGAAGTAGAAGTAGTAGTAGTAGTAGTAGTAGTAGTAGTAGTAGTAGTAGTAGTAGTAGTAGTAGTAGTAGTAGTAGTAGTAGTAAAAATAGTAGAAGTATAAGTTATAGTAGAAGGGATTGTTGTAGTAGTAATAATAGTATTAACAGAAGTACCTTCAGTAGTTGCAACAGCAAGGCTTTTTTGCAGAGTGTCTAGATATTCTTGCTGGACTTTAAGTCTGGTACATGTAGATATTTACAAATAAAGCGTATGTTTTTGTTGTGGTGTAACCCACTGATTACAACGGACATTGTAATTTATTTATTTACGTAGCACCTCAAATGAAACTAGCGGGATGTGAAATTTATTCTAGGTTGTTGCAAGCTGAAGACACTAGGTAGCAATTGTATAGTTGTAGCTATGCTACACGCAACATTAACGACCTGGTAAAATTGACAAGAGTTTTAAAAGGCAAACACTTTCTACGGTACCATAAATCACCCAGAAGTCACATTGACACAACGAGCAACCTTCATACACAACGACGGATATATAAAACTTGCACTGATGCGTTTTCAAAACGCTGGGGGTGAATCATCGGCAAATGGGTTAATTGCATATGATAATGTGGCCAAAAACTGAGATTTGGGCAATAAATATTGCTAGAGCTTTTATACCTTGTGCATCAACGCGCGTCCCGCAGTTTGCCTTACTAGGAGCCCAATGCGGCTATCTATCCAATGATATGATTCATACACTTTACGTGAAACGAAGCACGGTCGAATCGGCCCAACTGTAAGCATACACCCTACTCATGCCGAAGTTGTTATTAACAAATACTTAATCGTGTGTTATTTACTAACGGGCTTAAGCATAGGTATCTAGACATATTCATTAAGACCAAACAGTAAAATAGTGTAGTTCCGTATCAAGTACCTGAATGATTTAAATATACACTTAATCTTGTCAAATTCGTATTTAGCGGGCTAAGAGGGACTTCCTATCGATTGACTGTAAGCAATATACCTGCGAAACCGTCGTCATCGTGGGAAGTCGATCGCTTTTCTGCCCTTATGCAGTGTTAATATAGTTCTATAATGTACCAATCTGAGAAAAGGACAAGTGCTAAACGAAACTGTAAGCAACGTGAGTATATAAACGAACAAACGCAATAAAAATGACTGAAAACATATCATACACTGTGTTATATTAAGACATTGCATTCAGCAGTTTATATATTTCGATGCTATTCTTATAAACACATGTGCCATTTTGTGAAACAACTTATTAGCAGTGACATTAAAAATGGAGAATCGGCTCCAGGAACGGGAGGCCCCGGGTTCGATCCCGGGCCGCGACATACCAAAATCGTTAAAAATGGTAGTGGTAAAGCTCCCTTGCTAACGCTCAAGCAAATATAAGGGTAGTTCCACGACTGTTTGGCCCGATATCAGGATAATGTGACTGGGTGTGGTATCATGCCAGGTGTTCACGGCATGCTATACACAGTGAAGGCAGCACTATATCTGCTTCAAGTGGACACCGTCTCCAGATAACTGAAATACTGTTGGCGGGACGATAAACCCAATAAACAAACAAACAAACAAATGGAGACACGTTGTTGTGCAAAATAACGCTTTCTGATAACCGTTCTAGTATAACATGTTGTGTATTTGTGAATATTTTATGCATATAACATAACTATGCATTTCTGTATGCAAAAAGAGAAATGAATTGACCTTAGAAGAGGCGCAAACCGTTTTGTTTTTGTTTTCTGAAAGTTTCTCGTATCTTGTATAGTGTATGCCTGACGTCAGAAACTACTTTGCATAACCGTGCACCTTTAATGCCAGCTGAAGAAGTGATCTGTATGCAACCTAGGTGTACAATTGGAGAAGGGGCACAGCACATTACGACGCGAGTCATCTTTAATGTCACGCAGCTTATTAACTATATCCACTGGTGTTAGTTTTCAAATTATATTCTTTAAACTGGCGGTTTATTATTACACACTGAGAGAGCTTTAAATTATTTGATCGTTTTGTAACTTTGAGCGCACTGTGTGAAACAATATTACACTGAATGTATTTCAGTATCAGACTTAAGGCTTTATTTAGAAAGAAAGTTAAAGACATAACAGTCTAGGCAGAATATAAATAACGCACCGACGCTGTTTTTTTACACTATATCATTTGGCTGTATTTAATTACATCTACTCTTTTTTATCTTAAATAATTTATGGTTTTGAAAATGTTTTTCTTTATCCTAGCAAGCAAGACAAGTCATTTATTTATGCTCTTTCAGTGTTGTTTTTTTTATATCATAACAAACGTCAAAAAAGTAAGAACAGCCATCCAAATCACCGAGAATCTCATCGACAACATTCATCGTAGCATGTAAACAACACACATAGTGCAAAATAAACCTTAGTGGTAGTGGCTTGTTTTTTGGAAGACCAGTGTAAGGTATATTTTGCTGTATCTCTTAAACAAGTTAGGCTAGGCTGTACGTAAAGCCTTTCATCCCGTTCAGGTTTGTCTCGGCCCCTTCACGATGTGTACCGTTTGGTGACATATTTCCGTTACTAGAGACCAAGTTCATTGATAAATATTGCCGACTACTTGTGATCAGCGATAAAGCTTTCTCAATGAAACCCGGCAAGCAAGTGACCTTGAGTCGTTCTTTCAGGCAGAGGTAAGTTTGGAGGATTTAAGCCGTATCAATTCTCTATCGTCCTCCTCTCCGGTCGCACTTGATGTATTTTCTTTTTCGAGCACTTGAATATTGGGTGAACTCCAATTCATCAAGAATATTTATACCGATGTCTTCTCATACATTTTCATACAAGCATTAAAAGGAAAACCCCATGTACATCACACACACGCAAGCTTTAGATAGCTATATGCTCAGACTTATAGACGTATATCAATGTCTTCTTGTTCGCGCCTCAAAATAACAAAAACAAATACGCAGAAAGATCATGGAGTGCGACATCCAAGGCGCCGCATTGAGCATGCGCATAAAGCAAAAAGATGAATACACTGAAAACCAGACTATCTGTTGCTTTGCTTCTTTTGTTGTCGTCTGCTACATCTTTCTGTAATTGCCAGCTGCAGTAAAATCTCGGCATACTTGATGCAATTCTTGAAACAATTCTTCACCAAACAGCTACGATTCATTGAGTTATTTCATAAGCTTCACAAGTCTCCAAAGGGGCGCCAATAATGCCAAAAACCATATCAACTTGTTTCAAAACAACGACCACAGTAAAATATGCTCGATGACTTTTTTTAATTCGGAAGCTACGATAGGTTATATCCCTGCCATGTCTTTGTATAAATCTACTAGCTTCAAAATCAAGCCAATAATTCAGTATGATTGATAGCTTGTGTAGTAAGATACCTTCTTCAAAATGTATACCAATGTCTTCCAGTATGCAGATGCTTGAAAATAAAGCTCATATGGCATGGTGTTCGACATGGGATATGTTTATTTACAATGTTTGTTTTGAAGAAACCCCTTTAGGATGTGCGAGGTTGAAGAGCTCCATCAACCAGACATAAGCTCCATATCGGTCCTTTTGCCGATTGACCGTTTCACAGTGGTAACTGTTAATTTTATAATAGCTTGTATGTGCCTTTCTCAAGTACAAGTTCGAATTTTACCAGTTGTGGTAATTCTGATAGGATATTGTCATGTTAACATATCCGATATGTTTTAAACCTACATGTACTTTCAGGTGTAAAGCAATGAATTCTTGAATATAGAACTACTTATTCCAACAATAAGCCCTCGACAGATAATGGATGATATCTATTCTTGCAAGAATTACAATTGTTGATGTATATCAAAGTCTTCTTGCACGTGTATGCAGATCTATAAGCTTCAAAATTAATTCCACAATAAACGATGTTTAATAGCTTTGTTTAGTGAAATACCTACTTTAAGGTGTATATCAATGTCGGATATCCCCGAACGCTGCTTTGTGGTCTTAATTAGTAATTAACTTACCTTAAAATGTTAATCAATGACATCAACTTGCTTTAAATTTCCATACTAAATAATGTTTGATAGCTAAACTTTGTAAGATATCTGCTTTAAGATATATGGCAATGTCTTCTTGTATATCTCTTAGCTTTAAATTTAAGGCATCAATACAGTGTGCTCGATATACAATATAGTTCACAAGATGCATACCTAATTAATATAAACTTCCTTTTAAGTATTAATAATAATAGGTTTAAAACTTCATTCTTAATATTAGGTCGTAAAAACGACGCCTATATGACAACCGATGGCTTTTGAAGTTAGATACCAAACTAATGCATACAAATGTGTACTTATATATTTACCATAGGTAAATAAGAAAAGGTCCTATCAAAATTTCCACAGATATTTAAATTTTATCTAATCTGTAGACAAAGGCAAACAAGGTAAATGTAAATGTGACAAAAACACAGAG
Source organism: Sinonovacula constricta (assembly GCA_007844125.1). Classification (NCBI taxonomy): domain Eukaryota; kingdom Metazoa; phylum Mollusca; class Bivalvia; order Cardiida; family Solecurtidae; genus Sinonovacula; species Sinonovacula constricta. The sequence goes on from CM017560.1 coordinate 22,233,437, forward strand.
ACGAGACATAACACACAAAAAGAAAAACCATCAGTTACCGCCTTGGAACGGTCAGTCGGCAAAAGGGCCAACTGGGGTGCTTAAACCTGGTTTGTGGAGCGCTCCAACCTCACACTTCCTGAAGCAGCATTAAATATTATAGGTATGATGATGGGTTCGATATAGACTTCAATGTTAATATGAATGGCTTATATAAGATGTTTAAGAGATGTAGAAAACTAGTTCAATATTAAACCAATGATTTTCGGAATCATGTTTGTTTTAAAGCATTTGTTTTTGAAGCATCGAAGAGAAGAAGGACAAATCGGTCTTAAATGTCCAGCTATTGTTTTGTCGGATTGAAAATCCCCCAGACATATATCCAAAGACGGCCAAGCGACGCATCGACCGTCGTCCTGGAGACATTCTCACTTTCATAAATCTGAAAGTTTCAAAAACAACCCAAATACAAGGCACTTGCTAACTAAAGATAGTTATATATACATTTTAAGATTAAAACCAATGTCTCGTAAATCTACAAGCTTTCAAAATAAAGCGTTCTCCAAATGAACAAAAGACACCCTTTGCAGCGCTACTTGCTCGTATATTCAAGCGGAAGAGGGTGAACCCCCTGTTGATGATTGTTACATCCATACATTGAGCATTATATCCGACAAGTACATGTATATACTTTAAACACATGTACACATTCGTTAATCTAAACTATCATTTTTGAGACATTGTTGGAGTGCTGAAACTGGAACATTTTATGTAAAAAACAAGTTCATGTGCAAAAGTCTCATTGCGATGGCCATGGTAGTCTATCGACCCCCCCCCCCCCCCCCCACCCCCTTCAGAACCAGAACCCCAGATGAATGTCAACAACATGAAATGTTAGCAGAAAGTATCATATTTGCATAGATACTCAGTTGCTCAACTGAAACAGTCATTTGTAGACAATGAGTAGGCATATACTCAACTTCGTCATCAAAAATGGTTTCTTGCTCCCTTCTTAATCTTTAACCATAACTTTAAATAAAAAAAACTATAATTGTATAATAATAAAATCAAAACTTCACAACGCATTCATATTACTTGCAATTCGAATGTGATTGTGTGTTTCTCCGTATTACACTTCAACATGTGAATAAAGTTTAAAGATATTGATGTGTGCAATTAGTAACGTGCCGAATCTCCGTCCCAGTACATTTAAAAATGTACTAGTTCTTAAAAATACAGAAAAGACTTGAAAACTTCATTAAACTGTCCTACGAAGTAACAAACATTTTTCGGAATAACGTCAGCTCAGTCTATCAATACGTTCACTTGTGTCTAGAAAATGGGTTATTTTCACTTTGATAAACGTGTTATTATCAACTGACTTCAACCTGTAGGTTAAGTGTAAAGATACACTTTCTGATAGGGACATGCAATTTAATGCATATGTACATGTTTTCATCCCTGCGATACCTCCAACCCTGCATGCAATGGCTTGACGCAAACGGACGTAAAAGGCCTTACTGTTATCGAGCGTTTGTTTACATTATTAAAAACGTATCCGCAAGTGTTTTGTCAGCTGCTACTATAGTTTAAAGGTATTAAAAGATTGCAATACATCTTAACGCCCACAACATTTGTTTTAGTTTGCTAATACAATAATAGCCCTGATCCAAAGACATACTTTGTTAATAACCTCAAATTATTCAGTCATCTTTTATCTGCATGCAAAGTTGCAAAATCGTTTTGGTAGAAACTCAGCAGCAAATGGTGCAGGTCCTCATCACATTACTTTCAGTTGGGCAGTGGATGATCTCTATCTTACTATTTACCTATGCATGCCCAATCTTTACTAAAAGGGCTCAGAGCTAGGCCACCGAGTTGGGCAATATGAAGTGTGTAATAGTTCCATCTGTAACCCAGTTTCAGCACCCCAGTCGGTTCCTTTTGCAGACTGACCGTTCCAGTGTGTTCCAAACTGTACAGTTTGCTCGTTTTTTAAATGACGCATCACAGATTTGTTCTGACTTTTACATTTCGCTTGCATGTGAATGCATTTTTCCTGTGCCTTTTCGAATTTAGGCTTATGTTGCAATGCTCATATGACTTGGTCATATTTCATTATTAAGAAACACTACGACTGGTTTTAAAATACAATTGATACAACGTCATTGTTCAATTGCAGAATAGGGTTAAATGTACATATAGTACTATAAAAGCCCTTTGTAGGTATTTAAACAAATCAACGACACGAGAGTTTCAATTGAATAAAACAAAACGGGGAAAATAAACTAAAAGAATCGTCTATATGTCAGTAAGTGCCAAACATGTTCACCAACTAGCTACTTTGGGTATACACGTGTTTATATTGTGTTAATATTCAGCAATTTGATTTCTTACATTTAACATGCAAGAAAATTGCAGATACATTATCACAAAGTATGTATCAGAAAAGGACAACGTGAACCTCGTACAGAATAATGTCACAAGTTTATGAATACCATCATTGTATTTACTTTACCCAACTTCACCTAACCGCAGAAAAAAACTCACAAACATAACAAATCTACCCTGTGTGTGTTCGTATTTTACGTTTTTAACAAAGGAAATGTATAGATTCTTAAAAAGCCCCGACATGAGCAAAGAAACTATAAAAGCAATACAATATAATCATGATTATTCGTAATAATTGTGTCTGGTTTTAAATAAACTTCATCGACTGCAACGGCCGAATGAAAACACAGACTGTGGACATTTTTTTGCATTTGCATACCGTACAGAAAAAAGGTCAATGTATTTTTTTTCTGAAATCGGAACGTACGCTGCTAAAGCTTAGTTTAACTCTTGATCTATTTGACCGGGTTCAGGCAAATAGTGTTTATCCGTGTCAGCCAGCTCCAAGATGATCAGCTGCCAGATCAGGATCTACAACTTCTGCCGTTAAGTCTCTTTGAATTCTTCGCGTCATTTTTGCACGATGTTGTAAGAAGACCAACAAGAGGTTAGTATAGGCTGTTATCAAATAAAGCAAGATAGGGGCTCGTTATTGCCACAAATCCGAGACTGCCTTGGTTTGCACCTTGCTGGAGACAAGTTCTGGTCTTGGCCCATTCATCTTTGGCCATTGGTTCCTAGATGTCTAGCCAGCCTTGTTTCCTTTCAGCCACATTTTACTGTGAAAACATGTAAACAATACTGTGAACGTGTAAACAAAGGACACTCACGCAACCGATTGACTTCGACTTCGATAGCTATACCCCCAGCACAACTAGACCGGTTCTTTTGCCATCATATTTTCATTCATATACTTTGTTTACACGCCACGCGACAATAAACTACAAAACGGTGTGCATTTAATGTCTATTCGTTTTATTTTCACCATTTATAAAAAATGACAAATGACTTTATTTACCCATCCATCAAAATGTAAACAGACCGACTGCTTTTAAAATAAACGAAGTAGTTGTAATCACCATGCCAATTAAATACATACCGAAGAAATTGGGCTTCATTTACACAAAGTGAACTTGGAAAAAACAACTCAAACTAGCCACCTTGGTTTGTTAACAGGACAAGATAAAATATGTATTTGAATACACTTGTCATAAATCCAGTCTAGAGTGTTTATATGAATAGCTTTTTTTCTGACACAAAATATCATCCAAAAACACTACTTTTAAAATTGTCAGCTTAAAAAACGTGAAGGCTCGGTAATACAAATAATTTCCACCAATGTTGAAAACAAATATATTCTTATAATGAGTACATGTATAAAATTTCAAAAAAAAAAAATGAATACTTAAATAGCTGTTTTGTTTTGAACAGGGTTTTCCACAGAGTAAAACATTATTCATGTAATAACATAACGACATTCAGGGAGTCTGTAAGGCCATGATTCATGGCCAAGTCCTTCTGCCGACTGACAGTTCCAGTACAGTAACTGTTATTATTTTATCTGATTGCATTGTCCCGCATGTGTCTCTTTGTTACTTCTACATTTAACTTGCATAATTGAGCCTATTTAAAGATTAAAAGAATTCATGTTCTAATGTTAAATCTTTTGCTCTACCTTATCGCCAGTATTATGAATTGTGGATTGTTCTGGAAATCGGTACAACCGATACGTTTATAAAAAATCTGTTTTCTGATCAGGCAAAAATTATGACAAAATAACTTTGTGTTTTATGTCATCTAAAGTGTTTATTAACTGAACGTATTTCTGTCGTTTTACTCGCTGTGCAAGAAGTTAGGGCGCTTGTGTCCGAACAGGGAAAAAGATATGAGTACTTACGTTGCTTTTATCATTTGCACTTTTAAGCAAGGGGTTTAATGGAGGTACTCAAATGATCAAACAAGATATAGTGATACCTTAGTCCGAAAACTACTTTAACTTATGCCAAGTGTTATATGCTTATTAGCTAAAACGTATGCCCAAGAAACGGACACGTAATTGAAAAGATAAAACTCGAGTGACACATGCTTATGCTGTGTCTTTGCATTGAAATTTGGCAGAAAAATAACTGTGTGCATGTGTCGTATAGCAGATAGATAGCAATAGCAAATAGAGAAGACGATCATAAGTCAAGTCACGTACTGATAAGCTGAGCTAAACAATCGGATCTCAGCGGTTGTAAAAGGTAGAAAAAAACACTGCGTATCAATTATAATGACCTAGTTGTGATTGCCCATCCCATTTTCTTAATGTTACCCGACACAATAAGGGAAAAAAAAGCAATCCCAGATAAGAGAAGGACGGCTCCTGCTTCCTCCTCCGTTCCTCCTCCAAACCATAATCACCTTGGTACTCATTAGAATCGTCTTTATATAATAATTTTAATGAGTATACATATGTATTACCATTATGACAACAAAAAATCAGATTAAGTCATACTTAAACACCAGTGGTTGAATTCATAAAGAGTCTAAGTTGCATTTGCTTCTTTAACTAAGAAATTTCCTAAAACTTGGAAAAATCCTAAGAAATTTCTCATATTAATTGCTTTTATGAATGAAATTTTGTTGTTTAAGTTATAAAAACAAGAACTTTCCTAAACGCATACGACCCAATACGTAATAACGCGTGTATAAACATACTAGGCACAAATTGACCAGTGTTATTTTGATAGGGACCTTTTCTTTTTTACCTGTTGTTTGTAAAAAAGTGCAAATCCATGCATGAGCTGTGGCATATGGTTTGTTTCCCGTGCATGCAATTATTAACAATAAGCTTGGATTCGGCATTGCTTAAATGTAGAGGGTTAAGGGTTTTAAGATAATGCATAGGGGCTGAAAAGCAGAGGATTGTCATCATAAAGATACAGTTTTGTTTTATGTTGTTTTTAGGGAGACTTCTTACAGTTCACTTAATGATGCCGATACTTGACGACTGAGTTTTGTTGTTGGGAAAACTTTATTTTCAGCTCTCTGTTATTTGTAACTCTTTCTTTTTTCACTATGTCTGCCAATGCTAGTCTACTCTACGTTATATTGTAAGTGTATATGCGATAGTTGAGCTTTCTCTAGTGCTTTTTATTCTGTCTAATGGCTATATCGGAAAGTAAATCTAGTCGTTTCTGCTTTACTCTACACAAAATAAAATGTGCAGATAAGTGTAGTGCACTATTTTTAGCAGTCTTATGCGTACTCTCATTCATGTGTCGGTTGTGGAACTACTTTTGGCACCGAATAAAGGTTACCGAAGTCTGCATTGTGACCTGCTTTTAGGTGCAGGGTGTCTGTTGTACGTTCAGACGAAGTCATTGTGTCGCCGTTATAGCAACAAAACATGACCTCTCGTAACCCCAGAGAAAGGTCATCGTTGATTGGCAAGTGACTACATGCATTGGTATACATTGTAAATACCAAAAAGGCGTATGGGGGACATGCTACACACATCAGTGTAGCCATTACAGGATGTAATTCCGAAATGATTTAAAAAAGTGTAGATTCACGGCAATGAAAGATTACGACCTTCAGCTCGATGCATTGCTACAAACGTGAGATAGATGTCAACGATCTTATTGTTAATTAGTAAATAAATTAGAGTTGAAATGATTAAACAATCATTAAATATCTTTTCACACAATATCTAAACCAGTTAGAAATCTAAGTGCTTTAATCACATGAGACGCACCAGCAACTATGAACACTTGAAAATCGAATGATTTCACCTAAACAGGAAGGCGTAATTAGTTATTACACCAGTTATTATAGTTAATAACTAAGAACAGTAGTGATAGTGTAATGCATTTGTCATACTGTTTACTAGTGACTTCTGTCCGCTTCGTTCCAGACGAAAACTGGTTTCAAAGACATTGTTAAACCATTGGTTTATATGCGTGTTTACAGTTTATAATGTTGTACAAGTTACTTGCATCTAATTTATGTACACGTTGGTCGTAAATGCAGAGTTTCATTTCATTTGAATATATGAACGCATTGGTCGAATGCAAACATACACTTAACAGCGTCCTAGTAATATGTCATCTGTTGACTTTTAAATGTGATATGTACTCACAGAAGCAAATGTTTCGAAGCTATTAAAATCACAATTTGCTATCACTACCCGACAAAGGAAAAACTAATGTTGTGCTTATGATTTTCTTTGTTTTTTTGGTGATCGTTATAATCCTCAATTAATCTTAAATAAGGTCACTATAGAAACTTGTTTTGTCCTTATAAGAGAAAGGACCAAAAAAGAAAATCGATAAAACTGCAAGTGAGCTAAAAACCTTCTCCATTGAATTCACACAGGGCTCGAACCTCTTGGCAAAGCGATGGCTGGTTATAAAGACGAAAGAATTACAAGGTACTAAATGACATCATATATTAAACTATAAAACGCATAAAACGAAGTATGCAAATGTCAGACAAATGTAAAAGTTACACAAACAGAGACGAGACATTACGTAGATAGGCATTATATAAATAGAGCTAACCCAACAGTTACAGCATTGGAACGGTAAGTCAACAAAAAAGGGCTGGTCATGAGTTTTTTTCCAAACTGTTCCTAAAATATCTTTTATAGTTTGATAAACAGCAATCAATCCTAATCTTTCTTATTGACATGATTGTATTCTCTTATTACTCAAAATGATCTGAAAAAAAAATCATCGGCGTCTTATAAGGTAATAGAAATTAGGCAATAGGCTGTTGTTGTTGTTGTTATTATGTCATTCGTGACTCCTTGGCGGTATTCGGACAAGTCTGGCCGAGGTGTTGCGGGTGGTTATTAGGTGTTAAAGGTTTGTACCACTTCAACTTCTTACCACGTATATAACGTACCGATTTTGACAACTTCGAATCACATGAGTTAAGCAGGTTTTATTTTCACCTGTAAGCAGTGCTGTACGATGGTTTTAAGATTGTTCATTTTTTATTGAGTTGCTAAAAAATTAGATACGTTAATAAAAGAATTGATTGATACCTGTAAACAATATGCAATACAAATGGTGCGGTAGATGTTATGTCAATGTGAAGGCCAATGTACTGGAACGAGTTTCGAAGGTCATCTTTTCCAGTATATCAGAATCGACAATAAACTCCACAGCTCACATTGTAAACTGATAGGGGACAGCAGTGTATGCATGACCTACTTAAATCTAAATGTTTATGACTGGAACACGTGCAAATATACTTTAACCACTTATATGTCATTTATATGATTAAACAAGCCCTATACAAATAGGCTCATATATGTGTAGAACATTTAAACAAGCGCGTTTAAACCTCTCATTAAGTACGACAAGCCCAATACAACAGCTACTTCTTCTAGATAAAACCTCAAAACTGCCTTCGAAGCACTTTTTTTTTTGTTCAGCGGTCAAACGAGAACTATCTTCAAAATAGATATGCGGTGTTACCGAGGCTTAAATTAAGAAAACGGGCTTATATTTAAAGTTTAAACAAACACTACTTCAAGTTATGTACAATAAAATGAGCTTTCTTTACACCAATGCATAAACATATTAGTTTTAAGCTATAGATATTTAATGTTGCTACAAGTTCATGGAAGACGCGCAATATTTTATCATTTTGTAGTTCTTTATTTGATTCATCGCCATTTATTTATTTATAGTATTAGGCGTCGTGTAAAACATACCGACGACCATTGAAATGTTGACCAAGAAAGAAATGAAGAAGAAAATGCCACAAGGGCCAGAAATCGTTTGACACAGCTCACTCTGGAATTGAAGAAAGTCAAAAAGAAGTTATCAGTAGGGGAATATCTCTTACTAATACCTGAACCTCAGTGAGGTGAGTGTCGAAAAAATTATCAGCGGCTTATTAAATTTAAATCTTTATTTACCTTATTTAAAGTAAGAGTATATTCATCGAAAACAAAACAGTATAAACACGTAGTTCATAGAAGTCGCAGCTGTGTGCAAATATTTGGATAATCCGATAGGTGCTCTTGAATTTTTGTTAAACTTATAATTAAAATGGTATTTACGCATGGATGCAATAATCCCATTTATGAATTGATAATAGGCGAAAAAGGATAATTAATATTAAAATATATGCTGTTCGTTTGCAATAGTCCTTTTAAGAGTGCGTCCAATATATATCATACAACTTTACCATTACTACGTTCACAAAGAGTAAAATATTGAAGTTTTGTTAAATTGGGCATTGCCCTTAATACACAACTAAAAACGGTGTTATTGATTAACATAAAACAACTACATGGCTGTTAATATAAATGATTTTTAAACCACTATTGCCTGAACTCATCATAAAAGGGCACTTTTACATAAAGCTAATCTGCGTGGGGGATTTTGTTTGTGATAGTAAAACGGCCAATGTAAACGTTGTCAAAGGTAGCAACTGGTGCAATGCAAGAAAGTCGTACAAGCCACAACAAACATAACAAGACATAATCACAAACATTGTGGTAAGTTTAAGCATAAATCCATCGGCTTGCGGATCGGGAGGTCGTGGGTTCGAACGCCGGCCGGGTCAAACCAAAGACTTTAAAGGTGGTTAAGGGGCTAAGGGGACAGCATTACGCCTGACTCTTCGGTGTCAGTAAAATGGACTGGCCGGGTTCAGTCCCTGGGCACCTCATAAGTGCCCCTGTGCTATTATGATAGAAATGTCGCTGCGCAGTATCGGCAAATATGCAGGCTAATCCCACCCCATCCCATCCCATAAATCCATAAGCACAGCAACACATATGTTGCTATTTTGCTACTTTAATAACATGGGCAGTAATTGTAAGAGTTACATAATAAATGGAGAAATAAATTGAACCAAAAGACACTGAATCCTACTCATGCATTATTTGGCGTGTTAGTAAACTTAATTGAATTCATGACTTTTATTACATACACTATGCCATTTCAATCATGTATAACATACAAGATATAATAATATGTAATATTCTGCCACTTTGAAATGTTAAAGCATTGTTTTGCTTACACCTATCTTGTGTGTCTTTTACATGTTATTTAAAAAAATCGATGATGTCAATGACCTATGAACAGTGTTACTCGCCTTTTCTAAAACTTTTAAAAGCTAAATTCTTACAACATGCAATGACTCAGTCGGAACTTCTCGGGTAATCCCGCCCTCGGGACAATCATCCCTCGGATTTATATGGTGCAATGATACTGAAATCAAGTCAGAAGTCAGAAGAAGAATATGCCTAAAATGTAGTTCGCACATAGACAATGCCATCGTTTGACAGCTGCATGTCTGCTGAGCTGGGTAAATTAAAACTGGATGATTTATATTTGTAGCCGCCACAAATTGAAGTTTAACAGGCATCGTATTGTTAGTGAGCTGTCACCCGAGCTGCCATCTTTGTTTTGACGTCTGTCTCAAAAGCAGTCCCATTTAGAGAAATGGTCGAGGTGATCCTACTACCTACATACATCCGAGAGATGATTCGTGAATTATCCGAGGTGTTTCCGATTGGCAACGACCACCGCAAACCTTCCTAAAACGTTTCATTTCGCAAAGCTAATTGCAGTACTTCAGTTTCCATTCACGACTAATATTAGTGTTCTATAAAAAATATTTAATTATTCTATATACTTATGTTCCTATGTTTATTTAAGATCATTAAAATCTAGATCTAAATTACCCCCCAGCAACGTAGATCTAGCAGAGTATTCAAACATCAAACACAAGAGAGGTATATGTTAAAAATTAAGTTTATGTTAAAACTATCGACATAAAGCTTAAACAACTACTTAATGATGGTACCCGACAGTTTGCCTATATCTTATATATGTAACAATATCTGACCACTCTTTGGGGAATGTTTACATAATGTCTGCAGAAAAAAAAATCATACTTTAGTTTAAGCTTTGACAATTTTCAAACGTATCTCAATTTTAAGGCAGTAAAACTCGTTAATTAACACTAAAATTGTAATTCCTTTCAATTATATATAAAAAAAGAATGATTCGGATTCCTGCTAAAAACAGACATCGAATTCACAACGGATGACGTGGATGAGATAAAACATGTCATCACGTGGTTTTCTTAGTTTAAAAATAGCTAACTGTGCAGCGTGGCTCAGATAAAAAATACAAATTTAAAATGACGGTTGTGACCCTTTGGTTCACTTTTCAGAAAGGTGTGGGACATCAATAAACAGCATTTTGCAAGATCTGTTCAGGTAAAAATGTTTTTATGATGCTTAATGAAAATATCTTTGGTGCAAACTATCTAATACCGTAAATGCTTAAAATACTGTGCTTCAAATAGACGTTCAATTACTAACACTGAATAATGTAAGTCGTACTCAGCAATAACAATTTTACTTCATAGCTACAAAGAATATATGCAATTGATATAGTGTAAGCTATTTTAAAGTTACCTACCCCTGAAAAGCGTCTTCCGTTCGCTAAATAGCATTTTAGCTACTTTAACTACTCAAAGTTTGTTGCAAACTTCTGAACCATTGGATTTGCAGTACATGAATATGAGTCATACATACATGTACGCTGTATGTTAACTAAATGTACTTAGCAATAAGAACATTGCCGTAATTCAATTTTAATTTAAAACCATAAACTACCTCAAGACCCATATTAAGTATTTTTTACCAATTTTGCAACTATTTATACTTCAGTCTCAAACTGCGCGGCGTATAAAAACCGTATCTGAAACGTTGTACATATTACCTTAAAAAATAACCAAACCCTGTCTGGATTAGCAATAAGTTAGATTTTTTTTTGGTCCTAAATGCCAGATCTAGATTATCAATGGAGACAATTAACTCTTATCCTGCTAAGCACGTGTTGACTGTGCACGTGCAAATGGCGTAGATCCAGATTAGCAGGCCGGTTAGGATCTGAACTTTTTGCTGCTGCGTCCGTAGTAATATGGTAAACTACCTTTTCAGAATATTGACAAAAAATAAGAAAAAGTGTTGACTATAAACAAATCTAGCAGACTATGGCGTTAATACATAAAACCGAATATCCCAACCACAACTGAACGTTCGAAACGATATAACTTCTTTTGTATGCAGTCATTCATTCATGCATTCGACTTGTGTGTTGAAAGATCAAAGCAGTGACTAGTTCGTTAAATAAATGAGCTAGCCTCAAAAGATAGGAGTGGCGTGTTCATTCATAAATTAGACCGTCTCAGACCGTCTTGCTTAGTCCCCCACCACCTCTCTCTCTCTCTCTCTCTCTCTCTCTCTCTCTCTCTCTCTCTCTCTCTCTCTCTCTCTCTCTCTCTCTCTCTCTCTCTCTCGCCAGACCTAGGTAGTGTTTTCTTTCGCCAACAATTTTAATTGACATAAAATAATACTAAAATAAGTTAAAAGTTTTCTTATTAAAACAACAGTTTACAAATAAACAAATACTCGCATTTCTCTCTAACGCCTTGGAATGATTCAAGTTACATATTTTATACTGGCAAGTTATGACACAACGTACTGTTTTAAACAAATGCCAGTTTTTTTTCCTCCAATAATCGTTAATGATGCATTCGCAATAAATATCGTAATGTTAATTCTTAGATACACCGCCTAACATAATCATACTCATTATATCGATTCCAGCTATTTTTGGTGGAGGAAGACCCGCACTGCAAGTCAGATTGACCCCTCACCCACGTGAATGGTTCTCGCACTGCAGGTCAGATTGACCCCTCACCCACGTGAATGGTTCTCGCACTGCAGGTCAGATTGACCCCTCACCCACGTGAATGGTTCTCGCACTGCAGGTCCGATTGACCCCTCACCCACGTGAATGGTTCTCGCACTGCAGGTCCGATTGACCCCTCACCCACGTGAATGGTTCTCGCACTGCAGGTCAGATTGACCCCTCACTTACGTGAATGGTTCTCGCACTGCAGGTCAGATTGACCCCTCACCCACGTGAATGGTTCTCGCACTGCAGGAAAGATTGACCCCTCACCCACGTGAATGGTTCCCGCACTGCAGGTCAGATTGACCCCTCACCCACGTGAATGGTTCCCGCACTGCAGGTCAGATTGACCCCTCACCCACATGAATGGTTCCCGCACTGCAGGTCAGATTGACCCCTCACCCACGTGAATGGTTCCCGCACTACAGGTCAGATTGACCCCTCACCCACGTGAATGGTTCTCGCACTGCAGGTCAGATTGACCCCTCACCCACGTGAATGGTTCCCGCACTGCAGGAAAGATTGACCCCTCACCCACGTGAATGGTTCTCGCACTGCAGGTCAGATTGGCCCCTAACCCACGTGAATGGTTCTCGCACTGCAGGAAAGATTGACCCCTCACCCACGTGAATGGTTCTCGCACTGCAGGAAAGATTGACCCCTCACCCACGTGAATGGTTCTCGCACTGCAGGTCAGATTGACCCCTCACCCACGTGAATGGTTCCCGCACTGCAGGAAAGATTGACCCCCTCACCCACGTGAATGGTTCCCGCACTGCAGGTCAGATTGACCCCCCACCCACGTGAATGGTTCTCGCTCTGCGGGTCAGATTGACCCCTCACCCACGTGAATGGTTCCCGCACTGCAGGTCAGATTGACCCCTCACCCACGTGAATGGTTCCCGCACTGCAGGTCAGATTGACCCCTCACCCACGTGAATGGTTCCCGCACTGCAGGTCAGATTGACCCCTCATCCACATGAATGGTTCTCGCACTGCAGGTCAGATTGACCCCTCACCCACGTGAATGGTTCTCGCACTGCAAGTCAGATTGACCCCCTCACCCACGTGAATGGTTCCCGCACTGCAAGTCAGATTGACCCCTCACCCACATGAATGGTTCCCGCACTGCAGGTCAAATTGACCCCTCACCCACGTGAATGGTTCCCGCACTGCAGGTCAGATTGACCCCTCACCCACATGAATGGTTCTCGCACCGATTGGGATTCGTCATCAGTTTAAATGTTTAAACGTACCAAAGACGTCGAGTTTTCTCACTTTTACCTTTCTCACTTAAACCAGTTATGTATACACTTACCACATATACGTTTCTTTCCTTCTTTTCTACCTGAAAAGGTCCTGCAATATATTGTTCACTGATGCCCTAGATCTGTGTGAACAGTACAGGGTAAATCCCCACTCATCAATGCTGACAGGCATTTCCTATCTGAGCCACGATGCAGAGATAGCTATTTTTAAACTTAGACAACCACGTGACAACTTACTTTTAAGAGTGCTTTTCTATATTTCTATGTCTAGCAATATAGGTATTTTAAACCATGTTTGCTTAGACAAGGTATCAATTTAAGCAGAAATTATACCCGAATTCCCCAAAGAGGCGGTCAGATATTGTCGCATGTATTTGATAAAGGCAAACTATCAGATACTACTTTTAAGTAGCAAATGACGAAGGTCGTAATCTAAACGATCTGAATCAACACTTATTTGCTTTAGCCTCATCAATGCGCGCTAAGTAGGCGAGGAGTTAAAAATTAAAGTGTTAAAACATTAAGTAGTTTTACGCTTCTTCTTTGGTCATTCTGTCCCTGATTTCAGTAATTAGTTTATTTGACTATCAAGTCTCTCGACGTTCTCCTAAAAGAAAAAAAAACCCGTACCGATCACCACCAATTCGGACATTATTTTTAATTATTTGTTACGCCATTACTTTCTTTTTTTAATGAAGGTAAAACTTACCTTTAAGGAATACGTCATCACTTTGACAGTTTTTTTTAAATAGATTTGTTTTATTTTCACTGTTTGCATTTGAGATACCAGTCCAGAAATGCTATGTTAGAGCGCTGTAAAACCGGTTTAAGTACCCAACTCTTTTCGCCGACTGATCGTTCCGAGGCGGTAACGGTCGGGTTGGCTCTATTTGATATATTTTCCTGTTACAGTTTTGTTTTAACCTTAACATGTGACTGGTATGTACGTGTCTTTGCCACGTACCTTTGCAATTTTAAAATATGTTGCAGTAGTATATGTTCTTGTTATATTTTCTTATTTATTCAAATTCGACAGATTCACAAACCATACCTACCTTTGCCATTTTCAAATACTAGGCTTCATGAATGGTTTCGTAAACATATGTTAAACTGATGCGATACTAAAGAAAATATGAGATGCAAAAACGTTAAAAAACGAGATGACGCATTTGACGTCACCATGCTTTCAAATAATAAAAAATATAAAAATTCGAATACATTTGAATAAATACAACATTGCTGAGTTTTAAGCATGGTACATGAATAAATAATCTGCATATTTATTCGCATACACAAGTAAGTCTCAATTCACTTCGATTTCTTGTATTATACTGTTCAAACCTTTGACCACGTTTCTGCTTACATGTAACTGGACAAATACAATAAAACATGTCATGCAGGAACAAATGGTGTTGGCTTTTGGATAATAAACAATATCTAAATTATTATAGTTTACTGAATAATGAATATTACTGAACTGCGAAAATTAATATTCATTATTTAGTTAACTATACCTGAATTGCCAACACAATGATAGGGCGCCCATGGCCGAGCGGTTAGAGTTATTGACTAGAAACACCTCAGACCCTCACCGCGTGGGTTCGAGTACCGGCGAGAGCTTTCATGCCGGGAGGTTTTCCAGCTTACCTGCGGTGCATCGGTGGTTCTACCCAGATATTAGTCCTGGGATTTCCTCCAACAAAACAAATAGCTGGATGTCGCCAATATGGACAAAATTGTGTCGGTGCGATGTAACAAGAAACAAGACTGCGAATATTTAAATTAAAAATAATCAGCATATATGCGCGCATTGATTTTAATGAATATTGCTGAATTACAAACATTTAAATGGCGTAACATTTACGCCAGAAATGGCCAGATTAACGTCGCCCACGACAGGTCTGACTTCAACTCCGACAAATACTGAATAATCAAATGCATTAAATTCTATATAAATGCAATAACGTGCATCAGAGCCGACGATTCGAGTATTCGAGTATTCGTGTATAACT